>VDFB02271358.1:1107621269-1107651806 GCA_007258455.2 Sequoia sempervirens | reverse complement strand
AAGGAGATTGCAATCATCATGTTCATCAAGAAAGAAAATATACAACTGAAGAGTAAATCAGAATTCATCCATCAAGCCATCAAGCCAACTGTTCATTCATAATAGTCAAAAATGTTTTTGAAAGCTACAGGTGGACAATTAATTTAAATCAGCTTGATTATTTCAACTGAGTACATTCATCTCAAACACTGTTGTATGGTTTATTTTTTTTGCCATAGTATTATTTGTTCATCATGCTCATAATATCATACAAAGATCAACATTGTTCTTGCTCATGATAGTGATAGTTAACAAGCATACATAATGCCTCAACGAAGAGAAATGTTACATATTTTCATTTTAGAGGAGAGCAAGTGCATGGAATAGTTTTGTTAAATGGAGCATAAAAATGCATGAAGAGTGCTAGATAAGAAATAGTTGTAGCATTTAATCAATGTATAAATAGTTCAGTCATCTATTAAGCAATCAACTTGCTTGCAAGTACAAAATACAGTAATCAACAAGTAAAAAGTCATTTCCAGAATGACCAGAGTTTACAAAGAAAATGGTATGAATGAAGGTTTGGAGTGCATCCCTGAAGGGCATAACTATGAGTGCATAGGAGACTAAAGCGACCAACTATTCTATAGATTCAATCAAAGAGATTTTTGTGTGTAAGGAGGGTGTGAAATAGCATGATAATGGCATCCACAAGTGCAAACAAGAGAAACAGGAAGGATTTTCAAACAAATACAGATATATGGAAGAGGTTTCTACTGAAATGCTGGATGTAATCAAAGTACACAATCTCAATCAATATATCTATATGAAGGCTTCAGTTAAACTATACATATTTTCATCAAATACAGTTTACCCACATGGGTATTTTTATGGAGCAACAAGATATATTCTTCCAAAAAATCATATACCCAAATGAGGGTTATCAACAGTAAGGTAAAGGAAATATGTGTTTCTCATAATATTATACACCCAGGTGGGGTTTTGCAAAAAAAAATGATTTACACAGTGTTTTCATGGACGAGTTGGAATACAACAAAAATGCATCCAGATACACATATTTCTTCAGAAGATATCAAATACCCATATAGTGAAAATGGAGAAAGCATAAAACATGTTGGGTCGAGCCTAGTTTTACATGAATAATCAAATGTACATATTTTTCTTCATTTTCCGAATACCCACATTGGGGTTTCATTTTTAAAGATAGATTTAATACCATTTCTAGGTTACCCATATGGAGATTTCTATAGATAAACAAAATAAATGCTTTCTACTATTTTCAAAGTCACCCATGAGAGGGTTTCATAAGAAGCAACAAAAAGTCTAATAGTGTTTTGAAAGCCCATATTGAGCAGATACATGGTGGCTTAGATAGACAGAGAAAAATACAATAGTAGAGATACAAGATATAGCCATCTCAAATACCCTAGCCGCGGCCTGTGTCACTGGTAATTTTTTTGAAACATTAGCTTGAGACAAGCCATTAAGAGTGAAATGCTTGGGAAAGAAAGGAATTTACTTACCCTCATCATTGGACAAAGACCCACGACCGAGCATTGAAGAATCAAATAAAAATGCCCAGGTCGAGTTCAAACATGGTGGCCAAATGGTATGGCATCAACAGTAAACACACAGAAACACAGATATGCATCAGAAACAACAATTATGGCCACGACTCAAAGGCCAAATCTTGTTCAGAATAGAGCAAATGGGTTCACCAAAGCCACATGAGATTTGGAGTCAACTTATCACCTGTACATTCAATAAGAATAGCAACAATGGTACTTGGATCCTCTTCATCAAGTTCGAGCTCATGTGGGTCGGCCAATGGGTAGAATGGCCACAAAAGTATCAAGAACAAGCATATGAAATGAAGAATTCATCAGATAGTTATCTCATGGCCGTGGCCAATGAGGTTTTTATTCCCATCAAAGAAGCCAAGGGATGAAATGGATATAGCAGAAAACACTTACCCTGAGTTATGGAGGCCGAATATGATCAAATCGAAGAGGAGTGAGCTCAAATCAAGTCTCAAAGCTGAAATCCTAACCTTTCCATGGTGGCGGCTCATGCAGAGAATCATTTCTCCAAAGTTCACTTTGCAAAATGATGTGAAAAGATAGGGCATTCTTCGCATTTTGTTCATTAGGGTTTTACTTTACCCTAAGTCGACTTAGGGATTTTCCCTTAGTTTTTTTAAAATTATCAATGCCCAAATCAAATACACATAGTGGTGGCCCATTCCTTGTGTTTGGTTTTGAAGGTAATCAACTCCTAAGTCAAAAACATCATAATAAAACTATAATGAGATTTTAATTTTGACTTAGGGTTTTATTTTTTAATTGATTTTGGAGAAGATCAATTAAAATAAGAATGATATAATCAGTTTTTCCTTGGAGATGAGCTTTCATATTTAGGGCTTATTTTATTTTCAATTGATTTTAAAGAAAATCAATTAGGATATTGATGAGGAGAGTTGTGCTTTGTATATTTTTATGATTTTTTGAGAAAGTCAAGATTTGTAATGGAGATATAAGTTGTATTTTTTTTTTGCAAAAGATTTCAAAGAAATCTTTAAGTGCAAAAATAGGTCAGATTGTGAAGATTGTGAAATCTGCATATTATGTAAAGCAAAGATAAGGCAAATTGTTTTATCTCTTTGCTATTTTTAGCAGATTAGGGTTGAGATTTTTCCTTAGGTCGGATTTGAGTTATCTGTTGGATGGATAAGGTGATTTATTTTCTTTAAAAGCAGATTTAGTCTATTTTGAGAGGCTTTTCAGTATGTACATGGAAACAGTGAGTTTTTCTACTTTTATGCAGACTTTTGAGATAGTTTTGATGCTTTTTCCTTGAGCTTTATTTGTGAGTTCGGATTAGGGTTTGGGAGAATTATATTTTGAAGAAGACTTATCTTTTTCTTCTTCTCAATTCAGTTGGAAGTT
Source organism: Sequoia sempervirens (assembly GCA_007258455.2). Taxonomy (NCBI): domain Eukaryota; kingdom Viridiplantae; phylum Streptophyta; class Pinopsida; order Cupressales; family Cupressaceae; genus Sequoia; species Sequoia sempervirens. The sequence goes on along the minus strand of VDFB02271358.1, from coordinate 1,107,648,861 downwards.
TCTTGCTCTTAACATTTTGAGCTTGTAAACTCATTTGTACTCAGTTTAGACAAATACACTCTTTCAGTTTCCAAAAAAGCAGCAGAGTTCTTCTCATTTCTTGTCTCAACCTTGTAACAACAATTTGATGTCTTTGTGTTTTCAAGTTTGAAGCCTTATACGTCTTGTTTTTATGAGTCTTTGCATAGAATTTCATGTTTTTAGGTTGCATGATGTATTAAATGCATTCGAATCTTCATGAAAATTATTGATGAAACCATGTACCAATGAGATTGTGAGAGCTATTGTAATAGAGGAATTGTTGTGAGTGGTAAAATCTGAATTTTTAGAAATAATAGTTAATCATCAGTTAGTGTTAAATTTCATTTTCAAGCTATCCTTCTATCCCTTTTCCTAGGAATTACTTAGAATAATATTCATCATTCGAAGAACCAACTCACTCTGGAGATTCTCTTTTTGCATAAATCACCCACATCTGAAAAGAGTTTCCATGTTTCAACAGATATTCTGATTTTCTGCAAATCTAACAAAGGGTGCATATCTGATTGATAACATTAATTAATTGAAAGTTTTACAGCTGCCAATTGCATTAGCTTGAAAGTTCTAAAAACCATTTATTCGCTGCCAGATATTTTCCTTCGTGTAGGCCGCGAATAGTTGATCAAGCAGCCTGATTTAATGTTTATTTTTGGGAACAGATCTACATGTGGAGAGCACATAAAAGGGCATTAACATCTACATTCAAGAGATGTCTATCCTTACCAATCATGCCTTACATTTTTCATAGCCCACAACATTTGTGGTGACTATTTGCTTAGTCAAATTCACTGTCAAATTTACTCAATGCTTTCCTCAATGCCTCTCTTAACAATTTCTACGCTTGGTCCTCCACTAACTCAAAATCACAAACTGAACGCCTTTCTTTGCTATTAATACCTGCAATGAGTTTTGTCACCTTGAACCCAAGTTTCTTTGAGAACGTGCCATTAATTTCTTTCAACAATGTGCTTTGTCTGCCTATCCACATTCATGGTGTTGTCTTTTCTTGCTACATGGAGTGAACAGAGATGTTATCAATCAATTAGATGTGTCCATTTTGGGAGAACTCTTTCCTAGGTGATGATTTCAATTAGTTTTAGTATGTAAACTTAGGGTTTTGGTCCTCATAGGTAAATATTGATGCAATCCAATGTCTCTGACATATTTACTTCTTGTAGGTAAATCTCTGACATATGACCTTGAATGGAAAAGCTTTATTTATTTCAGATTTTGATTTGATTTAACAAAATGATCTCTATTGAAGGCAACGACCGTGGGTATATGGTATGTATTATTTACCTTTGAAGTGTTTAGACTATTGAAATAACAAAAATTATCACTTCATAATGATCATTTGGTGAATAATTTGTTTGAATTGAATCATGCAACGTGGCTTCAATAAAACAAACTCTTAAATACAATTTCTTTGGATTCATCAAATCTAATTTTTTAAGTTATAACCATTGTTTTTTTTTTTCAGAGACTTTGCATGATGGGTAATTTCTTTCTGATAATGCATTGCTACATTGATTCCTTCCAATAAATCTCATTTCTAATATTTTACTTTGTACTATTTGCAGGGAGGTATGCATAAAGAAGGTTGGCATTGGAATTGGGCATTGGAGTTTAACAAAAGCAAGCATAATTTGAGTTGGAAAAGTGAATTGAACTTGAATAAAGCATTTTTAAATGCTTATTCTAATAGCCTAGAGTGTCCAATTTCTGCCTTTGTTTTCTATTTTAGGCCAACTAGATCAATTTGGGTTTAAAATTAATCATTGATTGATTTTTTTTCAAAGTTGGCTAAAATTGAACATACAAACATACTAGACACTGCAATTTGGTCTAAAATTGAACAAACAACTTTCACACTCAAATTCAATGCTATAAAAAGAACTCAATTTTGCTTTTGGAATTTAAAATGAAAATGTGCATTTGGTGTTTTGTAATCTTTTTCATAAAGTAATATCATTTAAAAAGGTGTATGCACTTCTCTTGCACTTCACAATGATCTTGAGAATCAAAAATCTTTTTGTGATATTAAGTTGTCAAAAATATTGCCTCCACATTTTGATTTGGGTTTAAAATTGAAAACTCTTGCAAGTGTGAGTGGAACATATCGTGTGTGTTCTCTCTTTGTTTCTCAACAAGGATCGATTGAACTATGGATGTGTTCACTCACTTTTGTGTTATCTTAGAGGGCCTGCCTTGTGGGAAAAAGTAATCACCCAAGGGAATGACCCAACCGGGAACACACTAAAGCCAAGTGACTTGCAACCGGTATATAAATGTGGGTACTTGAGGAAAGGCAAGTATCACAAGGATTGTTCCAATGAGAAGGGAAGCAATGGTCTCTTTCTACAAGGATGATCCCCCACAAATGGAATGCCGACATTAAAACCTTTGGTTAGAAAAGGCCAAAATCCCTGATCTCTTTGTTGGTGCAAGAATAGTTGTTCTAAAGCCATCCCACATTTTTATGGCTCTTAGTAGAGATGAGAAGTATGCCATGGGAGTTTCATGGGTACTGATGCTTGGTTGAACTAAGAAGCAAGTGCACTATAAGGGGGATCATGTGTGGTCAAGCATCTAATCATCCGCTAAGAGTAGGCGTAGCTGAATTTATCCAAGTGGGAACTCAACAAATACTGTCTTTCATATCCATAGGGTTGTGCATGTTCTTGGAATCAAAAACATTTTGCTTGATTGTAAACATTGGGAAAACAAACATTCGACATGAACATCAAATTTCAAACCCTTTAGAGGAGAAAATACCTTTGAAATTTTTTTAGTGTTATTGCTTGCCCTAGGGATTCTATCCTTAGAGGTTTCTAAACATTTGAATCTATATCTCCATTTTCTCACTAAAGCCAACATTAGGTAAAAATTTTCTTTAATTTCCTTGATTTCCACATAATGGACCTTGTGGGATGAGAAGTAATTAGGACATTGGACATTTAGTTTGAAAACCTAGTCAAGAATTGTTTGTGGTAAAAAGAAGTCACTAAGCAAAGCTAAGAACAATTGGACCCCACACATATGCTTGGTATATTTTGGTCATATGGTTTTCATGCAAACATTGGTTTTTTGGTTTGAACAACTCTTAGAGAAAAGCATGTTCTTCACTATCTTGGTCTAGTAAACAAGGTCCCTATTAGGTTCATTTAGAATCAAATCAAACACTTCATTCATCCCAAACATTTATCATCCCATCTCACAAACAACTTTAGAGCTTCATAAAAATCATTATCTAGACTTGGGTACATCCTTAAACCAAATAAAAATTAATCTATTTAGTTAGGTGTGTGTGGATAAATCCTTCCTCACACACTTGGTTAAATTATCACCCTTTTGAACAAGTTCATCCTAAGATAAAATCTAACATCTTAGGGTTTACAAGTTCATTATCCAATCAAATCCAATCCAAATCAAAGCATCCAAAGAGTCCTAAAGTCTCGTATTCCTCCAAGGTTCCTAAAAGTTTGACATGTTGGAATATGGCTTGGAAAGATTATTTTTTGGCTTCTTTTGTTGTCATTGATGGCAATTGGAGTCAACAGTATTGTCCGCAGTGTTGTAGTTGATCCTACTGACAAGGGAAGTAAGATTTTGTAATCTCCCAACATAAAGTATGAAGTACAGGGTATCTGGTTGATAAGCTAATCTGATCACTTCACCATATCACTATTTTGTGGTGTGGATCCCCAGGGAAGATTTTTTAGCACATATGATCTATCCTATTGGAAAAAATTTTGGTGTTGCATTAGTTGGAGTACGAGTTAAGAGATTCAAAAGAATGATTTATTGTTTATTTCCTCATTCTAGCCGACCTGTTGCATATGGTGTGTCGCAGATGTATAAGGAGTATGAGTTTAACTATTTCTTATGTTTGGAATTTTCATTTGGGTTCCCACTATAGTCTAGTTGACTTGTGTGGGTATGCATCAATTTTAATTAGTGATTTGAGCCGACATGAGCAAGATTTTTTTTTTTTTTTAAGCTGACACATAATAAAAATTCTTGTTAGCGGATATATAAAGGAGATTAAAAAATAATTTTGATATATAGAGTGAAGTGAGTTTGTGCGAAAAAGTGCAGAGTAACTATATGGATTAATCTTAGAAGATCTGTTGAGCGAATTTTGTTTATGCTACTGAAGGGTTTCTGTAGGAGAGAAGAACAGAGTAGAGCATAAGTGCGAACTGGTCAAAAGATCTAGAATCTGATTATGAGCTTCATTGGAATTGAATCCAGGAATTTGTAGATGTATTCTCAGTTCAAAATTTTGTTGTAATTTCAATTATACTTTGTAAGGCAGTGAGCCTTCTCTTTTGAGTAGTGAGCTCAAGGTAGTGAGTCTGAATGCAAGTGTATTCCCCTTTCATCATACTTTTAATAGAGTATACTTTGTGGATTAATCTCCACCATGGTTTTTCCCCTAATAGGGTTTCCACGTAAAAATCCTGGTGTTATGGTCTTCTTTAATGTGTATGCATGTTTCCTTCTATCTATGTGCTATGAATGCTATTGAGGGTTTTAATTATTGTTGTTGATGGTTTAAGATCTAATTTGAAAATAAAATATTTTGGAATGTTCACTGATTCACCCCCCCTCTCAGTGTTCCTAGTGTCCAACACAACACCCATATCATTCACCCCTTTCATCCTTCATCTCATCATTGGTCCTAAATCCCTTAGAGGTCAACAAGGTCAAAACAAAAGAAGAACATAGAATATAAACTTGCTCCATACATCATGAGTAATCCAAATCAGCTGAACTTTCAAAGCCTTACAATGCCAATTGATTATCAAAACTCACATTTATACAATCCATACATGGGATCATTATCTCCTACAAACGTCAATGGTACAAAAAATGTGAGTATGCCCAGTCAAAATTTGGAACACCTTTCCCGATGGTAGATTTAAATCCAAGTCCAAACCTACAAATATATCAACCAAACACCCAATGCATGAGTCTTCCTCAAAACAACATCATCCCACCAAACCCATACATGCCAAATGTGAAAATACCAAGTACAACTTTACCAAACATGAAAATTTTGAATCCACACTTGGTAAACTTTGGGATAGATATGTTTGTGAATCATAAAATTTTTGTTCAAAGTCCAAACAATATGTTAACGAGTCCATGTATTGATCCAAGTCAAGGTAACACCATGCAAAATCAAAGTTACCTAAATCAAGGCAAGGTGATTCCAAACCACAACAATGTTCAATTTCAACCTATCATGCCAAATCTAAACATCATCCAAAATCAGAACATTGTCCAAAATAAGTTTGTCCATGATCCCATGCAAACACCATAAGTACACATTCCAAATCTGCTTGAACAAAAGAATCAACTATATCAAGGGAGTCAAAATCAGGACCATTTTTTTCTAGATCAACTTGCTTCACTTGCCAAACTAATTGACTTATTGAGCCAAGAGACATCTTCACTCCAAAATCAATACTCTTCCATTGGTTAAACCGTGTCATCAAAGCATTAAGTTGTTTCAACAACCACATCAAGAACAATATCTCCAATGTAAAGAAGATGGATATCAAGATCAAAAACATCAACAACAAACCCAATCTCCACATCTCAAGGATCAATCACCACATTTCAAAGATTAATCACCACATCTACAAAATCAATCACCACAAGGTCAATTTAAAGTACAAGTCTCACAGGGTAACAAATGAAAGTACACACCACTTGAGAAACCAATCAAATCGTTCATGCAACAATTGGTGCAGGAAAATCTCATTAAAATACCCATCTATGAGAACTATCAAGAACCCTTAGTGAAACCACCATGGTGCAATGAAAATCACCTTTGTGATTTTCACAAAATAAAGGGACACACAACATCAAATTGTATTCAACTCAAAAATATCATCCAAGACCTTATTGATCAAAAAATAATAACTATTGGGGACAATGATGGAGATTCAACCACTGGTGATAGCATTGACAATCTCCCCGCCACAACTGTTGAAAAAAATGATCAAGATCTATCCATCAATAAGAACCTTGAAGATGTTTCTACCCCATCCGATGATCAACTCACCATACATAAAGAGCCACTTTTTAGTGATCTATTTCAAGGAGTGTTAGAAGTATTTGATCCCATTGACATAATCGACGATCCATCAACCAATGATTATGTTGAAAATGCCTCTACATCATCCAATGAGTTAGAGGACATATCTCAAGAATTCATTCCAAAGCATGATCAACATCTTTCACCAAAGTCTAGCAATGGTCCTTTACAAGACATATTGACATCCTTCGACCTCATGGTTGCAGGTATTGAAAGAATCCTCAACTCCACATTTGATCCAAGTCCAATCAATGATCAAGAGGATATTGAGCCACTTCCCATGTCTGATGAAGACATCCAAGAACCCTTTGTAAGAAACCCATCCTTTGAAACTAACCCATGTCAAGAACTTGATTGAAAGCATGTCGAAAGCAATTCCAAAATCATTCAAGATCAAGAATTCATATCTCCAAGATACTACAATGATCTAATGGACACTCTCCTATCTATACAAGATGCCACAGATGATGATCATATCCATATAGCACATAATCCTCCATCTACCCATGAGATTCTTTCTGTGGATGGACACGTAGATGATCTTCATTTAGAATAGGATTTTTTTACACAAAAAGAGTAGGTTATTAATTCCTACAGTCAAATTGAGTTATCAACATTGGGATTAGATATAGCCAAAATTAAGACTAAGGACATCATGTATGAAGATATCCAACATTATCCACTCAAAGAAATAGGCTAGACATAATAGGACATTCTAGAGTTAGCAAAGCAACAAATTGAAATAATGCCATCTATAGTGGTCATTTATCAGAGCATGCTTACTAAACAAGACATCTCAAAAAAAGAAAAATAAAGGAAGGAAGGTGCTACTACCAGCATACTGGGGGAAAATTTATCTAGTACAAACATCAACATAGGGGGCACGAAGAATCCTTATGATGAAATGGATGCTAATACTACAACTAGCCACATCACAAATCTTCATGCACCCATCACCCCATCTATGAATTGGGACCAACATCAAAAGAAAGAGTTAAATCAAAGCACAAAGAATGTTATCAAAGAAAAAGAAGCTGAGAAGCATAAAGGAAAAATCAAATACAAGTGGATACCAAAGGATACAAAAAATATTATCCCTATGGAACTCCATTAGTCAAAGAAACCATGGGGAAAAATTAAAAAAAGGGAAAAGTATCCATCAAAGATGTCCACAAAGGTAAAAGAAGAATTCTCAAGTGATGTACAAATTATATCAAGCAGTTGGTCCTAATTCCATACACACTTTCATATCCACCCATCATTGCTCATCTTCCCAAGTTTGGAAAGTCAAAGGTTCCAAACTATCAACCAATCCATCTATTTCTAAACACACTCCATCCACGCCTCCACTCATGATATCCAATTCTCACATTGGCCATGTATTGGAAGCCACCCTTCATCATAAGGATTCAAAAGATAATCTATTGCGATGTGCGCACAAAGAAAAAGTTAACTCTAGTATCAACAAAGGAGATCATGAATCTCAAAACTTGTATTCAAGTGCATGTATCTTGGCAAAATAGCTTCTTCAAGCAGGATATTGATGGCACATTATGATAGAAGGGCGGGTGCATGAAGTTGGGTTACACTTTTGTGGCCAACTTCAAAAAAATAATTGGAAATGAAATAACGTGAGCGCGTTATAACACACTCGCGTTATTTCATTTTAAAAGCAAAAAAAGAGTGAAAGTTTTTCATTTTCTCTTTTCTATTTTTCTGCTCTGCCCACGGCCAAAAACCCTCATTTTCGTGCTTGCATTCTAGGAGGAGGCATTCTTCAAAATTCATCAACAATAGTTACTTTTCATTCGCAAATATGGCACCACGATGATGAAGAGGTGCAAGAGGTAAGTACTGTTTGCTATTTGTTTTGAATTTCTTAGTTTCAAGTTGATTTTGTTTGTTTTTGGTTAGATTTGATTTTTAAAAAAAAATTGTAGGGGATGAAAATAATCCTGAGAATCCTCAACAAGAACAACAATAAAATCCTCCTCAACAAAATCAACCTCCCCCACCAATCACTCAACACCCTCCTGGCACTCAACAAAATTTGAGGAGTGAAATTGAAAACAACAAAAAAAAAATTGAGGATCTTATTAGTAGGTTGAGTGATCCAAATGCTTCAACCGCAAAAAGAATTACAATAGAAAATTCAATGAAAGAGATGTTAAAAAATGTAGATTCAATAACCCAACAAATAACAGGATGGAAAGATAGGAGGCAGGCAACTAAGGCATATTATGCAAATAAACTATCATATAAACAAGTAAAAGATTTAAAAATTACTAAAGGTGATTTGTGCTCTCTATTCACTGACCCTAGAAAAAATCAAAATATTAGCCTCAATGTGAAGAGGTTTCCTATTCATTGGTGCCACCACCAAGAGATTAGGAACCATTTTTATGATAGGTGGTACTTGGTCTTTGATTACCCACCGTGCAATAATTGTGAAGTCCCCCAATATTTTCTTAGGAAACTATACAGTGAGTTCGTATTGAACCAAATCCCAAATTATTTTGATATGAGGGAGTTCTAGGGGAGAGGTGGGGGTGTGTTAGAAACCAAGATCTAAAATGCAAACCAGAAAATCCTTCCACAGAAGAGAAAAATAGAAAAAGCAGAGCTATTGCAAAAAGATGTGCAACATAATATTATTCAGGAATTCTTAATTACAAGATATGATTTTATTTATAAAAGAAAAGATGCATAACCCTAATCTTATCTTGAGCAACAAGATAGCCCAACAAGATAAGGATGACAACTAATTAACCTAGGAATGAAATAATTACCTAAGTAAAGTTATGCAAGTGTAATTAAATATTAATTACACTAACACCCCCCCATAAGTGCAACATAGGGAGACTAAAAAAGAATGCACCTAAAACTAAGATGAATGCAAGAAGCATGAATGGGTCCCAACGACAAGGCTTGATCAAGTACCCATGTACAAATGCAATAATGAGGTAGAGAAGGAAAACCCAGTGGGACAAAACCCCCCTACAATGAGATGACTGTTGCAAAGAAGCATTGGAAGAACACTGTGGAGTAACACTGGAACCACAATCTGACAAGCAAGGAAAGATACTTCTATCTACAACTGAAACCAAAAATGGAATCATAATAATGTGACAGCAGACTCGATGCCACAGAACATTGGAAAACTCACAAACTAGAACAACCATGGAATCTGTGAAGCAATAGTAGATGAAATGATGACAGAATCTGGAAACCGTGTATCTCGATGTTGATGCTAAACTGTGACTAAAAATATTTCATGGGAAGGAGTGCCATAAAGAATCTGGAACATTAACCATAAAAACATGGCCCTCAAACTAAGAAAGATCTGAACAATGTGGATCAAGAACCATAAACTCTCAACTGAAGTGTGAACCGATGTGAATCTAATATGTGTCAAGCTAGAGAAAAAATGTGGCCAAAAGAAACTAAGAAACTAGATAACCCATGCGAGTTTCCATCAAAACAAGATGAAGATCAAAGTGCATGCACACTCTAATCAAATTATTAAGCAAGAAACCCCCCCGATGGAACTTTATCTCAATTCATTTATTACAATAACCCAATTATTGTAAAAGGAGAGCATGCAAAAATTCATAAAATTAAAATGAAAATAGACCTTAGATCTGTGTAGAGGATTGAACCAGCTTTCCAACGCCGCAAGAATGACGAAAAAAGGATCACCGAGTCAAAAGATATGCCCTCCGAAGTGAAAAAAACATTTGAGTTCAAGGACCTGAAAAATAAATCTAGAGAAAAATCTGGTTAAAAACTTGCAACACTAGATTAGCGTCAGAATTAGCTTTCCAACGGTATCTTATTTGCAAAAAATAGAGATCGTACACAAAAAATATGCACGATTTGGTGAAAACAGCTCTAGAATGCCAAATAAGGGCTGCAAGGCCCCCTGGGGGCTAAAAAAAAAGGAAGCCCCTAGTCCTGTGCATGACCAGGGGCTAGAGGGATGGTGGGCGAAGCCCTTGGTCCTCCATGAGACTACCACTGGGGCTGGGCACATAGCGCTCGGTCCCCCATATGACCAGAGCCATTGCAAGGAGCCCGCAGGGGCTGGCTCGGCCCAGCGGTGCTTGGGCGGTGAGCACCGGCGGCGGTGCTGGGCCGATGGCCTCCCGGTGGGCACTAGGTGGCGAAGTTGATTTATGCGGGGATTGTCAGCATGAAAAACAAAAAACACTTTTTAAAAAAAAAAAATCAATTTTCGTGCCTCGGGGAGCATGCTGGGGAGGTCGTACGACCCCTGAGACAATTTTTTTTTGCCTTCTAGACCAACTGCTTAGAAATCAATGAAACAAAAGGCATTGTTAGGGTGTTTTGCCACTATGAATGTGATGGTGACCTTTGTTTGTGCCCAAAATTCTCCAAAAAATCCTCTAACCCTAGAGCTTGCAAAAAATCTCCCAGCCTGAAACCCTCACAGATCTGGAAAATAATGACCAAAATCTACAAAACAAAAGCCAATCCTGACTTTTTCCAGCGCTCTAAATCCAATGGTGAAGCCCAATCTGATCCAAAATGCCTCATAAGTGAACTCAAGGCATGATAACCTCGAGCAATCCCGAACGAACTCTACAAACATTTTCTCAAAAATCTGAGAAGGGGTTGCAAATCAAGGCTCTGATACCATGTTAGAAACCAAGATCTAAAATGTAAACCAAAAAATCCTTCCATAGAAGAGAAAAATAGAAAAAGAAGAGCTATTGCAAAAAGATGTGCAACATAATATTATTCAGGAATTCTTAATTACAAGATATGATTTGCTTTATAAAAGCAAAGATGCATAACCCTAATCTTATCTTGAGCAACAAGATAGCTCAACAAGATAAGGATGACAACTAATTAACCTAGGAATTAAATAATTACCTAAGTAAAGTTATGCAAGTGTAATTAAATATTAATTACACTAACACGGTGCATAGTCGGATCTTGCGTGGCAAGGGAGACGACCTCTCACTAGGCCGCCTCGTGAGCACATTGTTATGCCTGTCGTTGAGAAGGAGAGTGCTGACATAGAGACATTGCAGGTGATCAACACTTTGACCTGGAGTGTCATCCATCATACTAGCCCTATTGTACAGTTCCATCCAGGGGAATCTTCGAGTGGTGGCCTTTGAACCCATGTGTGTCAATCTTGCGGGGTGACTTGTTCATATGACCCCACCGACACATAGGAGGCTACTACGTAGGATCCATATGTTGCTACACAAGATCCGTATGTTGCTATGCAAGATTCGTATGTTGCTACATAGGATTTGTATGTTGCTATGCAGGATCTGTATGCTGCTACGGGGATGGAGAGGATGGCTGACATTTTGCATCATGCATATGGAATTAATAGTCAGGTAAAATTTAGCATGTTCATTGAATTTAATTTATTAAATTTTGATTCTGAAATGCATGATTAACTAATTTAGTTTTATTATTTTAATAAAATTGCAGGGTCATAGTGTTGAGACTGGATACACTGGTCCTCCACCTACTTATTTCTGCAATACACCTATCAGTGGGGTATGTAACTAGTAAACAATTATAAATTTATTACATGTTAATAGCATTGTTTTATGAATGGTATTTTAATACATGTGATTTTGGATGTTGAACAGGCTAATATTGGTGGTTTCAAGCAAACACCTCCTAGTGGCAGTGGATTCACTCAAATGTACACGAAGGTAATAGAATAAAGAGAACTTAACTAATGAATTCTACTTAATAGATTTGTGTAGTTTATATTCATATTGTTGGTTACATTGCATTACACATCATTCAAACTCAAAGCATTAGTACTTCAAATTCCATAACTAATAACTAGATGTTGATAGATGATAAAATTTCAATTGTACAATATAGTTGTTTAGAAAGTCAACATAAGCAACACAATGCAATTACTTCACATGGAGGCATGTGCTTGCAAAGGTGCACCACCACAACAAACTATGGATGCTTGGAAAAAATCTATGAAACCATAATAGTAAGCAATAGCATAGACAAGGTAGTCAGTGATGTAAAGCATCATATCAAAACACTCAATCATCAGGGTACATCTGATGTAAAGCATCCAACAAACACCATCAACATCATTTCTTCAAGGGATTTCAATTCCAAATAGAATTAGGAGAAGATCAAATATAATTTAATCAGAAATCTAATTTTCATTCAACCAAAATCCACTCAAAATCTCTTAGCCATTCCATAGGCCATCATTCATCATTCCACTAATCAGTATTCCAATTGATTCATTCAAAACAAAAACCATATTAAATAAAACTTTGACTTAATCAATTAGATTCACATCATTCTCAACCACCATAAAAACAACATAAACTTGATTATTGACACTTGAACAATTCATCCTTTCATTTATTCACCAAGGAAAAAAATCAATTAAACCATACCTTACTATTATCAGTCCATTATCAAACATTGTACTCACCATATTTTTACTACAACAGTCTATTTATAGGTTACAAAATCTTGCTACAACAAAATCTTGATTATCACCTTGTGGTTAATCACCAATTTTCTCAAAAGGCTTCATAATAGTCACCCACCCAACCATCAAAGTCACCAAACCTATCTTATACACCTTAAGCAAATTTAGTAGCATCAATAATATCATTAGTTTGATAGTAACCAAGCACTCAATCATATCACAAAAGCTTTGAAAGGATACAAGTCAAAAATGTTGAAGATAAGAGAGATTGCCACCCCAGGAGGTAGCTCTATTTCATAAACATTTTGGCCAAACTTGTAGAACACCTTGCAAGGTCCTATCTTCTTCATCATGAGTTTGTTATACTTTCCTTTTGGAAGTCTCTCCTTCTTCAAGTGTGCCATCACCAAGTCTCCAACCTTGAATTGGACATTCCTCTTCTTTAAATCTACCTTTTCCTTATACTTCTCAACATTCTTTTGAAGGGTTTCCTTCACTTGATGATGAATATCCCTGATTGTAATAGCAAAGTCCTCACCTTGAGCACTTCTCCTAGCAACTCCTTGTAGATCTCTTAGTTCATAAACCCCTCTAGGGTGCATGCCATAGACTACCTCAAAAGGGCTTTTACCAATGCTCCTATTCATGGAGTCATTATATGAAAATTCAGCCTGAGGTAAAATCAGATCCCAAGCTTGTCCATGCTCCTTGGTAAGGCATCTTAAGAGGTTTCCCAATGATCTATTCACCACTTTAGTTTGTCCATCCATTTGTGGATGGTATGCTGAACTAAAGGATAGATTTTTGGCTTGAGTTTCTTCCACAAGGTCCTCCAAAAGTGACCAATGAATTTAGAATCCATGTCAGAAACAATGCTTAAAGGTAGTCCATGTATCCTAACAACCTCCTTAAAGAAGAGACTTGCTATATGAGATGCATCATTGGTGCATTTGTAAGGAAGAAAATGTGCCATCTTACTAAATCTATCAACTACCACAAAGATACTATCAAAAACTTTTTGGGTTCTAGGCAACCCCAAGACAAAGTCGATACTTACACACTCCGAAGGCCTATTGGGAATGGGCAGTGGTTGATAGAGTCCTGCATTTGATGAAGTTCCCTTTTCCCTTTGACATATTATGTAGCCTTCCACATACCTTCTCACATCCACCTGCAACTTTGGCCAATAGTAAAATCTCCTGACTTGTTCTAAGGTCTTGTCAAGGCCAAAATGACCTCCAAGACTCCCACTATGTTTCTCCTTTATGATATTCTCCCTCATTGAGCATTTACGCACACACAATTGGCTTCCTTTGAAGAGAAAACCATTCTGCAATAAAAAGTTAGAGAATTCACCATGAAAAGAATTCAAATGTTGCTCACAAACATTGTATACCTCCTTGAGATCTGAATCTTCATGATACATATCCTTCAGTTCTTCAACCCCCAAGCTTTGGAGTTGGATCTCTTGCACTACAAGTGCCCTTCTACTAAGAGCATCTGCCACCTTATTTTCTTGGCCCTTCTTATGCTTTATTGTGAAATTATAGGCTTGCAAAGACTCTACCCACTTCATGTTCCTATGATTGAGTTTTTCCTGTGCATTCAAAAAATTCAAGGCATGATTATCAGTATAAACAAAAAATTATTTAGGTAACAAGTAGTGCCTCCACTTTTTGAGGGCGTGGACCATAGCATACAATTCCAAATCATAGGAAGAATACTTCCTCTTTGTTTCATTCAGCCTCTCACTGTAAAATGCAACTGGTTTGCCTTCTTGGCTCAAAATAGCCCCTATTTCTTGATTGCTAGCATCACACTCAATGGTAAAAAATTTATCAAAATCAGGGAGCACAATTATAGGCTATTGTGCTACTCTCATTTTCAGATATTCAAACCCTTTATCAGCCTCATTGGTCCAATAAAACTTACCTTTGTTACCTCCTTTGATGGTGTCCAAGATTGGTGCACGAATTTGGCTAAATTTCTTGATGAAATTTCTATAAAAGCTTGTAAGTCCATGGAAGCTTCTTACATCTCCCATGGATTTTGGTGTTGGCCTTGAGTAAGAATAGCATGCACCTTTGAAGGATCCATCTTCAAACTTCCCTTGGAGATGACAAAACTAAGGTAGAATAATTCTTCCTTCATGAATTCACACTTTTCCATGTTGATCAACAACTTCTCCTCTTGTAACCTCCTTAGTACCATGTCAAGGTGCTTCAAATGTTCTTCTTTAGACCTGCTAAACACAAGGATGTCATCTAAATAAACTACAACAAACTTTCCAATGAAAGGTCTCAATACTTCATTCATAAGGCGCATAAATGTACTAGGGGAATTTGATAACCCAAAGGGCATCACCAACCAATCATAGAGCCCTTCATTAGTCTTAAAAGCTATCTTCCATTCATCCCCCTCTATGATCCTTATCTGGTGGTACCCGCTCTTTAGATCAATCTTGGAAAAGTAAGATGCTCCTGATAGATAATCGATGAGGTCTTCCATTCTTGGCATCGAGAACCTATATCTGATTGCATGATCCTATTAATGGCTCTTGAATCAGTGCAAAGCATCCAATTCCCATCCTTCCTTGGTGCTAGGATAGTAGGAACAACACATGGGCTCAAACTCTTCCTCACTAGCCCTTTATCCATCAACTCTTGCACTTGTCTTGCAATCTCCTCATTTTGAGTAGGTGTCATCTTGTATGCAGCCTTATTGGGCAATGTAGCCCCTGTAATCAGATCAATATGGTGGCTTATATCCCTAATGGGAGGTAGGGAACTAGGTAATTTTGTACCTTTCCAATAACTCTTGGACTTCGTTTGGTGCATCTTCCTTCTTCTTTGTGGGCAGATCTGCTTCACTTTTTTTCTTCATAATCAAGAAGAATCCTCCTCCTCCTCCTCCGTTCAAGGTCTTCATGAACTCCTTCTCACCCACCATCAAAACACTAGGCCCTTCATGCTTTTCCTTATCTTCTTCTAAGAGAGGTGAAAGGTTGTAAGTCTTCCCATCCTTCACAATGGAGTATGTGTTCTTCTCCCTATCACACTTGGTCTTCCTATCAAACTGCCAAGGCCTACCAAAAATATATAGCTTAATACTTGTACTCAAAATTTTCTTCATTAGATCTCATACATTATAAGTCATGACGTGGATCTCGCTATTGTAACTTTTTTGTGATTGAATAATTTGTTGTTTTATTTTTAGATGTTGGTTGTGGGAACACCTCCAAATGTTACAAGGGTAATGGATATCGGTGTTTCATCCTCTATAAAGTACTCCATGGCTCTGATAGAGGAGGTATGAGGCAAATTACTAAATTTCAATTTACATTTGTTGTTATAGATGTTAGTTCTAGTGAAAAATCAAACCATTATTGATTCATAGTTTAATTCCTATTTGGATGGTTTATAGAGGGCTTGAGCATGCTTGAACATTGGCATGCAAATATTTCCATCATGGAGAGTGATCATGAGATGGCAGTAAGTGATTATTTTGTTAAATATATCATTTCTTATAATGTAATTTCTATATATTAATGTCTTTACTTCTTATTGTAACAGTTAAGACTTCACCATGAGCTAAACTATAGGAGGAGCAGCAGGAGCACTCCTCAAGCACAGCAGAAATGATAGATGGACTTATCACCATCAGATCACCAAACAAAGGGAAAGAATTTATTCCCAGAGCATGGAGAGAAATGCATTTTGATTCCAGAGCCCTTTGTTGTATGCCTAGACATGGAAATTTTGTACATATCTTGTATTGGATATATTTGACATTGTATGCCTATATGGCTATTTTGTAACTATATTTTATACTTATATCGACATATATTGATGTATGTGTACATGGCTATTTGGCTAATACAAATCTTTTTTTATCGATGGTGTCCATATTTTCTCTTTTTTACAATGTCAAAAGCATGGCTATATACAGATTAGGCAAAAGACTTTTCCTTTTAGATTAGCAATGCATGGAAGTTTCAAAAAGTATCCTTGATATTGTTAGCTCTCAAAAATGCAGGCAGAACACCTCAAGAGGCTTCTAATCTCTTGATATATTTTAGGGTAACAGACAAGGTCAAGAGAACTCAACCTTCTACTCTTCAGGTGTTGCTAAACCTAGGTGGGTGTACCCTTCTGAATGAAGCAGAATTGACTTATGGTTATCCTTCTTGCAATGATTTTTCCACAATGGCAGATGCAAGTGAACAAATGAATTCAAGCACAATAGCAATCTTCTTAATCTAAATCCTAAAATACTCAATTAATAGATATAAAGAGAATAAATGAATCTTAATGATGAAACTGCAGAGACCAGTGCCTTATTGGGTATGCAGAGTCAAATGAAATCAAGATGAGCAACACTCTCTGGAGAAAACTCATTATCTGGCATACATTCTATTTACAACTTGTATAAACATGCAATATTGTAACTACTAAGTTCTACTTTAACAATCCAAATGAATCTCTCTGATTACTGTGATCAATTAAAAGGTTTTAATCTTTGTTTGAAAGAACCAATTGATTAACCACACAAAAACAACAAATGTGCACTGATGAATTGAATATAAACTTGTTATATCAATTTAAACAATCAGAAAGAATCCATCTTGGAGACAACTTAGCAATACTTTCATTAAATTCAACAGATAATTGATACCAGAAATGTGCAGCAACATCAATTCACTTTCATAAATACCTCCATTTTGAAAACATGCATCATAGTCTTTGATCTGATAAATCTATTGTATTGTATCCATATAATTTTCCTACTGTATATCAAATATCTAATAGCTCCTCCATTTTACAATTAAAAAATGCCTATTTATACACCAACATCAGAAAAAATATATCATATTGAGATCCCATGTCGGCCAACCGCTTAATTCGGGCTCATTTCATGTCGGCTTGGAACGGTAATTGAACATCCACATGTTGGCCACAGTATTTGAATTTCTATCTCACTGAAACAATTGCCAAGACATATCGTAGTGATGCCGAAGGAAATTAAATCGCTATAGTCACCCTGTGTTTTATTCGCTTTCGCCGTGACATATCTGAGTCGGGGAGATATCCTGTAGATCACTTTATGTTTCCCTGAGAGTTCCTTTACCTTTTGCATGTTGTTGTGACTTTATGATATCGGGGAGACGTCTCACAGAGCATATTATTTTTCAACGAAAGCCCCCGAGTTCACCACAAATCGCCAAGACAATATCAATATCACACTGATGGAAACCATTTGTTTTATCGGTGAGACCCACCGTACTCACCAAGACCATACTCCGAAGTCACACTAGTCTCACCGAGGTATTCATTTTATGTTGGTTAGTGAGACCCCTTTGAATTCACTATGACATATTGTGAAGAAAACATCTCTCACTGATGATCCTTTTGATAAAAACCTTTTGTGTAATGTCGGCGAGACCGAAGGTCACTCGCCAAGACCTCACTCCGATATCGCTAACTCATATCAATATGTATCTTCCCGCCATCAGTCGGTGTGACAATGTAAATTTGCTATGACCTCACATCAAAAACAATATGTCTGGCCGAAGTGAATCCTTAATGTGTTTGTCGATCGATGTAATAATTTAAACTCACCAAGACACAATGCCGAAAACATTAACTCTTACCGATGTATCTCCATTCATGCCGGTCGGTGACACATAAAGTGCTCAGTGAAACAACATGCCGAAGACCAAACTCCTGCCAAAATGTGTATCCTCTTCCTTGTCGCCAAAACCACATGAATGTCACGCCGATAGGTGCCTACAAATAAACTTCAATTGTTGTGACACCAAAAACGTCTTGCCGATAGGCAACACAGACGTTTATCAGAAAAAATGGATCAGGGAGACCCTGGCCATCTCATGCCGATAAGGACCATAATGCAAAAAATGTAGACTCGATGGATTTTATGGGGCCATAAGGGAAAAATGCGGGTAAAAATATCATGAAGAAAGGAAATGATGCTCAAAGTAGGACTCATTTGGAAAATGCACGGGTATGGACAACATGAATAATCATTAGAAATTTACAGTTCCAACAGTGGCTCCATCTGGGGATGAATGATAGTAAGATCATTGCAAGGATCCAGATCTTTGAGTAAGCAAACCAGACACAAAATGACGAACCAATGAGTAGAATGGAAGAGAATGTAAAATGAAGGTATAGCATGATGGAATGGATGGAAAATGAATGAAAAATGGAGATGAACCAAAACCCTAAACTACTGTGCATGGAAAAGAACTTTAAAGAGGATAAACAAGAGTTGTCCATGCTCTGGCAACCCTCAATCCTCTGTGTTGCTCAAGAGAAAAAATGCTTCAAGAATTTCCCATGAACAGGAAACTCTTGATCTTCACCAGCCATATTCTGTAGATAATATGAATCTTCACCTCTCTTCCCAACAACAACAAAAGGTCCCAACCACAAAGCTTCAAATTTACCATGCTTTCCTTTCTCTTGACACCTGGCATTCCACATCAGTACCAAGTCACTTTCTCCAAATTTTCTATACTGTTCCTTTTTATCAAATAGATACTTCATCTGTGTCTGTAATTTCACATTTTGGTTTTGGGCAACTCTCCTTATTTCATCAAGCTTAGCTAGTTGCTCCATTCTTTCTTCCATAGGTTTAGGAATATCCAAATCTTTCTGAAGGACAAACCTGTAGACTAGCAACAAATTCTACAAAGGCATCCTAGCCTATACTCCATATACCAATTCAAATGGGGATTTTCCAATTGCCTTCTTAACAGTAATCCTATCAGCCCACATAGCCAGTTTCAATTTTGATTCCCAAGCCTTCTTGTTTTGACTCAACATCCTCCTTATAATCTTCAAAAGACTCTTATTACTAGACTCTGCTTGACCATTAGCTTGTGGATGGTAAGGAGCTGCATAAGAAATGGTAATGCCATATGTGTCACAGAAACCTTTAAATTCATCTAACCTAAAACACATCCCATTATCTATGATTAACCTCAGTGGTGTACCAAATCTGGTAATAATGTTGTCCATCAAGAAATTTTTCAGTACTTTGCTTGTAGCTTGTTTAGTTGGGATTACTTCTACCCATTTAGTAAAATAATCAGTGGCAACCAATATCCACTTGTGTCCTCCACTTGATTTTTCTTGTATCTCGCCAATGAAATCAATTCCCCACTGATGAAAAGGGGCATCAGCCTGCAAGGGTCGAAGTGGCAAAGCTCCTTGATATTTCAGCTTTCCAGAGAACTTCTGGCAGGCTTCACATTTTCTTACATGTGTGAAAGAATCATTAAAAACCTTAGACCAGTAGTAACCTTCCCTAAGAATTTTGTGTGCAATTGTTTTTGTTGAATAATGTCCTCCACAAACTCCTTCATGCATTTCACTTAGAACATGCTTGGCCCGAGACTCATCCAAACAAAGTAACAGTATACCATCCCTATTCTTCCAAAATAGATCCCCATCCATGAAAACATATTTAGATGCCTGCAACTTCAAAGTTCTTTTATGGTTGTCACTCAATCCTTCTAGACACTTTGTGTACTTAATGTAATGTATGATATCAGTATACCAAGGACTGTGCTTAATGCTTGCAATTGCGGTCCCTTCTTCTATATTACAAACTTGATTTGCTTCAATATTTGATTTTGCCATCAACCTAGCTCCAAGCCTTGACCTCTTACTAATTTAGTAATCTATATTTCCATGTCAAATTCTTGGATCTTGTTAATCCATTTGCATCTTTTTCCTGTTACTTCAGACTGTGTCAGAATATCTTTGACAGCAGCATGAGGGACATAAGCAATCACCTTTGCTCCAACAAGATACAGCCTGAAAGCTTTTGTATCCTTTACTAATGCAAACGCCTATTTTTCCATTATGTCATATTTCAATTCAGACCCTTGTAATGACTTACTAAAGAAAGACACTGGCTGTTCATGACCATCCTCATTCTTCTGTAACATAACAGCAGCGATTGTGTGCATTTAAGCAAATGAAAATATTTGAAAAGGCTTTGCAAAATTTGGAGATTTAAGGACATGATCCTCCTTGATGGCCCTTTTGATAGATATAAAGGCTTCCAAGGCTTCTGTAGTCCATTCCATTTTTTGTCCTTTCCTCAACATTTTTGAGATGGGCTTAATGATCTCAACAAAGTTAGAAACAAATCTTCTAACAAAATTAATCTGTCCAAAGAATGATTGTATAGCCTTAACAGTTTTGGGAACACGAATTTTGTCAATAGCTTCAACCCTCTCAGGATCTATCCTAATCCCTTCTTTTGAGACAATATGTCTTAAAAGCTTACCTTCTGTGACTACAAAATGACACTTCTTAGGATTTAAGTTGATACCATATTCTAGGGCTTTAATAAATACCTTCTCCAGATGTTGTACATGATCTTCAGCCTTCTTCGAATAAGCAGTCAGGTCATCCTGGTACACCACCATGATAGCATTAATCAAATCTACAAATGCCACGTCCATAGCTCTCTAGAAAGTTGCTTCTGCATTAGTGAGACCAAATGGAATTCTTATGTATACATACGTTCCCCAAGGAGTTGTGAATGTTGTTTTATATTGCTCAGATTCTTTGACCTTGACCTAGTTGTATCCTAAAAACCCATCCATCATGGACAATAGTTCACACCCTGTTACCTTATGCAATATAGCCTCCATATTGGGTAGAGGATAATTATCCTTGAGAGATGCCATATTCAAATTCCTGAAGTCCACACATAATCTGATGTCTCCATTTTTCTTCCTCGCAGGGACCAAATTTGAGACCCACATTGAGTGCCTAATTGGTTTGATGATTCCCCCATCTCTGAGCTTTGTCAACTCTTCTTGCATTTTAGGCTCCAGTGTTGGATTTATGGGTCTTTTCGTTTGTCTGAATGGCTTAGCATCTGGCTTCAATGGTATTTCATGCTGAAACAAATCTTCCCTATATTCTTTTAGATCTACATAAGACCAAGCAAAGATGTGTTTATACCTTCTCAGCAACTCTATCAACATTATTCTAATTTTAGGGCTTATCTTCTTTCCCATGTACACCTTTCTTGGTACTATCTCAGTCCCCAAGTTAATCTCTTCAACATCTTCTCATCTAACTACTGTTTGCTTCTTGAGGGGCCGATCATTTCCATTATACAGCCTCTCCAATACCACCAAGCCCTTAGGAAGCTTATTTATTTTGAGCTATAAGATCTCCTTACCAAACACTATTTGCTTCCCATCCACTTCCTCAAAAAAAGCATTGAAGTCAATTTCGTGGGCTTAATATTGATCTATACAATTGAGGAATTTCAAAAGGTCAGTATCATCATTAAAGACCTGCCAGCTATAAATGTTATCAGGAATAGCAGGCCTTGTCTTGAACTCAATCTGTGACACCCCAGCCAATGTGATATCATCTCTTTTCAGTGCCACATTTGCTAAAAAATCAGCCATTATGTTTTTTGATCTGTCAATCCACTCAATTGAGAAGGCATCAAACAACTTAATTGTTTCCCATACAACATTCCTGTACTATTTCAATCTTTTGTGCTTTGCTACATATTTCAACTTGATTTGTGAAACAACCAACTCAGAATCGCCCAAAACAACCAGCAACTTAATCTTGTGTTTCACAGCTATTTTCAGACCTGTCAATAAAGCTTAATATTCCACCACATTGTTTGTACACTCAAATGTCAACAAGAAAGAATATTTAAATATAATACCTTCAGGTGAAACAAATACAATGCCAGCTCCATTACCTTCCTGGTTGCATGCTCCATCAAAATACATCTTCCACACTTCATTGCAGCTTTGTGCCACATGCTTTTCAATTGGATCACTATTGGTTAATTTTGGCTGGGATGATTCAATCTTAAAACTTCCAAGATCAACATCACAAAAACAACTGATCTAATCTTGTGGTACACAGTCAACAAGCTAGTTCATTCTGGGCTCTCTATACAATTTGACTTCCTGACCATTCACTGGAATTGTAGCATAAGACAGATCAAATTGAACATTTCCTCCAACTGCTATTTTCCATTGTCTTGATAAAAGCATCCCAAACTGAGGAGTATCAATCACTGTTATATCTATATTATAAGCCACCTGTGGATAAGTAGCTAGTTTGACTTCAACACCTCTCATAATGCCTACCACAGGAATAGGTCAGTTATCCATTGCATAGCATTTACCATCATATGTGTCAACCCACATGCCAAGCTGCTTCATAACTCCTACTGGCATGATATTTATAGCAGCACCAGAGTCTATCATGCAATTTCTCAGTAGTTTGTTATTTATAAGCAATGTAGTGAAAAAAGGATCCACTTGTGGGGGAGTTGCTAACACATCACTCAAGAAAACCTTTGGGATATTTACTTTCTCTTGCCTATTGACTGCTTTAATAGCTACTCTATTTTCAGAATTCACATGTTTTTCATTTCCATTTGTTATCAATTGAACAACACTATCTTTGTACTCCTTAATTTTCATCATTTAAAGTAGTGGGACATACATTTTTACTTGGGATAAATCCTGAGTGAAGTCAAAAGAAGAGCCTTCCACTTTAACAATTTTCTTCTGTTTAGGCATTTCTCCTTTGTTGTCCTCATTTTCTCTTTTACTAGGGTGATCAGGCTTTTGTATCTCTTTGTGTAATTCATTCACTTCCTCTTTTTGGACAGGCTTCTGTTCACTTTTATCATGTTGTTTATTTTCTGATTTCTTCACAGTTCCTTGTGTTGCCTTATGATCCTTCATAAATATTCCCCTAAGAATGCCTTCCTTCTCATTTACTATTCTGTTTCTCAACCAGTATTTACTCCTTGCTTCCTCAACTGCAGCAACAGTTAGTCTCTCTATTTCATCTTTGGTGAGTTCTCATACTACATTGAGTAGGCACCTCAACAGAATGTGGCTCTGTATAATCTTCTTCAGAGTCAAAAAGGACCTACTGTTCAACCATATGAACATTGTATTTCTGATTTGAAACATCATACTCATAACCTTCATCCTCTAAAGATGAGTACCTCTCTTCCACATGGTGAAAAGTATTTGAAGTCAAATACACTTTGTGATCTTCTCCATTATTTTCCATCAACATTCCCTCCTCTTGCATCCTTTGAGCTACAACACAATAGTCTAGAGAATGTGGCTTATCACAAGCTTCAAAAAAGTAATTGTTACTCACCATATAGGTTCCCTTCTTGCTCAATGGATCAGGAGTCTCTTTGTTTCTTGGCCTAGCTATTATTGGTTTTCCATCCTTCTATTCTGTATTATATGGCATGTCATGCAGCCTCAGACTTTCACTTCTGTATGTGTTTTCCTGTCTGTACTAATAATTATTGCTTTGGTGAGGAGCCCTAGGGTTATCTCTTTTATTGATTATACCTACAACCTTCCTATTATTTTCAATTGTCAGTGCTATCTTTTGAGCTTCAACCAGATCTCTTGGGACCCTATTTCTCAGTTCATACCCTATTTTAGGATCAAATGCATTTAAATAAACACTCAATGCTATAGAATCTGACAAACTTGATCCAGGAAGTACTTTAGTCTGCAACTTGTTGAATCTTCTATTGAAATCATAAACTGAATCATTCTAATTTTTTTGAATTCGCATCAATTCATGAAGAGCTGCATCTGGTGCATTTAGATTCCCATATTGCTCAAGAAATCGATCCTGGAATATTTGGAGAGAATTAATTGAGTGTGTTGGCAAGCTGTTGAACCAATCCCTAGCATCCTCAAGAAGTGACATCATAAATAGCCTCATATGTAAATCTTCATATGGCACACCTATGTCTTGGATGAACACATTGAAACTCCTTAAATGTTCTTTAGTAGTAATTGCATTACTCCCTATAAACTTAGGTACCAGACTTCTCCAGCTGCCATCCATAGGGTAAGGGTATAGATGAAACCCTGTCAAATCAAACTGTCTAATCATTGTTGTATACTGATGAGGGGGAGGAAAAGGCGGGTACTAATATTGGTTCATAGGATTGTTATATTGAGCATTATGTTGTGGGACAAAAGGCTGACCATGAGGTGGCTGCATATTTGTATGTTGTGTGGGAATATGAGGTGGATGATTTGGCTGATTATAGTGATTTCATGTCTAATGGTGAGGAGACACAAGTGGATTAGAAGGCCCAGCACTATGATTACCCTGCTTATGAGGTGGTACATACTTCGGGGGGCAATCAACTGTCTGAGAAGTAATTTGGGCTTTTAGCAATGCAGCCTTAGTTCCTCTATCTCCTTCCTCTGTGATTCAAACTGTGCTTTTACTTCCTTAGGAAGCTCATGATCAATAAAGTAATTTTGGTTACCTTCCATCTTTTGATCATATTCATGCTGAATTCTGATTCATTCAACCTCCACTTCAGCTCTAAACTCAGCCTGTTTCTAAGGATCAAGAAAAGAGAAAGGATTTCTTTGATCTTCTGGAGTACAAGGCTCTACACTCAAATTGTTTCTCCGTGTATCATAGCGATAATATGTTTCACAATGTGCTCTTGATACTTTTTCTTTATGTGTTAGGAACATATCCTCACTTATCCCTTTTCCCTTATCAACCTTGTCATCTTTGTGTGTCCACTTACTGCTGCTAGCAGGAGCTCTAGTATGACCTCCCTTGTCTTGAGATCTTCTTCCATTCATGTTTGAATAGCTGCAAAAATTCTGTCAGAGTCGCCACTCACTTTTGTCAAAAATGAGAAAAAACTCAATGTTTCTTATTCCCAGCAGAGTCTATATAAAGTTCCTGACTCTATGATTAAGGCCTTGATTATGAATGTATCCCCAATAGAGTCACCAATTTGTTAGCTCTCAAAAATGCAGGTGGAATGCTTCAAGAGGCTACCAATCTCTTGATATGTTTTAGGGTAACAGACAAGGTCAAGAGAACTCAACCTTCTACTCTTTAGGTGCTGCTAAACCTAGGCAGGTGTACCCTTCTGAATGAAGTAGACTTGACTTATGGTTATCCTTCTTGCAATGATTTGTCCACAATGGTAGATGCAAGTGAACAAATGAATTCAAGTGCAATAGCAATCTTCTTAATATAAATCCTAAAATACTCAATTAACATATATAAAGAGAATAAATGAATCTTAATGATGAAGCTGTAGAGACTAGTGCCTTATTGGGTATGTGGAGTCAAATGAAATCAAGATGAGCAACACTCTCTGGAGAAAACTCAAATTATCTGGCATACATTCTGTTTACAACTTGTATAAACATGCAATACTGTAACTACTAAGCTCTACTTTAACAATCCAAATGAATCTCTCTGATTACTTTGATCAATTAAAAGGTTTGAATCTTTGCTTGAAAGAACCAATTGATTAACCAAACATAAACAACAAATGTGCACTGATAAATTGAATATAAACTTGTTATATCAATTTAAACAATCATAAAGAATCCATCTTGGAGACAACTTAGCAATACTTTCATTAAATTCAATAGATAATTGATACCAGAAATGTGCAGCAACATAAATTGACTTTCATAAATACCTCCATTTTGAAAAAATGCATCATAGTCTCTGATCTGATAAATCTATTGTACTGTATCCATCTAATTTTCCTACTGTATATCAAATATCTAATAGCTCCTCGATTTTACAATTACAAAATGCCTATTTATACACCAGCATCAAAAAAATATATCATATTGAGATCCCATGTCAGCCAACCACTTAATTCAGGCTCATTTCATGTCAGCCTGCAATGGTAATTGAACATCCACATGTCGGCCACAGTATTTGAATTTTTGTCTCACTGAAACAGTCGCCAAGACATATCGTAGTGATGCCAAAGGCAATTAAATTGCTACAGTCACCCCGTGTTTTATTCACTTTTTCCGTGACATATCTGAGTCGGGGAGATATCCTGTGGATCATTTTATGTTTCCCCAAGAGTTCCTTTACCTTTCGCGTGTCACTGTGACTTTATGATATTGGGGAGACGTCTCATAGAGCATATTATGTTTCAACGAAAGCCCTCGAGTACACCACATATCACCAAGACAATATCAATCTCACACTGATGGAAACCATTTGTTTTATCGGCGAGACCCACCATACTCGCCAAGACCATACTCTGAAGTCACACTAGTCTCGCCGAGGTATTCATTTTTTGTTGGTCGGTGAGACCCCTTTGAATTCGCTATGACTTATTCTGAAGAAAATGTCTCTCACCGATGAGCCTTTTGATAAAAACCTTTATTGTAATGTTGGCGAGACTGAAGGTCACTCGCCAAGACCTCACTCTGATATCGCTAACTCATACCGATATGTATCTTCCTGCCACCAGTCGGTGTGACAATGTAAATTCGCTATAACCTCACACTGAAAACAATATGTTTGGCCGAAGTGAATCCTTAATGTGTTTGTTGGTCGGTGTAATAATTCAAACTCGCTAAGACACAACACAATGCTGAAAACATTAACTCTTACCGATGTATCTCCATTCATGTTGGTTAGCGAGACATAAAGCACTCGGTGAAACAACATGTCGAAGACCAAACTCCTGACAAAATGTGTATCCTCTTCCTTGTTGCCAAAACCATGTGAATGTCACGCCGATAGGTGCCTGCAAATAAACTTCAATCGCTGTGACACCAAAAACGTCTTGCCGATAGGCAACACAGACGTTTATAAAAAAAAATGGATCAGGGAGACCTTGGCCATCTCATGCCAATAAGGACCATAATGCAAAAAATGTAGACTCGATGGATTTTATGGGGCCATAAGGGAAAAATGTGGGTAAAATATCATGAAGAAAGGAAATGATGCTCAAAGTAGGACTCATTTGGAAAATGCACGGGTATGGACAACATGAATAATCATCAAAAAATTTCAGTTCCAACAGATATTATGAAAAGATATGTGTTTATACCATAGCAAAAAAAATATTTTGGGGAAAAAATCGACAAACCAAAAGTATAATATTTT
>VDFB02271358.1:1107566194-1107621169 GCA_007258455.2 Sequoia sempervirens | reverse complement strand
AGTGCTCGCGTTATATTTTTCTTTGGGAATCCCTGAGCCTTAGCTTTGGTATTTTCCTTGGAATACCAACCCAAAGGTTTGGAGGGCATTCCCAACGACCAGAGACGTGTTTTTTGCAAATTCTACAATTTTTCACATAATTGGGTTCGTGCTCACCACCAGGATTGCATTTGGTTCAATATCAACAAAATCAAACACATGGGTAATGTTAAGTTCTCTCTTAGCTTTCCGACGATATAATTTTTTTCACTTTCTGACAATGTTAGGCCTTTCATCCGTAATTTCTTTTGTTTGTATGTCTATTTTTTATCAAAAGCAGTGTTTAATTTTTTTTTTGTTATAAATTAACCGTTCATTGAAATTTCAAATAAATTACATTTTTAGAAACTAGACTCCATTCTACAAATTTTAAAAAATAAAAATTTGAAAAAATCTATTACTTTCCAAAATTTGTAGTGGGAGCATGACCAAAATTCTGCTTTTTAGGAAGTGCCCACTTAGAAAATTAATAAAAAATCAAATATTCACTAAAAAATTATCAGAAAAATTGTGCATCAACTAGATGCTGTTAGCTAACTTCTGACCATAGCGATTTTAAAAATACTAAAAAAAAGTTCACCGTGCTAGGTCGTACAAGAGTTGCTATGTTATGTTTTTCTGACAAAAACAACACCAATTTGTGTACATCCCTCTGTTGAACCCCTTAATCTCAACCATTTTCAAAATAAATTAGTTGTTTAGAAAGTAGACTCAGAGCACTTTGATCCTTGTTTTTGTTCCATCTCAAAATTTTGAGTGTAACTATCCTCAATTTCACGTCCAAGGTCAACATTTCCTGATTTTAGAAAAAAAGTGGCCACTTAAGCCCCCTTTTTGGGATCCATCTTGGTCCACTTACCCAGAAGCATCTACATCAATACCGCAAGGTGGTTCAACATGAGCTTAAAATCTTTCATAGAGAAATATAAAAAAAAAATATGAAAATCCAAAAAAAAAAAAAGGATTGAAAACAGTAAAGAAAAAAAATCGTCCTCTAGTGAAAACAACATGGGCAGCACTTTGGATAGGTACTAGGGTATGTATAGGATCATGATGGGCCAAAAAGTGGTAATATGATGGGTATGTGGCTGATGAATTTTTTTTACCCAAAATTGATGAAACCAAAAGGGTATTTAGAGGAGATTCTCAGCTTTCCACCAATATAAATTATTCTTTACTTTGAATTTAATAAGTAATTATTATTCATTTTCTATTCAAATTATGACTAAAGTCCTGATTGATAGGATGATTGAAAAATATCTATATCTTTCAAACAGTATCACATTTTTTGAATCCAAAACATGTGTCACATTCTATGCTTCACATACTATAGGATAAAAAAATAAAAAATTGAATTTCATGAAGTTTTGACCAAGTTAAGGTGATCAGACATAATCATAATTAATTATTTACATGGAAAAAAATTACAAAAAAATATGCATCACATCGGGACATGAGTCCTCTACTTATATCTAAAATATTATAAAAAAATATTATCATTTTACTATGGTTAGGGTGGTCAGACAAACACCTACTTCTTATTTTTCCCTAAAACTTAAGTACTATTGCATTGAAATTTCAAATTTTCACCAAATAGATTTTCCTTTTGTAAACAAACCTAGTAGTTTAGAAACTACATTCAATTTGCTATAGATTCTATTCTTACATATTTTTGAAATAATATAGATAACTTATTCAAATTTTTACGTCAAGTTGCCTAACTCTGATTTTTCTGAATTTGTTGCCACTTAAGGGCCTATTTTTCCATGATGATCCTACACATACCCACCATGATGAAAACCTGGAAAACAAGCGTCATGTGTATAATTGAGCATATATGTGTTCCTATTCAGGTGAAAGCATCTCATCCCATACATAATAAATCCAACATTCCATCCATCTTATCCATAATAAATCCATTCATCCATTAAGCATTTATCCAATCCATTTTCATCCATCTACATCCATCTTCCAAATTATTTTGATCTTGGTAAAAGTTTGGTGCACACTTTACACCTACTTATGGTAAACATCTTGACATGAGTCATTGTTCCTATCTTACCCAACATTATCTGAATCATGAAGTACTATCCAAATGATCTTTCTTTATTTGAAGACCTTATCTTATCACAAGATAATCCATATCTATCTATCCATACACCTATCCAAGCATCCATCCATGACATTTCAAACATTGCTAGACACTCGGGGTAGATATTTACATCTTGTTTCAGGAATAAATCTTGATCTATATCCTCCAACTTATGTGGTGATTTTAACATTGGAAAATGTGAAATCAAATTGGTTAAAGCATTTGTGAGCCAAAAAAATCCAAATCACTAGCCCATGGCACATTTTAATGAGAAGACGTTCCTTATCAAACTTCATCTTTCATCGAACATTAATCCAAACAATCAATATTAGCTGCATCTAAGTTACACTTCAATGTCACGTCGAATCATTCATTCAAAGCAATTTTGTTCCGAATCAAACTTCAAAATCTTGATCAATCAAATCCAATCAATCCATCATCATCTTGGGATATCCTTCCCAATCCTTGTGTTGCTTAACATTATCCTTGCATTATTGTGTATCCTCAACAATGTTATCATCATCAATCCTAATTAATCAAATCCAATCAATCCCTCATCATCTTGGGATATCCTTCCTAATCCTTGTGTTGCTTAACACTATCCTTGCATTGTTGTGTATCCTCAACAATGTTATCATCATCAATCCATTGATATGATCAATCAACCTTAGCTTAGTTTTCAAAAAAATCCCAAATAGAGCACTGATATCGTCACACATATTCATATCCAAATCGTCAAAATCATGTGAAAATAAAAAAACATTCAAAAAACCAAAAAAATCCAAAAACACTCATAAAAGTTAGAAAAATGTCAAAAACATGCTATTCAAACTACGTCATCTCTGAGCTTAAACATAGGCAAGGCTAAACTTTGATTAGCCTCTGAGACACAAAAACACAAAAACATTCAAAAAACACAAAATCCAAAAAAAATCATAAAATCTCATAAAACACAAAAACATTGGAAAATTCAAAAATCAAAACATTTGTAAAATCTCAAAAAATACCAAAAACATCCTCAAAACATTTCAAAAACATCAAAAACATCCAAATATTTAAAAAATACATTCGTCCCCATCCCACTTCCACCCAAAATAAACATCACTCATAATAAATCATCGTCATCTTCAACCTTTGGTGAAACAGTCAAAAACAAGTTAAGTAGGTTAAAAGTAAAAACTTAAACATCAAAGTCTCAAGTCTAGGTCAATATGTAAACAAGTTGGTCAACTCTTGGTATCAATAGCTTACCATCCAATCAATCACAAATCAATCATCTGATATCATCATGTCCAAGGATGCATCCTTCCTACAATGGACATCAACATCAGGCGTCACCGTAGTTTAGTCTTGGCTAGCGGTATTGAAGAACATTAGCTTGTTTATTTACTTTATCTTGGTCTTTTGACTTATCTTATTTGCGCTCATTTCAATGACCTCTTGATGATGTCCCAAATGAAGGGATTCAGAGAGAAAGGAATGGGGAAACGATCATTATCTTTTATCTGTTGTGCTTGTTGTTCGTTCTTGTAATATAAATTGGCGAATACTTGCTTTGTTAGATGTGTATGGAAGGTGTTTTGGACAGCTTGTTGAATATTACATTGATAGGTTATACCATTCTATGTTTTGGTTCGAGATGTTTGAAACTCCGGAAGTGCACCCTAGCAAGGTTTTCATATGTCAGGTGTGAACAAGAATAATCCTATCCATTTGTTGAGTCAAATTCCATCACACTAGGTGCAATGCCATCTTGGTTCTTTATACCTTGATGCATCGTGCCTATGTATATTATCAAACATAAGGCAAGTAGACCTTTTAAAAATCCCAATTCCTAATAAGAAGGTCATCATCATTATCACCATCATCTCTAATAAAGTCTCATAGATCATGGACTTGTTGGATCCTCTTTTCATCATCTTATTTCTTCTTTCTTCTCTTCACGCTAACACGGTACCAAGATCAGTTAATCACCATTGCCAATGCATCCGTCTTGCATCAACAAATCATTAGCATACATAAATCTCATAATCATAGCATATCACATCATCCATCTCATCCATCTCACATGCATTGCATCATTTTAAGTTGTTTAGGATAATATAGATTGGTTATTCTAAGCATGTTGAAACCGTCTTATTTGCATCATCATCATCCATACATCCATCTTGAACCTCTTTTTCACGAGATTGACCCTCAAATTGAAATTTTTGCTCGATCTCTCGAGGGGGCAATGTACTAGTATACTTCTTTCCACTGAGGCATCGAAAAAAATTAGATTTTTTTTTAAATTTGACCGTGGCAAGATTATTCTTTAAACCAACGCAACAAGTACGTTGCATTGAAGAGGGGAAAAATGTAGACTTGCAAAATTGACATCATGCATCTAAATCTGACTAATTAACATTAAATTCTTCTGTTAATCAAATAAAGCAATTTATTCAATTAAATTCCTCTAATTAAATAAATCAACTTTATTTAATTTAATCCTCACGTACCTCTTTGATTAAATAAATCAATTTTATTTAATCAAATCCTAACGTCCCTCTTTTAATTAAATAATTCACTTTATTTAATTAAGCTCTAAATTCATCCATTTAAATTAAATAAATTCATCTTTATTTGATTTAACACTAACATCATCCTCTTTGATTAAATAAATCAATCTTTATTTAATTAAATCTAAAATCATTTTCTTCTCATTTTGATTTATTTTAATCCTAAAATCTAAGTCAAAAGTAAAAATCACCTAATCTTCACTTAAATTAATCAAACCATAATTAATCCTAATTCTACTCACTCAAATCCTCTAGATTTTGCAACTTGTGCAAATAAATCAATTTAATTGATTTATTAAATCTTCATTTTTTCATTCAAAATGGCATCAAGATGGAATATTCTTCAAATTTGAATTTTCCCTCTCACATGTCTTGTCCTCCAACATGGCATTAACTCCTCTTACATTGTCTCTTACATGTCTCCCACTTGGCATTTAAGTGTCTTTCTTCTCCCTCCAACAAGCCAACTTTCAAAATTCAAATATCCACTTAATAGCATTTATCATGCACAATGACCAAAATGTGCTCAAGATTCCTCCATTCACATCTTGACAAGTGGCACTTGCCCCATTGGATGTTGAATGATCCCACATTCCTCCTATCTTCAATCCTCCATCATTCTTTCTTATAAATAGAGGCCTCCTCTATTGTATTACTCCTCCACAATCACAATCATTTGAATCCACATCCATCATCCAAGAGCTTATCAAGGAATGGGAAAGGGCTTCTTTCCACATCAAAGAAGCACCAATCCACTATGGGATAGGGTTTAATCATGTTTTTATGTGATTTCATTTAGTTGTTTTTTTTTCTACTTACTTTGTTTGCATATTTTAACATGATTAAGTATTTCATAGGAATCTTGGGTTTGCTTATTTTATATTGACTAACTAAGCTAATTATGGTCATTGTTTGAAGTATGCAGATTTAGGGTTCACAATGGAAAAAAGCGTTTGATCTAAAGTTTGGGGTAGAAAATTATTAGGATCGGGTGTTTTAATGAGAAGAAAGGTAATCATTTGTTGTTCTAAAAGTTGAGACATTGTGTTATGAAGGGTATCAAGGGAGTGAATTTTATTTTCAGGTCTCCATAGCTAAAGGGTATCACAGTCTTAACAACAACTACTTGGTTATTGACATTTTGAGTTTGTTGAGGGGGATTAAATTGAAGGAAACCTTTGTCTATTTTCTAAAAGGTTGAGAATTTTTTTGGTTTGTGGGCTCAGACTTCTCAGTATGGCTAGAA
Source organism: Sequoia sempervirens (assembly GCA_007258455.2). Classification (NCBI taxonomy): domain Eukaryota; kingdom Viridiplantae; phylum Streptophyta; class Pinopsida; order Cupressales; family Cupressaceae; genus Sequoia; species Sequoia sempervirens. Next base: position 1,107,615,234 of record VDFB02271358.1, on the reverse strand, counting down.
GTGGATTTTGTATCTCGACTACTAACCAAATTTTGATAATCACAGAGGGCACTACACAAGTACATGAAGGAGGAAAATTTCATCATGGTAAGCTTGTTTTGTATCTTACTTTGCAAATTTTCTATCAACATCTTTTGAAGGTGAGGGTTGGGAACCTTGACATCAATTTGGGAATAAAGAGATTGATAGAGTGAGATTGCAAATTACTCAGCTAGACAAAGGGATCTTTATATCTAAGTCCAAGTATGTGAAAGAATTGCTAAAGAAGTTTGGTATGGAAGACTCAAAGCCAGTTGGTACACCTATGGTGACCGAATGTAAATTGACTCAAGATGATGATTCTCCTAAAGAAAATCAGACTAGATACAGATCCATGATTGGTGGATTGCTTTATTTGACTCAAAATAGACCTAATATCATGAATGATGTATGCATTGTTGCAAGATTTCAAGCTGATCCTAAGGAATCTCATGTGATAGCTGTGAAAAGGATTTTCAAATACCTAAAGGGGACAATTGATTTTGGCCTATCATATCCTAAAGAATATGACTTTACTGATGTTGATTGGGCAGGAGATGTGGATGAAAAAAAGAGTACTAGTGGTGGTGCATTTTTCTTGGGAAAGAAGTTGATTTCATGGTTAAGTAAGAAGCATAATTTCATTTCTTTATTTACTGTATAGGCATAATACATTGCTATTGCTAGCAATTGTACTCAAGTATTGTGGATGAGGCAGATGTTGAAAGATATCACAGTTGTGTATGATGAACCTATTGCTATATTATATGATAATTCAAGTGAAATTAACATTTCTAAGAATCTGGTACTGCATTCAAAGACCAAGCATATATCTATCAAGTTTCACTTTTTGAGAGAGAAGGTGAGTGAAAAGGAAGTCAAATTGGAGTATGTTCCCACTAAGGAACAAATTGTAGATATCTTTACTAAGCCTTTTCCTAAGGATACTTTTGAGTATCTCAGAGGGAAGCTAGGGGTGATTACCCCTCCTAATCAAAATTAAGGTGCATTGAATTGCATTAGTCCATGCATTTCATATTGTTGAATATTGTTGATATGTGGTTGTCATTGATGTCAACACTATTAGCATTAATGTCTTAAAGGCTGTATATGTCAAGGATATTGAGAAAATTGTAATAAATAAAGTTGCAGGTTGTCGGTGGTAAAGTGAAGTTCATTATGTTGGCTAGCTCAATATGTTGTTGATCAAAGGTTGTGGATTAAAGGGTTTCTTGTCGAGTATATCTAGTTTATCCACGTTAAGTTTCAGAGGTTCGCATGAAAATTTGATCGAGTTATGAGTCTCGGTATTCTGATAGTTATTATGTTGTTCTAGTTGGTGTTCCTGAATGAAGATGATGTGATGGGTATGTGCAGGATCATTATGGAAAAACAAGCCCTTAAGTGGTGAAAAATTTAGAAAAATTAGAGTTAGGCAACTTGACGTAAAAATTTGAATAAGTTATCTATATTATTTCAAAAATATGTAAGAATAGAATCTGTAGCAAATTGAATGTTGTTTCTAAACTACTAGGTTTATTTAATAAAATAAAAATCTATTTGGTGAAAATTTGAAATTTCAATGTAGTAGTACTTAAATTTTAGGGAAAAATAAGAAGTAGGTGTTTATCTGACCACCCTCACCACAATAAAATGATAATATTTTTTTATAAGATTTTAGATATAACTAGAGGACTCATGTCCCGATGTGATGCATATTTTTTTGTAATTTGTTCCAAGTAAATAATTAATTATGATTTTTTTATTACATTTAAAAAAAAAACTCATATGTCTAACCACCTTAACTTGGTCAAAACTTCATGAAATTCATTTTTATTCTTTTTAATCCTCTATTATGCGAAGCATAGAATGTGACGCATATTTTGGATTAAAAAATGTGATACCGTTTGAAATCTATAGATGTTTTTCAATCAGCCTATGAATCAGAATTTAGTCGTAATTCAAATGGAAAATGAATAATAATTATTTATTAAATTCAAAGTAAAGAATAATTTATATTGGTGGAAAGATGAGAATTTATTTTAAAAACCCTTTTCATTTCATCAATTTTGGGTAAAAAAAAGTCATTAGCCACATACCCTACACATACCCATCATATCGCCACTTTTTGGCCCATCATGATCCTGCACATACTCTGATTCTAGTAATCTGAGTTGTTGTGGATCCTTATGTGGTATTTCATGATGCTTGTGGATGTTTCTAGATCATGCTCTATCTTTGTTGTACATCTGCATTGATTGGTGTGCTCACAATTTGTGATTTTCTCTTGCGTATTCATGTTTTTCATGTTCTTGGCTGATAGGGTGATTGTAGTGTGTTGTGGATCTTCAATGAATAATTATTGAAGGTGTTTTGTGTTCGAGGATGTTCTTTTGGGTCGTCACTATGTTGTGGCTGACTTTGGTTGATTCATATTGTAAATTATTTATTGATTTGGGCCGACAATTTGTATTCATTTTATATTTTATTGAAGCCGACATGTAAATTATGTTATTCTTGGTTGTGGATATATAAGAGTGATTTCTTTATCATTTCAAGACATATGTGAATGTGTGAAGTGAAGTGTGCAAGTTCTGTGTGCGAATAAATTTCTAATCATTCAAATGTGGAAGTGAAGTGTGAAGTGTGAGCAAATTTTCTGTGCTTAACCAGAACTATAATCAGGCATGAGCAGATGCTAATTTCTCAATTCAATCTTGAGGATTTAATCTGAATCTCTATAAGAAAGTGTGTCTTCCTTTGGGTAGTAAGCCTTGTTGTAATTGAGTAGTGAGCTCTAGGCAGTGTGCCTAAATTCATGTGCATTCCTATTTATTCTCTTATACTTTTAATAGGGTATAATCTTGTGGACTAATCTCCACCGTGGTTTTTTCCCTAACAGGGTTTCCACGTAAAAATCTTCGTGTTATGTGTGTTTTTGATGTGGTGATGGTTAATGATTTCATGTTTATTAATTAGATATGAGAATAAGGTTAAAGAGTTTAATAAGGTTAAATTTCTGTGACAACTGTTTCACCCCCCCTCTCAGTTTTCTGCCCTTATGTTGCCAACAATTAGTATCAGAGTAGGATCCTTGGAAGAAGTTTAATAGCTTGAGGTGATTTGGGATGGCAACATACAAGAAGGATAGTAGGAGATTTGATGGAATAAATTATTCTTTGTTGAAGACTCGAATGGAGTGTCATCTGAGATGCATTGGTGAACCTTTTTGGAACATTACAAAGAATAGATATATCATCCCACAGAATGGTCCTTCTTCTGCACATGAGATTAAAGATGCTGAGTATAATATCATGGCTATGGAAGCATTGTTGAGTGCTCTGACTGATTCTGAGATGACAAATGTAATGGATTTGAAGACTTCTTATGAGATCTAGAAAAAGTTGGAAAATTTGTATGAAGGTGATGCCCATGTGAAGATTGCTAAGCTGCAAGTTCTGAAAGGGAAATATGAAACATTGAAGATGGGTGAAGATGAGAACATCAATTATTTTATGAAAAGAGTGAATAAACTTGTGTGTAATATCAGATGTGTTGGTGGAACATTGGAAGAATCATAGATTGGTGCTAAAGTGCTCAGATCCTTGCCTACTTCATACAAACACAAAGTTGTTGCTATTGAGGAGATCCATACTATGACAAATGTAACCAGAGACATGTTGATTAGTAAGCTTTCTGCTTTTGAGTTAAGTAAGTGTGGTGATGCTCTTCCTAAGATAGAGTCTGGTATTCAAAGCTACTACCTCTGGAAAAGATGAGAAGAGATATGATTCGGGAGAAAGTTCTTCTAGAAAATTGTCCAAGTATGAGCAAGAATTGAGAGAGATTGAAGAAGAAGAGAGAAAGCTAGATGAGCTTGAAGCACTTCTTGTCAAGAGAGTACCCAAAGGAGAAGGTAAGTATAAATGAAAATTTCCTCTTAAATGTTTTTCATGCAATAAGATGGGTCACTTTGCCTCAAGATGTCCAGAAAGAGTTCCTAAGCCAAGTCCTAACAAGCCTAGATTCCAAAGAAAGTGTTATTATGTTGTTGATGAAGGTGTGACAGATGATGAATCTGATAAAGGGAATGCAATTGAATATGAACATGGGTATTTATTTCTATCAAGGAAAATGAACCGGTACCTACTGAATCTACTAGTTGCATGAATGTGGAGAAATCTCTTGTAGCCAAAATTTAAGAAAAGCATGAATGGGTGATTGACAGTGGATGCTCACATCACATGACAGGTGATAAAAGTAAATTTGTGAGCTTGGAAAAGTATGATGGTGGTGTTGTAAGATTTTGTGATGACAAAAATGGCGTGATCCATGGTAGACGATTCATTTCTCTTGATGGTACAAGAATAATCTTGATGATGTCCTATATGTGGAAGGTTTGAAGCATAATCTGTTAAGTGTTGGATAGATGGTTGACAAGGGATACAGTCTTCAATTCAAGGATAAAAAGTGTAGAATACTAGGGAATTCTAGAAATATGATTGCATCTAGCACAAAAACAAAAGATAATATCTTTCATTTGAATGCTACTAGTAAAAGTTTCCTGATTGATCAAGTTGATGAAAGTTGGCTGTGGCATAGGAGATTGTGTCATGTAAACTTTTACAATATTATCAAGATAAGTTCTACTCAGGCAGTCAAAGATCTTCTTAAGTTGGTAAAGCCTACTAATACCATATGCAAGGAATGTTAGTTAGGGAAGCAAACTAGAGTTTCATTTCGAAGCAAACAATATTGTTCAAATGAAGTGTTGGAGCTTGTGTCACTAGTAGAATCTGGCAAATAAATGACTACGTGACTAAATTTTTTTGTTCAAATGACTAAATTTTTTAGTCACGTGACTAACACTAGTAGTAATTGGAAAATAAATGACTAATTTGGTCATTTATAAGTGACTAATTTGGTCATCGGGTAAAATCACAACTAAATGACTAAATAAATGACTAATATCAAACAAATAAAAATGACTAAATAAATAAATAATATTAGACAAATAAAAATGACTAAATAAATAACTAAATAAATGTGCTCATTATTAAAATCTTGGCCATAATTTTCATTTTAATAAACATACTCTAAAACCTTCATCAAGACCTTATTTTCAATTGTAGCCTGCCATAATTAATAATAAAATATTAAAAAATAAAATTACTAATAAATATTTTTTGTGGAATAATTTTTTTTTTTTTTTCTGGTGTCATCATATGAACACCAAAGTTTCTTCTAAATTGACGAAAAACCACCAAATTATAAAAATTAACGAAAACCATAAGATAACCTAAACAACTAAAACGCAAAAATCTTGAAAAATAAAAAAATAAGCAAAAGGAAGAGAAAAAACAAAAAATAAGAAGAAACAACCAAATAATCTAAGAGGAAAAAGGACCAAATTTTTTTATAAGCATAATTTTGATTTTAATAAATATACTCTAAAACCTCCATGAAGACCTTATTTTCAATGTAGCCCGCTAAAATGGAGCAGTGAGTCAAAACTTGTAGCCTACAAAATTGGAGCAATGAGTCGAAACCTTATTTTCAAGGTAGCCCACCAAAATGGAGAAGTAAAGCATGCCTAATTTTGGATTGCAACCTCTGCCCATTTTTCCACATCGGACACGATTTGTGCAGAATCTTGTGGTAAGTCACTTTCCATGGTTTTAGTTAATTTTACTTTTCAAATCTATATGCGGTCATGCCATATGATCCATATGATCCATTCTTTTTAATAATTTTACTAGTTGCTTGTTGACTAACAATGATTATATTCTTTTTTAGGCTAATTATGGAAAAGCAGATCCATCTTGTGTTGCAGAAGTTAAGGATTTATATAGAGAACTTGGAATCAAGGTCTGTTTATTCTTTTATTTTCTGTTATGAGATGTTAAAAGTGATCTCTTCTTTTCGAAGTTTCCACTATCAAATTGCATAGTTCATAGGAGAACTTACTTTTATCTATAAAAATTATATTAAGGGACATGTAGATTGAGTTGTCTATACAAATTTCAGAATTTGAACTCTTAAAATTAGCTTTGACTTTCTGAGGAGACATGCAAATCACTTTTGAAGTTGAGTGTAAAAAACAAAGTAGCACGTAAAGAAAAAGGATGAACAATAATAAAGTGAAAAGGGGCTCTTCTTGTATCAACCATGTAGAGTACAATCAAAGGAGTGCAGGGATGGTAGGGGTTTAACATTTACAGTGCAATGGAACAGTAGTTTAGTTATATAGTAGATGTCATCCTACTTTGTTTGAGAACTCTTATTGAATTCCCAAAAATAGGAGTTCCCAAATGATGCCAACAATAAGAGCTGATTCATAGGTCCTATGAAAATCTCTAACTTTTTGGCTCCCCTTTGATACCTTTCTGCATACTTACAAATTATGTCTCCATGATTAATATGGAATGGAAGGGTTGAAAGGGAACATGTTAGTATTTTCCATTTATTGGGAAATAAAGAGTTTGAAGTGACTGCAAGAATCAAATGTATCTCTTTACTCTAGATGCTTTATTATCATTTGGTTATTAATATATCTAGATATAAACTATGATGAATTAAATCAGAACTAGAAGAAATCTCATGAAAACTACAAGAAGAGATCAATGATTAGATGAGTCATGGAAATGAAACCAACTCCATAAGCCACAACAAACAAAATATGCAATGTAAATGAGAATACATGCCTTCAAAGGAGTTTTCATGGATAGAGAATCATCCTCCCTTAGATCTCTTGTGAGAATGCCTGAAACCTCTTCAGTTATCCACAATATCCACATGCTATGAGCTTTGTTACAAAGATTGTGCATAGTTATTCTCAGTTTATTCAATTTGGTGCTATTATTTTTATCCTATGATTCAAGCTTCAAACCAACCCCTCTCATTAGTATTTGTCTTCTAGAACTACCTAGAAGAGGGTAATCAAAATTAGTACTAGAGTATCTGAAAGTGGAAGATCCTTTCCCTCAAAATAAAGCTTTGTTCTTGACAAACCAGAGCTGATAAAAGCCAAGAACTAGTGGAAGGGAAGTTGAATGAAAACTGAGAGCAACTAAAATCCTTCCTAAGAAAAGTTCCCTTTCCACTATAATTGTCAGTTCTAGTGTCTCCTTGTTCATTTTTTCTGGCATCTCCTCATTTTTCATTTCTTGATAGAGAGCTTCTGAAAGATGTGCAAGATGTTCTTCAATCTCAACAATCAATGTTGAGATAAAATGGAAGCATTGATCTTGCAAGTAAGGTGCTAAATCATTTATCCTTGAAGGAGATTTATGTGCATGAAGAGAACTTAGGTTTTCCAGAATATTCTTGGACCCCTCATCTATGGTATCTTTTATTTGACTAACCTCAATTCCAAAATAAGTGTTAAGATGACCAAACTAGTCTTCATCATTTGTCATCATAAATCTAAAACTCAACCCAGGTAAATTGACACTTTTTAGGTCCCCTCTCTTGACAAGCCAACCCTCACTAGTAGTTAATTTGTGCAAATGGGTTTCAACATCTTTGTAACTTGCCAGAGATGTAACTATGGCTTCAAGAAATTTACCAACCTTAACTCTCTCACACAGATTTGCAAATCCATCAACTATTATTCGTTTCATCCTACTAACAAAAATGCTTTCAAAAATTTCATCCCACAGACTCTTTGAGTGCTTCAAAACAATCTCACACACGCATTGGCATGGAAACTCAACATTTGAACCAAAAACCAATTTTAGCCACTCCAAGCTTCCTTCAAATGCATCCAGACTGTCCAATGTTTCTCTGATCAATGTCTCATTCTCTGCAAGTTCCTTACCACTTTTCACAAGATCAAGCAAATACTTTCCCCCAAGCCTATCTGTAGAGAGAATATCATCTACACATGTCCTAAGCCATGCTAAGCAAGACTATGATATAAATTGCCTCAAAAAAATCATCATGGTAGCTTATAGCTTCTCTCTATGATATTTCCACAACTGCACCTCATTGTTTGGGTTTGGAATCCCACCAAACAACTATGATTTAGATGGCACTGCCAACACAGTCTTATAAAAATGAGGCAAATTGTTTAGAACCTCCAAAAAGAGTTCCCCAGCCTAACATATCGTTACCTGTATGACTCTTACCACATTACAGAAAATGGAATTGACTGCCCCACCTTATTGGTCTATCAGTCGGACGTGTCTTCTGGTTCCAGTGATGCGTCGATGGTTCTATTTTTTCATCAGCATGAGGATCTTCTATTGGCAGGAGGAGGTCTCCTGTTCCCACGATGGTCTGATGGGGATGTCAAGGTGACATCCCCATCAGACCATCGCAGCAATAAGAGACCTGATCCTACTGATAGAAGATCCTCATGCCGATGAAAAAATAGAACCGTTGTGACATCCCCATCAGGCCATCATGGGAACAGGAGACCTCATCCCACCGATAGAAGATCCTCACACCGATGAAAAAATAGAACCATCGATGCATCGCTGGAACCAGAAGACATGTTTGGCTAATAGAACCCTTGGTGTGTGAAGTCTTCTAGCCATTTATGTCAGAATGAAGCAGATGGAGTTCAGGGGTTTTGTTTCAGATGATATAGAATTTTTTTTGGAACCAAATAGAGCTGAATGGGTGTTTCAAAATCAATCAAATCTTGTTTAAAACAACCCAACATGAAGAAAAGTGTACTTAGAAATTGGGATTGCTTTTCTGATCATCATGATTTGGTTTTCAACATCTTTGTAACTTTCCAGAGATGTAACTATGGCTTCAAGGCATTTACAAACCTTAACTATAGTTGACCTCCACCCTCATGCTCTTGTTTCAATTCTGTTTCTTCCCAACCCTACAAATCACAAACTAATAAATGGTAAGCCTTGAAATCACAAAACAAAAAACTACAAGAGACAAAGCAAGCATACAACATTAAAATTGTGACTTGCAACAGTAAAATAAAAGAAGTAGTAGGTAGTTTGATATACAATCAGAAAAGGGAATTTTATGAGTTTTCCTTTCAAATTAAAAATAAAATAAAATCATGCTTCAAATCGCATTTAAATGTTCAGTTGTATAGTAGATGTCATCCTACTTTTTTTGAGAACTCTTATTGAATTCCCAAAAAGAGGAGTTCCCAAATGACGCCAATAGATACTATAAATAGAAAACAAACAACAATATTTTCATATAAAAACAACAAGAGCTGATTCATAAGCCCTATGAAAATATTTAACTTTTTGGCTCCCGTTTGATACTTTTCTGCATACTTACATATTACATCTCCATGATTAATATGGAATGGAAGGGTTGAAAGGGAACATGTTAGTCTTTTCCATTTATGGGGCAATAAATAGTTTGAAGTGACTAAAAGAATCAAATGTAGCTCTTTACTCTAGATGCTTTATTCTAATTCAGTTATTAATATATCTAGATATAAACCATGATGACTTAAATCAGAACTAGAAGAAATCTCATGAAAAATGCAAGAAGAGATCAGTGATTAGATGAATCATGGAAATGAAACCAACTCCATAAGCCACAACAAACAAAATATGCAATGCAAATGAGAATACAAGCCTTCAAAGGAGTTGTCATGGATAAAGAATCATCCTCCCTTAGATCTCTTGTGAGAATGCCCGAAACCTCTTCAGTTATCCACAATATCCACTTGCTATGAGCTCTGATACAAAGATTGTGTATAGTTCTTCTCAATTTATTTAATTTGGTGTTATTATTTTTATCCTGTGATTCAGGCTTCAAACCAACCCCTCTCATTAGTATTTGTCTTCTAGAACTGTCTAGAAGAGGGTAATCAAAATTAGTCCTAGAATATATGAGAGTCGAAGATCCTTTCCCTCAAACTAAAGCTTTGTTCTCAACAAACTAGAGTTGAGACGAGCCAGGAACTAGTAGAAGGGAAGTTGAATGAAAACAAAGAGCAACTAAAAGCCTTCCTAAGAAAAGTTCCCTTTCCACTATAACTGTCGCTTCTAGTGTCTCCTTGTTCATTTTTTCTGGCATCTCCTCTTTTTTCATTTCTTGATAGAGAGCTTCTAAAACATCTGCAAGATGTTCTTCAATCTCAACAATCAATTTTGAGATAAAATGGAAGCATTGCTCTTGCAAATAAGGTGCTAAATCATTTATCCTTGAAGGAGGTTTATGTGCATGAATAAAACTTAGGAGGTCTTCTAGAATATTCTTGGACCCCTCATCTATGGCATCTTTTATTTGACTAACCTCAGTTCCAAAATAAGTGTTAAGGTGACCAAACTAGTCTTCATCATTTGTCATCATAAATCTAAAACTCAACCCAGGTAAATTGACACTTTTTAGGTCCCCTCTCTTGACAAGCCAACCCTCACTAGTAATTAATTTGTGCAAATGGGTTTCAACATCTTTGTAACTTTCCAAAGATGTAACTTCAATGCATTTACCAACCTTAACTCTCTCACATAGATCTACATATCCATCAGCTATTATTTGTTTCATCCTACTAACAAATAGGCTTTCAAAAATTTCATCCCAAAGACTCTTTGAGTGCTTCAAAAAAATCTCACACACGCATTGGCATGGAAACTCAACATTTGAACCAAAAAAAAAATTTAGCCACTCAAAGCTCCCTTCAAATGCATCTAGACTATCCAATGTTTCTATGAGCAATGTCTCATTCTTTGCAAGTTCCTTGCCACCTTTCACAAGATCAAGCAAATACTTTCCCCCAAGCCTATTTGTAGAGAGAATATCATTTGCACATGTCTCAAGCCATGCTAAGCAATAATTTGATATAGATTGGCTCAACAAAATCATCATGGTAGCTTGTAACTTATCTCTATTATATTTCCATAACTGCATCTCATTGTCTGGGTTTGGAATCCCACCAAACAACTGTGATCCAGGTGGCACTGCCAACACAGTCTTATAAAAAAGAGGCAAATCATTTAGAACCTCCATGAATAGTTCCCCATCATGACATAGTGTTACCTGTATGAATCTTACCACATTACAAAAAATGGAAATGATTGCTCCCACCTTATTTTGCATAAGCTTTATCTAGTACAATTTTCTCCCACCTGTTATGTGGTTGGCTAAATCCATTTCCAAAGCATTAGTTCCTTGCCCCCATTGGATTTTTAATTCTTTTCTATCTTGGTTGAGTTCTTGAGTTGCGTTAATGGAAAATTGGTTCATCAAATTTATGTGAAGGCCAAGAACTTTTCCTTTTCCTTCACCTTTCTATTATATTCTTTCATTGACTTGTTATAGGTCAAGGTTATATTTCATTTAAGTGATTTGATCTTGTTTGTTTGATGATTGGATAATGGTCCAATAATCTTGGTAGACTGGCATGGTGGGTTCAATATCCATATATTGATCTACCAAAAAGGTCTCTATTGTTAGCATGGGCATCTCCAACATGGAGCCTGATAGCAATTAGGAGCACCATTCAACCTCACTTAGACAAATTTCACAAAAACTAGGCTTCAATCTCTCAATTCCTTCAATCCTCAAGCACTGTACATAAGATATAAAACCATTTTCAGATACCCTTTAATGACTTTTAAAACATATCCCAAATTCACCATAGGTTGTTTTGGAACAACCTGAAAATTGCATTTGCTTTAAAGTTTCTAAAGACTTTTCAACAGATCTAATTTGTGTATATCTTTGCAATTATTGTAGTCCATGAGACCAAATTTCTTTGAGGAATTTTTTCGAACACTTCAAGTGCCTTGTCTATGATCCCACATATAGCATACATGTTGGTGCAAGAGCACCTAAGCTTCCATTTTCAAATTTAAGAAGGCCATTGCATCTTAGTAGGTCCTTTTACCATTTGAGGAGGTCATTTTATGTTAATTGGGTCTTGTGAGACCATTCACTATGAATTATGATGATTTTAGAGTCAATTGGGTAAAAGAGACAAAGTTGCAAAAAAGTTGTAAAATTGCAAACTATCAAAAGTTGTTGTAGGTCATTTTTGTCAAGTTTGAAAATTTGCTAAATATAGTGCAACATGACAAATTTTGTATGTCTGAGGAAAATAGATGCTCCTCCATCGAACAAAAAATGTGCATTGATAAATTGAATATATACTTGATATACCAATTTAAATAATAAGGAATATTAAACTGGAGACAACTAGATAATTGAATATTTTCAACAAACAATTAATACCAATATAAAGCCACAAAATCAAAGATCCTTCATTGATTTCCTCAAAATTATATCTGCAACATATTCTTTTGAAATGGAAACATTATGGAAGCTTTCTGATGTCTATCTATCCCTATTCGCCTATTATCTTCTCCTATATCCTTCTTTTGGTCTTGGTCTCTCTTATATACACGAGAGGTAACAAGCTGCAGACCAAAAGACATAACTCTTGATAACAAAACATGATTTTGAACTTAATTTAAGAAACTAACACAATCATAAACATGTGTACCAATCTGTTAATCTCCAAGTAAAATTTTGTGGTCATATGAGACCTTTTCAAAGCTTTTACTGTATGATAGGGTCCACACCATTACAACTGACTGATTCTGACTGTTGCTCAGTTGTGCCTAGATTATCCGCTACCCGATTTATAAATAGATTGAAAGCTAAGAGGTGATCAATGTACCCCTACTATGTATGAGTGTCAGCATTGAATATGACCACCTTCATATCATACTCTATGTACATGAATTTCTCAATTTGTTTATGAGTATTCTGCAAGACCATATCCTTATCGTTGATCTCCTGCAATGCAATTGTTAGAAACTCTATAAATTCTGCTTTCTAATCATCCATTTCTTGAAGATTCCCTATATCATCATGGAGTGCAAGAACCAAATTAAAACAACTAAGGTCTTCTTCTAGTCTTTCTTGATATTGGTTGTGGGATCTCACCAAGTCATTATATCGTTGCAGTGTTTGGTCTTTTAGGATCTATTTACCTAGAAGTTCCTTTTTTTTATCAATCATTCTTGCTTAAATACACCCCAATAATCATCAAATTTCTTTATCAACTTATTGAACCTCTCTTTGATTATCTCAGACGCAACATTATACTTAATGATTTTCACCTCCTTTTCCAGTGTTTTACACTTTTCTTGGGCTTTCAAATGGGAGTTTTTCCAATAGGCTACATCAACTAATGCATCTAACACTCTCTTATCCTTTTTGAGCCATGGAGCGTACAATTCTAGAGAAAAAGAGGAAGATGACTTCTCCATTTGATATGATAACTGCTTTTTCAATTTGTCACTCTTTGACCAAATTTTCAATTTGTGCTCTAGTGAATTTTGCCACATTAATATTTAGCTCTGTAGTTTCTAAGGGATTAGTGTTTGCAACTCTTTTGACCAAAAGGTGTCCAAATACTTGATTAGGATTGTCAATCACTTTCGGCCTCTTCTCATGAGGTTATAGTGACCAAATAAGCAAGGAATCCTCATATGAATTGTATCCAGACCCTGAATATATCTTATCACTAGCTTCCTCTGATAAGTTCATTGTTGTATCCCCTCTTTTTCTACAACTGTCGAACACAATTGCCGAGCTCATGTCCCATCCTCGTAGAAGTAGTATCCCATCCTCTTGAAGTAATTCTTTACCTCTTTCAGGAGTGATGGATTGCATTTCCCTATCAACTTCCTTTTTCAATTCTTCTAAGGCATCAACATCCTTTTCAAGAGTAATGTCTTCCTCCTTTTGTCTTATTTTCCTCCCCTTATACTCATAGAAAAATGATTTGAACTCAGGAGTTTTAAAAAAATCATTATCAAAAATGAATTCATGACCAACCTTGAACCTAATTTCATCAGATAACTCATCTGATGTTTCAAATTTTACAAGTTCCTGAGGGGGCTCATATTGTGTAATCATAGGGGCCTTTATTTGTTCCTGAGGGGGATCATATTGTGTAATCATAGGGTCCTTTATTTGTTCCAGAGGGGGATCATATTGTGTAATCATAGGGGCCTTTATTTGTTCCACTGGTTGCTCCTCTCCATCACTCTCCTCATCACTTCCTTCCTCTTCACTATTGTCAGTGGAGAAACATACATCAGGGGTGGGATGTTGGGGTATGTGATCCAAAGGATCCACATCTTCAGCCTGCATTCCTGTGTAACTTGTATGAGATGTATCAAAAACATATGAGGGAACATCTTTTACTATTTCATTCATATGAGCAATAAGCTGCTCAATCCTAGCCAAGGGATCTTGTATATCAGCAAATGCTTCTCTATATGATGTGACATTCTTTCTCTTCCATTCCTCTACAAGCACAACTTTATTATATGAAGCCATTCTCTCACTAGTGGAAGCTTCATCTTGGTTCCTAATCACATCATCAAGTGCAAACCAATGCTCATACCCTAAAAAATTATGAGTTCATCTTGCTTGATGAATAAATCCCTCTACATAAAATTTCTTTCTTTCATACACAAGAGGAAGGTTGTAATGAGCTAATTTAGCATCAATTTCTTCACATCCTTCAATGGCACATACTGTGAAATCTCCAAAACAAAGAGTGCTAGGCAAGAGTGATTGTTTATTATGACTCTTGAGATGTTTAGTATTAGGCCTTGCTAATTTTTGTACTATTTCCAAATAAGCAACTCTATTAGGAACCACTCGGGGTAGCAAATGTGGAACCCCTTCAAATCCATAAACCCTTATTACTGTGCAATCAGAGAAGTCATACCAGTCTCCCCAATTATGGTTCACCTTGCCTCTCGGGATGTTTTCCTTTGGTATAAAAAATCTTTGCACCTTAGGGGATAAATTGTGATCATATGAATAGCCTATCAACTTCATTAGTAGTTTAACAAAATATTATTCAAAATATAAATAGTGAGACATATCACATCAACTATCCCATAGTGCAGTCCACATCTGTACAGGTTTAAAGTTTCCATCTTTATCTGTGTCTTTGATTCTTAATTCTTTACCCCACACATTTCTAGCATGTACCTCATATAAAAGCAAATGCATTAACAAGGAATAGTGTTTGAAATATATGCAATCAGTGTTTTTTTATTCTTTCAAGCCCTTGATTTAGGGCATTCACCAAATAGTTTGCATAGTCCAATGACCTAGCATCTTTTCTTTGTATATCAACTACTAGAACCATCAACACAATAGACATAAATGGTGGAACCTCAATTCCCAAGACTTGACCAGCTGAGTAGTAGGTATATTGGAAGTATCTTCAAACAAATCTATATGAGATGGAGGGTTTTTGTTGCTCAATTTTTTTTGAGTTGACCTTGCTCATTCTTAGGTCTATGAAAAGCTAGCTTCCATCTCTTGTAACTAGTATCCATGCAACAATATTCTGTCAAAAATTCTCTAATGGTGAATGGAAAGTTCATGGGACCTTCTAACTAAAATACATTAGAGATTAGGTCTTGGGAGATAACAAGCATATCGGCCCCATTTGGTGATTAGATAGTTATTTTCTTGGCATTATATCAACTGGCCAGAGCTTTCACCAATTCTACATTGATGAACATGTTTGGCACCACAAGTCTTCCTAAGTTCAGTCTCCATGGATTATAGTCTAGTTGAAATCTGAATTGTTTTCTATAGTGATACATAAAAATCTCATAGCCCCAGTGTGGCGTCCAAACATCCCCAAGACCCCTATTTTTATCTAGCAATTTACTTGCTTGAACACTTCTTCTGGGTCTTGGCCTTGACCCCATACACTTATCTATCAACTCTTGGTTTAAATTCATCTTTTCAATTTTTTGTTTCTTTGCCTTGGGTTTTTTCACATTTTCTTCCATTGCAAACTCTGGAAAAATGCAAATTTCTAGCTAAGAGTGGAGTACTTACATGAATTTTTGCTTCTCCTGGCTTCATTGTGTGAGAGCTCTGAGTTCTATCCTTTCTACTTTTTCCCTTCGCATAGCCTTTCTGGTTTCTGCAAATTGTATGATTACTTCATGGTGCAATTCACCTATGTGTTGGCTCATTAATATACCACCTACTTTAGTCTTGTCATCGGGGAGAGAATTTATGTTAAATATCTCGATGATGCTTTTGACACCACATTAGCTAGTAGTAATCATTCATCACTATATCATTGGGACCTTGGTTCATTTTCCACCGATAAGTGGTTTTCTTTCGGTCTATTGGTAAGACATCAAACAATGTTACCTCGATGCATCCCAACTTCACCAATAAGTGTTAGACTTTGATACCCCATGATTAAATCGAGCTATCGGGGGAGCTTCATCATTCATTCTACTAATGCACCAGAGTTGTGGCAATGGAAGGATATTATGCCAATGTAAGGATATGAATTTCCCCTATCGAGATATCGATGGGGTGGTGATGGGAGTTCCACTGACAGAGTATTATTAGCCCATGGTATCAAAGGACTTCAATGGATTTCATGAATGTGATTATTTGGGTATCTTGGTTACAAAAATGGATTCTTTACATGAATATCAGTAATTTGTCTAGATCATGAAATTGAGTCTGGTGAGATTTTGTAAGGACTAGGAGATAAATGAATAGATGTTAATGCAAATATGTGGGATTTTTTTTCCTAACACAACTCTTTTTGCATTTTTTTGTCTTATACTTATTGTGTGATGCATGATCTTTATTTTTCTTTGTTATTGTGTGCATGCACGTGCCATGTGTAGGCTTAATAGTTGGTTATTGACCTCTCACATGAGCTGATATGTTGGTGATCTAGGTTTTCTAGACAAAATTCCCCCCGATAAAGTAAATTTACCCCAATAGAATAATATTTAATAATATTTAATTGAGGGAGTATAATATTTCTTATAGGGATATATTGTCTATGCATTGATGGAAAATTGTATTTGCTTGAAAGTTTTTAATGTCTTTCCACCAAATCCATTTTGTGCATATCTATTGTAGATGTCCTTAAGCTATATGAAAAAGGTGTATATACAATTTGAGATCAATTGATAAGCTGAGACATGTAATATTGATTTGATTTACATTTTACTTAAGATATAATTTCATTGCGATGCTGAATTTCTTAGTTCAATAATTGGGATTCTCAATGATCTTGTATACCCAAAGTGTATGTGATAGAAAAAAATTAGGTAGTCGTGTCGATTAGTTTGAAAATTTAAATGATCTTGAGTTCATAAGTGCATAGTGATAAGTTTTGACAAATAACATAATTTCTTGTTGCATTTATCACAGAAACAAAGACCTCTTTTGATTGTAGTAGAGGATGTAGAGAGTAAAGCATTGGATACTTTGATTTTTGAAATTGATGATTTTTTTACTGAATTGATAATGTTTGAAGTTTCTTTTTCTTTCTTAGATGTTGAGTCTAATTAATAAGTTTAATGTTGTGTTGCAACTTGTAGGTGAGTATGTTGATATGATAAAGGCTAACATTGTCGATCCTCTAAAATTTATCATAATTGCATTAGTTGATGCAGAAAGGTAAAACTGTTTATCTTTATTATAATTAGTGGAACTTGCAACTACAATATCTGATAAAAATATACTTCCAAATATGCTTTTGATGGATGTTATATCTAATTCTAGTACATTCACTATATCTAGTGCCTAAGTTTAGGGTGCCATAGTTGGAAAAGGAAAATAAAATGTTTGAATTTTATCCTTTGTATTATTTGACTTTTCTAAGTTTTTGATGTGCAAAATTCGAAACCTTATTTTTAGATTGCAGCTCCAAATTGGAGAAGTGAAAGGTCATGAATACTAGTGAGGAAGATTTTGGAGGAGCCGAAACCAATAGCAGCGGGAAAACTGTGGATTTGCAAGGGGATTAAATGGGTCAAGCCCCTATAGGAGGTCGTTGCCCTTCCAAAAGGACTGTAGTTAAGGGGAAAATAGTATAAGTATATGAAAATAGGAGTATTATTTTTATATAGTGTCTGTAAGTTGTACAGTGTCATTGAGACATTGAATGTAACCAATGAGATTTTGATTTTCCAATGAGGCTTAATGAAGTAAATTTTTAAAGTTGTTTTTTCTCCACTCATAAATATTGTGTTGTGGCTCCTCTTGATTTGTAATCTATTTGATTTTGTGTTTGATCAACCATATTTGTTCAAGCATTTTATTTTTCATTTCATGGTGTTTTTTAACATTTGAATGTCTATGATACTTGAAGTTTATATGCATAATTTTGTGAGGATTAATTAAGTTAGATTTGATTTGTAATGACTAAATATATGAATAAATAAATGACTAAATACATGACTAAATTAATGATTAAATATATGACTAAATATATGACTAAATATATGACTAGATTAATGACTAAAGTAATGACTAAAGTAATGACTAAATAAATGACCAGTTAACAACAATCAATGACTGAATTAATGATTAAATATATGACTAAAGAAATCACTACCATGACTAAATTAACGACTAAATCAATGACCAAATCACTGACTAAATAAATGACTAAAATAGTTTAATAGTCATAAATTTAGTGGTGTTATAAATGACTACAGATAAACCACTAAAATAGTCACATGACTAAAATTAATGACTAAAAAATATGACTAAATAAATGACTAAATAAATGACTAAATCAATGACTAAATCAATGACCAAATCAATAACCAAATTAATGACTAGAATCAATGACTAAATAAATGACTAAAATTGTTTAGTCATAAATTTAGTGGTGTTATAAATGACTACAAATAAACCACTAGTAGTCATGTGACTAAATTTAGTCATATATTGTTGTTTGTGTACTAGTGTGCATACTGATTTTTGTGGTCCTTCTAGAGTCAGAAGTCTAAAAGGAGACAGGTATTTCATGTTACTCATTGATGCTTATTCTAGATTGATGTGGGTTGCTTTCTTAAGGGAAAAATCTGAAGCTCTTGAGAAATTCAAGATTTTTAAGGCTAAGGTTGAGACAAAGACAGGTCTGAAGATTAAGTGTCTGAGATTAGATAGAGGTGGTGAATTCATTTCTAGTGAGTTTAATTCTTTTTGTGAAGAACATGGAATAAAGAGACAATTGTCTGCCTTGCGCACTCCTCAGCAAAATGGAGTTGTGGAAAGGAAGAACAAGATAGTTCTAGATGTTGGAAGGAAATGTTCCTCATATCTACTGGAAAGAAGTTGTGAGTACTGTTGTGTACACTCTCAATTGGGTACATATCAAAGGTGATAATAGTAAGACCCCTTATGAGCTATGGTTTGGTCATAAGACTACTTTTAGATACTTCAAAATATTTGGGAGTAAATGCTATATCAAAAGAGATGAAGCTATAGGAAATTTTGATGCTAGAAGTGAAGGTATCTTTCTTGGTTATTCTACTAAAAGTAAAGCCTATCGGTGCTTCAATAAGAGATTGAGGAAAGTAGTTGAAAGTACTAATGTTAGGGTTGATGAAGACAAAATTAGACCATCCAAAACCTATGGATATGATTCAGATGATCAAAGTTTCATTAAAGTTTAGACTCAGAATCAAGTGCAAATCATTCTAGTGTATCAGCAAAATCAAGAAGAAGGAACTAGTGAAAGTACAAAAGTGAGATCACAAGAGCCTGAAGTTTAAGAAAATCCTAAGACTCCAAGGTATGTAAGACTAAATCATTCAGAAGACCAGATTATAGGTGATAAGAATAAATGTGTTCAAACTAGGAGAAGAATTGCAGAAGAATACTGTTTGATTTCAAAGGCTGAGCCTAATAATGTCAATGAAGCATGCAAAGATGAACATTGGATGGAAGCAATGAAAGAAGAAATATATAAAATTGAGAAGAATGATACATGGATTCTTGTTCCTAGATCTAAGGAGAAAAATGTAATTGGAACTAAATGGGTTTTTTGGAACAAACTGAATGAGCAAGGTAAAGTTAGAAACAAAGCAAGATTGGTATATAAAGGATATTCACTAATGGAAGGAACTAAATTTGAAGAATCTTTTTCCCCTATTGCTAGGATTGAAGCTATGAGATGATTTCTTGCTTATGTTGCTTACAAAAATTTCAAGGTTTATCAAATGGATGTCAAGTCAACATTTCTAAATGGTGAGATGGAAGAAGAAGTGTATATTGAGCAACCTGATGGATTTCAATAGACTGATCAGGAAGATATGATTTTTCGGTTGAAGAAAGCATTATATGGACTTAAGCAAGCCCCTAGAGCATGGCATGCCATATTGGATAAGTATTTGTTGAAGCTTGGATTTAACAAAGGTACTACTGATAGTAACTTGTATTTCAAGATTGATCATGATAGAGATTTGATTGTTGAAGTCTTTGTTGATGATATCATTTTTGGAGTAGATGATATGTTTTGAATGAAGTTTACTAATGAGATGCAGAGTGAGTTTGAGATGTATATGATTGGAGAAATGAAATTATTTTTGGGACTGCAAATTACTCAACTAGACAAAGGGATCTTTATTTCTTAGTCCAAGTATGTGAAAGAATTGTTGAAGAAGTTTGGTATGGAATATTTTAAAGCCAGTTGGTACTGTTGGATGTTGTGGTTGCATTGTTAATATGTGGTTGTCATTGATGTCAAAACTATTAGCACTATTGTATTGAAGGTTGTATATGTCAAGGATATTGAGAAAATTGTTAAAGAAAAAGTTATAGGTTCCCAGTGGAACAATGTAGGTCAAGAAGGTGTTTTGTTTTGTATGTTGAAGATCAGTTGTTGTGGAGTAAAGGATTTATTTCTAAGAGTATCTAGTTCATCTATCAAAAGTTTCAGAGGTCCGCATGAAGATTTGATCGTGTTATGGATAGTTGTGTTCTAACAGTATTTTTGTGGTTTATGTCAGTGCTCCTGATTGAATTTTATGTGATTATGGTAATATCAGTTGTTGCGGATTCTTCTCTATTAGTTCTTGTTGCTTTTGGATGCCTCTAGATCATTCTCTATCTTTGTTGTATGTCCGGATTGATTGGTGTGCTCATGGTTGAATATTTTTCTCATGTGTGTTTGGGTTTTCATGTTCTTGGCTGACATGATGGTTGTAATGTGTTACAGATCCTTGGAGATTTAAATTTGAATATTTGAGACACTCAAGGATATTGTTTTGGGTTGCATCATAATATTAGCTGACGGTGTTTGATTTGCATTAAAATTTAGTTGTAAATTTGGGGCAGACATTGTAAATATGTTTTATATTTTAGCTGGCAAAGTTGTTGATGAAATTCTTGGTGTGGATATATAAGAGTGGTAGTTTGTTTGAAGTGCAGAGTGTGCTCAGTGTGCTCCTGTGTGTGTATGTGAAAATATCATTTGATTGTAGAGTAGAGTGTGAAGAAGTTTGAGCGAAGTGTGAAGAAGTATTTATGTGTTTAACTGGAACTATAATCAAGCTTTTGCATAAGCTATTTTCTCAATTCATACCCTACAGATCTAATCTGAATTGATTTGTAGTGTTGGGAAGTGAGCCCCTTCTATATTTGAGCAATGATCTCTAGGTAGTGTGCCCGAATGCATGTGCACTCCCATTATTTTTCATTATAATTTTAACAAGGTATAATATTGTGGACTAAAATCCACCATGGTTTTCCCCTAACAGGGTTTCCATGTAAAAATCTTGGTGTTCTCTATGCTTTTGATGTGTTGATTTTCATGGTTTATTGTTCATTCATCGAATTTGAGATTAATTTAAGTGTAAAAAGTTTAAATATTATGTGACAACTGATTCACCCCCCTCTTAGTTGTTTGTCTTTGTTTTTCCAACTGGTACACCTATGGTGACTGGATGCAAGTTGACTCAAGATGATGATTCTCCTAAAGCAAATCAGACTAGATATAGATTGATGTTCAATGAATTGCTTTATTTGAATCAAACTAGACCTGATATCATGAATGTTGTATGTATTGTTGCAAGATTTCAAGTTGATCCTAAGGAATCTCATGTGACAGCTGTAAAGAGGATTTTCAAATACTTGAAGGGGATAGTTGATATTGGCCTATGGTATCCTAAAGAAGATGACTTTACTTTGAGTTCCTTTACTGATGCTGATTGGGTAGGAGATGTGGATGACATAAAGAGTACTAGTGGTGGTGCATTTTTCTTGGGAAAGAAGTTGATTTCATTATTAAGTAAGAAGCAGAATGCCATTTCCTTATCTACTGCAAAGGAAAAATACATTGTTGCTGCTAGCAATTGTACTCAAGTATTGTGGATGAAGCAGAAGTTGAAGGATATCAGAGTTGTGTATGATGAGCCTATTGCTATATTATGTGATAATTCAAGTGCAATTAATATTTCTAATAATTTGGTGCTGCATTCAAAGACCAAGCATATATTTATCAAGTTTCACTTTTTGAGAGAGAAGGTGAGTGAAAAGGAAGTCAGATTGGAGTGTGTGCCTACTAAGGAACATATTGTAGATATCTTTAATACTAAGACTTTTCCTAAGGATACTTTTGAGTATCTCAAAGGGAAGCTAGGGGTGATTACCCCTCCTAATCAGAACTAAGGTGCATTGAATTGCATCAGTCTGTGCATTTCATAGTCATATATTGATCCAGATTGATGTTTTGGTGGCTACTACTTAGGGGGAGTAGTCAAATGTTTAGAAATGTGGTATAGATTTTGTGTGGAGAAAGATAATTTCTATCTTTGTCATTGATGTCAAAGGGGGAGAAGATTCATGTGAAAAACATTGTGGGGAGAAGAGTTGAGGAGAAAAGAGTCAAAATCTAAGGGGGAGAAAAGTGCTGAGAGAAAGTTGGATTGATGGTGTTTTTCACATCATGTGTTTGCATCAATTCCAAAGGGGGAGATTGTTGGATATTTTTGATATGTGGTTTTCATTCATGTCAACACTAATATCATTAATGTCTTAAGGATGTATATGCCAAGGATATTGAGAAAATTGTAGTAAAGAAAGTTGCAGGTTGTTGGTGGTGAAGTGGAGTTCAATATGCTGGCTACCTCATTATGTTGATGATCAGAGGTTTTGGATTAAAGGGTTTATTGTCAAGTATATCTATTTTATCCATGTTAAGTTTCAGAGGTTCGCATGAAGATTTGAATGAGTTATGACTTTCGGTATTCTGACAAATATTTTGTTGTTCTAGTTGGTGTTCTTGAATGAAGATGATGCGATTTTGGTAATCTGAGTTGTTGTGGATCCTTCTGTAGTGTTTCATGATTCTTGTGGATGTTTCTATATCATGCTCTATCTTTTTTGTATGCCATCATTGATCAGTGTGCTCGCGATAGGTGATTTTCTCTTGTGTGTTCATGTTTTTCATGTTCTTGGCCGACAGGGTGATTGTAGCGTGTTGTGGATCTTCAAGGAATAATTATTGAAGGTGTTTTTTGTTCAAGGATGTTGTTTTGGGTCAGCACTATGTTGTGTTTGACCTTTGCTGATTCACACATTGTAAATTATTTATTGATTTGGGCTGACAGTTTGTATTCATTTTATATTTTACTGAAGCTAACATGTAAATGATGTTATTCTTGGTCACGGATATATAAGAGCGATTGCTTTATCATTTGAAGACATATGTGAATGTGTGAAGTGAAGTGTGTGAGTCCTATGTGCGAATAAATTTCTAATCATTCGAAGGCAGAAGTGAAATGTGAAGTGTGAGCAGATTTTCTGTACTTAACTGGAGTTGTAATTAGGCATGATGAAATGCTATTTTCTCAGTTCAATCTTGCAGATTTAATCCAAATCTCTTTGTAAGATAGTGTGTCTTCCTTTGGGTAGTAAGCCTTGTTGTAATTGAGCAATGAGCTCTAGGAAGTGTTCCTGAATGCATGTGCATTCTCATTTATTCTCTTATACTTTTAATAGGGTATAATCTTGTGGACTAATCTCCACTGTGTTTTTTCCCCTAACAAGGTTTCCACGTAAAAATATTGGTGTTATGTGTGTTTCTAATGTGGTGATGGTTTATGCTTTCATGTTTATTAATTAGATATGAGAATAAGGTTAAATTTTTTAATAAGGTTAAATTTTTGTGACAATTGATTCACCCCCCCTCTGAGTTGTCTGCCCTTGTGTTGCCAACATAGTCATATCTTGGTCCAGATTGATGTGTTGTGGTTGTTACTTAGGGGGAGTAGTCAGATGTTCAGAAATGTGGTTCAAAGTTTGTGTGGAGAAAGATAATGTCTATCTTTTTCATTGATGTCAAAGGGGGAGAAGAGTCATGTGAAAAATTATGAATTATCTAGGAAGAAGAGTCAAAATATGAGGAGAAAGTGATAAGAGAAAGTTGGGTTGATGGTGTTTCCTACATCATGTGTTGCCATCAATGCCAAAGGGAAAGATTGTTTGATGTTGCTGATATGTGGTTTTCATTGATGTCAACACTATTGGCATTAATGTCTTAGAGGCTGTATATGTCGAGGATATTAAGAAAATTGTAACAAAATAAATTGTAGGTTGTCGATGATGCAGTGAAGCTCAGTATGTTGGCTAGCTTAGTATGTTGATGATCAGAGGTTATGGATTAAAGGGTTTTTTGTTGAGTATATCTATTTTATCCACGTTAAGTCTCAGAGGTTCACATGAAGATTTGATCGAGTTATGAGTATTTGTGTTTTATTAGTTGTTCAGTTGTTCTAGTTGGTGTTCTTGGATGAAGATGATGTGATTCTAGTAATATGAGTTGTTTCAGATCCTTCTATAGTGATTCATGATGCTTGTGGATATTTCTAGATCATTCTCTATCTATGTTGTACGTCCGCATTGATCGGTGTGCTCGTGATTGGAGATTTTCTCTTGCGTGTTCATGTTTTTCATGTTCATAGCCGACAGGGTGATTGTAGCGTGTTGTGGATCTTCGAGGAATAATTATTTAAGGTGTTTCATGTTCGAGGATTTTGTTTTGGGTCCTCACTATGTTGTGGCTGAATTTGGTTGATTCACATTGATAATTGCTTATTGATTTGGGCTGACAGTTTGTATTCATTTTATATTTTATTGAGCCGACATGTAGATGATGTCATTCTTGGTTGCAGATATATAAGATTGATTTTTTAATCATTTAAAGGCATGGTGAAGCAAAGTGTGTGAGTCCTATGTGTGAATAATGTTCTAATCATTCGAAGGCATAAGTAAAGTGTGAAGAAGAGTGAGGGTATGTGCAGGATCATGATGGGCCAAAAAGTGGCAATATGATGGGTATGTGGCTGATGACTATTTTTTAACCCAAAATTGATGAAATGAAAAGGGTTTTTAAAGGAGATTCTCAACTTTCCACCGATATAAATTATGCTTTACTCTGAATTTAATAAGTAATTATTATTCATTTTCTATTCAAATTACGACTAAAGTCCTAATTGATAGGCTGATTGAAAAACATCTATAGCTTTCAATGGTATCAGATTTTTTGAATCCAAAACATGCGTCACATTCTATGCTTCGTATACTATAGGATTAAAAAAAGAAAAAATGAATTTCATGAAATTTTGACCAAGTTAAGGTGGTCAGACATACAATTTTTTATAATTTTAAAAATGTTGTAATAAAAAAATCATAATTAATTATTTACTTTGAAAAAATTATAAAAAAATATGCATCACATCGGGGCATGAGTCCTCTACTTATATCTAAAATCTTACAAAAAAAATATTATCATTTTATTGTGGTTAGGGTGGTGGACAAACACCTACTTATTTTTCCGAAATTTAATTACCAATACATTGAAATTTCAAATTTTCACCAAATGGATTTTTAATTTTTTAAAACAAACCTACTAGTTTAGAAACTACATTCATTTTTCTACAAATTCTATTCTTACATATTTTTGAAATAATATAGTTAACTTATTCAAAATTTTATGTCAAGTTGCCTAACTTTGATTTTTCTGAATTTTTTGCCACTTAAGGGCCTATTTTTTCCATGATGATCCTGCACATACCCGTGAGAAATTTTTTGTGCTTAACCAGAACTATAATTAGGCATTATCATATGCTATTTTCTGAGTTCAATCTTTTGAATGTAATCCGAATCTTTCTGTAAGACAATGTGTCTTCCTTTGGGCAATAAGCCTTTTTGTATTTGAGTAGTGAGCTCTAGGCAATGTGCCTGAATGCATGTGCATTCCCCATTTATCATACTTTTAATAGAGTATAATCTTGTGGATTAATCTCCACCATGGTTTTTCCCCTAACAGGGTTTCCACGTAAAAAATCTTGGTATTATGGGTGTTTCTGATGTGGTGATGATTTATGATTTCATGGTTATTTATCAAATATGAGAATAAGTTTAATAAGTTTAAATTTATGTGACAATTGATTCACCCCCCCTCTCAATTTTCTGCCCTTGTGTTGCTAGCAATTGGTATCAAATTAGGTTCCTTGGAAGAAGTTTAATAGATTGAGGTGATCTGGGATGGCGACATATAAGAAGGATTGTCTGAGATTTGATGGAAAAAATTATTCTCTATGGAAGACTCAAATGGAGTGTCATCTGAGATGCATTGGTGAACCTTACTAGAACATTAAAAAGAATAGATATATCATCCCATAGAATGGTCCTTCTATTGTAGGTGAGATCAAAGATGTCGAGTACAATATCAGGGCTAAGGAAGCATTGTTCAGTGCTCTGACCGATTTCGAGATGAAAAATGTAATGGCGCTGAAGACTGCTTATGAGATCTGGAAAAAGTTGGAAACTTTGTATGAAGGTGATTCCCATGTGAATATTTCTAAGCTACAAAGTTTGAAAGGGAAATATGAAACATTGAGAATGGGTGAAGATGATAACATCAATTCCTTTATGTAGAGAGTGAATGAACTTGTGTGTAATATCAGATGTGCTGGTGGAACATTGGAAGAATCAGAGATTGTTGCTAAAGTGCTCATATCCTTTCCTACTGCATACAAACACAAAGTTGCTGCTATTGAGGAGATCCAAACTGTGACAAATGTAACTAGAGATATGTTGATTGGTAAGCTTGCTACTTTTGAGTTAAGTGAGTTTGGTGATTCTCTTCCTAAGATAGAATCTGCATTCAAAGATACTACCTCTGGAAAAGATAAGCAGAGATATGATCTGGGAGAAAGTTCTAGAAAATTGTCTAAGTATGAGCAGGAAATGAGAGAGATTGAAGAAGAAGAGAGAAAGCTAGATGAGCTTGAAGCACTTCTTGTCAAGAGAGTACCCAAAGGAGAAGGTAAGTACAAAGGGAAATTGCCTCTTAAATGCTTTTCATGCAATAAGATAGGTTGTTTTTCCTCAAGGTGTCCTGAAAGAGTTCCTAAGCCAAGACCTAACAAGCCTAGATTCCAAAGAAAGTGTTATTATGTTGTTGATGAAGGTGTGACCGATGATCAATTTGATAAAGGGAATGCAATTGAAGATGAATGGGTATTTATTGCTTTAAAGGAAAAAGATCTAGTACCTACTAAATCTGCTAGTTGCATGAATGTGGAGAAAGCTCTGGCAGCCAAAATTAAAGAAAAGGATGAATGGGTGATTGAAAGTGGATGCTCTCATCACATGACAGGTGATAAAATTAAATTTGTGAGCTTGGAAAAGTATGATGGTGGTGTTGTAAGATTTGGTGATGAAAAAACTGGTGTAATCTGTGGCAGAGGATCTATTTCTCTTGATGGTAAGAATAATATTGATGACGTTCTATATGTGGAAGGTTTGAGCATAATATTTTAAGTGTTGGACAGATGGTTGACAAGGGATACAATCTTCAATTCAAGGATGGAAAGTGTAAAATATTGGGGAATTCTAGAAATGTGGTTGCATCTGGTACAAAAAAAAAGGTAATATATTTCACCTGAATGCCGCTAGTAAAAGTTGTCTGATTGCTCAAGTTGATGAAAGTTGGTTGTTGCATAGGAGATTGTGTCATGTAAACTTTGAAAATATTATCAAGATAAGTTATACTCAGGCTGTGAGAGATCTTCCTAAGTTGATAAAGCCTACTAATACTATATGCAAGGAATGTCGGTTAGGGAAGCAAACTAGAGTTTCAATTTGGAACAAACAACATTGTTCAAATGAAGTATTGGAGCTTGTGCATACTAATCTATGTGGTCCTTCTAAAGTCAGAAGTTTACAAGGAGAAAGGTATTTCATGTTACTCATTGATGATTATTCTAGATTCATGTGGGTTGCTTTCTTAAGGGAAAAATATGAAGCTCTTGAGAAATTCAAGATTTTTAAGGCTACGGTTGAGACAGAGACAGGTATGAAGATTAAATGTTTGAGATAAGATATAGGCAGTGAATTCATTTTGGGTGAGTTTAATTCTTTTTGTGAAGAGCATGGGATAAAAAGAAAATTATTTACCTCATGGATCCCTCAGCAAAATGGAGTTGTGGAAAGGAGGAACATGACAATTCAAGATGCTGCTATGACTATGATGCTGGAAGGAAATGTTCCACATATCTGTTGGAGAGAAGATATGAGTACTACTGTTTACACTCTCGACCGGGTACATATCAAAGGTGATACCAGTAATATCCCTTATGAGCTATGGTTTGGTCATAAGCCTACTGTTAGATACTTCAAAATCTTTGGGATTAAATTCTATATCAAAAGAGATGAAGATATAGGAAAGTTTGATGCTAGGAGTGATGAAGGTATCTTTCTTGGTTATTCTACTAAAAGTAAAGCCTATCAGTGATTAAATAAGAGATTGAGGAAAGTAGTTAAAAGTGCTAATGTCAAGGTTGATGAAGACATAGTTAGACCATCCATAACCTATGGATATGATTCAGATGATCAGAATGATAAAGGAAAGAAAGTTTAGACTCAAAATCAAGTTCAGATCATTCCGATGAATCAAAAAAATCAAGAGGAAGGAACTAGTGAAAGTGAAAAAGCGAGATCACAAGAGCCTGAAGTTCAAGAACATCCTAAGACTCCAAGGTATGTAAGACTAAATCATTTAGAAGATAAAATTATAGGTGATAAGAAAAAAGGTTTTCAGACTAAGAGAAGAATTGCAAAAGAATATTGCTTGATATCAAAGACTAAGCCTAATAGTGTCAATGAAGCATGCAAAGATGAACATTGGATGGAAGCAATGAAAGAAGAGCTATTGCAAATTGAGAAGAATGATACATGGATTCTTGTTCCTAGACCTGAGGACAAAAATGTAATTGGAACTAAATGGGTTTTTCAGAATAAATTGAATGAGCAAGGTGAATTTGTTAGAAACAAATCATGACTGGTGTGTAAAGGATATTCACAGATGGAAGGAATTGACTTTGAAGAAAAAATTTCCCCTATTGCTAGGATTAAAGTTGTGAGACTATTTCTTGCTTATGCTGCTTACAAAAACTTCAAGGCTTATCAGATGGATGTCAAGTCAACATTTCTAAATGGTGAACTAGAAGAAGAAGTGTATATTGAGCAACCTGATGGATTTCAATTGACTGATAAGGGAGATATGGTTTGTTGACTGAAGAAAGAATTATATGAACTTAAGAAAGCTCCAAGAGCATGGCATGCTAGATTGGAAAAATATTTGTTGAATCTTGGATTTAATAAAGGTACTGTTGATAGTAATTTGTATTTCAGGATTGATCTCGATAGAGATTTGATTGTTGAAGTCTTTGTTGATGATATCATTTTTGGAGGAGATGATAGTTTGTGCATGAAGTTTGCTGATGAGATGCAGAGTGAGTTTGAGATGTCTATGATTGGAGAAATTAAATTATTTTTGGGATTGCAAATTACTTAACTAGACAAAGGGATCTTTATATCTCAATCCAAGTATGTGAAAGAATTGCTAAAGAATTTTGGTATGGAAGATTCAAAGCCAATTGGTACACCTATGGTGACCAGATGTAAGTTGAATCAAGATGATGATTCCCCTAAAGCAAATTGGACTAGATACAGATCCATGATTGGTGGATTGCTTTATTTGACTCAAACTAGACCTAATATCATGAATGTTGTATGCATTGTTGCAAGATTTCAAGCTGATCCTAAGGAATCTCATGTGATAGCTATGAAGAGGATTTTCAAATACTTGAAGGGGATAGTTTATTTTTTCCTATGGTATCCTAAAGAAGATGACTTTACTTTGAGTGCTTTTACTGATGTTGATTGGGAAGGAGATGTGGATGGTAGAAAGAGTACCATTGGTGGTGCATTTTTCTTGGGAAAGAAGCTGATTTCATGGTTAAGTAAGAAGTAGAATGCCATTTCTTTATCTACTGCAGAGGCAAAATACATTACTGCTGCTAGCAATTATACTCGAGTATTGTGGATGAGGCAGATGTTGAAAGATATCATAGTTGTGTATGATGAACCTATTGCTATATTATGTGATAATTCAAGTGCAATTAACATTTCTAAGAATCTAGTGCTGCATTCAAAGAACAAGCATATATCTATCAAGTTTCACTTTTTGAGAGAGAAGGTGAGTGAAAAGGAAGTCAGATTGGAGTATGTGCCCACTAAGGAACAAATTGCAAATATCTTTACTAAGTCTTTATCTAAGGATACTTTTGAGTATCTTAGAGGGAAGCTAGGGGTGATTATCCCTCCTAATCAAAATTAAGGCACATTGAATTGCATCAGTCTGTGCATTTCATAGTCATATCTTGATCCGAATTGATGTTGCTTTGGTTGCTACTTAGGGGGAGTAGTAAAATGTTCAAAAATGTGGTTTAGAGTTTGTGTGGAGAAAGATAATGTCTATCTTTGTCATTGATGTCAAAGGGGGAGAAGATTCATGTGAAAAATTGTGAATTATCTGGGAAGAAGAGTCAAAATCCAAGGAGGAGAAAGTGCTAAGAGAAAGTTGGGTTGATGGTGTTTTTCACATCATGTGTTGCCATCAATTCCAAGGGGGGAGATTGTTCGATGTTGCTGATATGTGGTTTTCATTGATGTCAACACTATTGGCATTAATGTCTTAAAGGTTGTATATGTCGAGGATATTGAGAAAATTGTAATAGAATATGTTGCAGGTTGTCGGTTATGCAATGAAGACCAGTATGTTGGCTAGCTCAATATGTTGATGATAAGAGGTTGTGGATTAAAGGGTTTGTTGTCGAGTATATATAGTTTACCACATTAAGTCTCATAGGCTCGCATGAATATTTGATTGAGTTATGAGTATCTTTGTTTTATCAGTTGTTCAGTTGTTCTAGGTTGTGTTCTTGGATGAAGATGATGTGATTCTGGTAATATGAGTTGTTGTTGATCCTTCTGTAGTGATTCATAATTCTTGTGGATGTTTCTAGATCATTCTCTATCTGTGTTATACATCTGCATTGATCGGTGTGCTCGCGATTAGAGATTTTCTCTTGCGTGTTCATGTTTTTCATGTTCATGGCCAACAGGGTGATTGTACCATATTGTGGATCTTCGAGGAATAATTATTAAAGGTTTTTTGTGTTCAAGGATGTTGTTTTGGGTCCTCACTATGTTGTGGCCGACTTTGTTTGATTTGCATTGATAATTGCTTATTGATTTGGGCCGACAATTTGTATTCATTTTATATTTTATTGAGCCGACATGTAGATTATGTTATTCTTGGTTGTGGATATATAAGATCAATTTGTTTATCATTTGAAGGCATGGTGAAGTGAAGTGTGCGAGTCTTGTGTGTGAATAATGCTCTAATCATTCAAAGGTAGAAATAAAGTGTGAAGAAGAGTGAGAAAATTTTATGTGCTTAACCAGAACTATAATCAGGCATTAGCAGATGCTATTTTCTGAGTTCAATCTTCTAGATGTAATCTGAATCTTTCTGTAAGACAGTGTGTCTTCATTTGGGTAGTAAGCCTTTTTGTATTTGACCAGTGAGCTCTAGGCAGTGTTCCTGAATGCATATGCATTCCTTATTTATCATACTTTTAACAGAGTATAATCTTGTGGATTAACCTCCATCGTGGTTTTTCCCCTAACAAGGTTTCCATGTAAAAAATCTTGGTGTTATGTGTGTTTCTAATGTGGTGATGATTTATGCTTTCATGGTTATTTATCAAATTTGAGAATAAGTTTAATAATTTTAAATTTCTGTGACAACTAATTCACCCCCCTCTCTTAGTTGTTTTCCCTTGTGTTGCCAATAATGAGAAGGAGGTGAGAGAGGTGGATGAGTGTATTTGTTCGAGGGACAAGTGAATGGAATGCTTATAGGTGGTAAAGTGGTAGGGGATATGACATCTGATACCACAAAGGTACTAGGGATGCTAGTAGAAATACCCAACAAAGGAATCACATTACTAGTTGGTTGTATTTTTGTTGTGACTTGAGGGTTGGTACATGTAGGTACAGATGCAATTGTTGTGAGAGGACAAATTTTATTTCCTCCTTGACTTGTGACATTGCTTGTAGGTAAAGGAAAACTAGTGGTTGAGGTGAGGTGTTTTCCAAAGACTTGAACTATATTTTTCACAAGGTCAATTCCATCTTCACTTTCAAGCATGCGATGAATCTTATCTATAGTAGGGATGGCAATAGTTAAAATGTTGTCATTTTACACTTGATGTTGTAGGTTTGCTAAGTCTTCATAAATTTTAATTATGTTTTCTTGGGGAACATTATCAATTTCCTTGTTTCAACTTGCATCACACTACTTGAAGGAAAGAAGTTGTTAAGGGTATGGTCCATACCAAGTGTACTAGTGTCAATACCAGGAGTGAAAGAGCTATACAACCCAAGACCCACAATGATTGTGCATTCGTGGGATGACAAGTGAGTCTTGAACTTCATCTCACTACAATATTAGCAATAGGACACCAAATACTCGTACAAGGGATGCTGAATGCAACATGAATGCAAATGCAACATAAGCTAAGAACAATGAAATGATTATAACATAGATCCTACAAATTGAAAAAAAAAGCTATAAAAAAAAAAAGCTTAGAAACAATGTTTTAAATGTTGGAAAATGCAGTGCAAAATCTGCACTGGGACTGATTTGCCCAAGGTGGTGAATGAGTCCTAATGGGGATTTTTTCAAAATTTTCAAAGATTTTCAATTGATTTTTATACTTTTTTATGTATGATCTGTAAACTACGTGCAAATGCAGATTTTGTTTTATTTTCAATGAAATGAGATGAAAAAATCCAAGCTATATGAACTTTCACTAATGCAAAATTAGAAACCCTAGAATGCCAACTAACTAATGCAAACCCTAATGCAATGTTAATGCAAGAAAGATATAGGATGATAATGCACTCCAAATCAGAATTATGATGTTCTAAATGCAGGTTCACCAAAATGAAAGGTGGAAAATTGTTGCTTTTCTAGGGTTTAAGACCTAGAATGACAATCTTCACTCTCTCATTCAAGAACAAACCTTAGAGATCTCAATGCAAAGGAGAAAGAGATCTTGCAATAGGGTTGTCCTAGGGGATGAATGTAAACTAATGAGGGGTTCACCACCATGTTAATAATTGGAAAGACAAATGAAATAAAAATCAAAATGCTTAATCCTAATTCAATGCAATCCTCCACTAAATGACCTAGAAATGCAAATGAAACAAAACAAAAAGTTGCAGGATGTAACGTGTGCACCTGGAGATTTGAAGATGACTGGAAGGAGCTCTAAAATGTTGGAGATTCTAACTTTAATGCTAAGTGGGACTCATTCGCCAAGTTGGGCGAATTAGTCACAAATTTGGGTTTATGTGCAAAAATAGGAATATGGAAAATGGGTATTAGAATCTATAAAAACATGAATTTTTACCTAAAATAGGACCCATTTGCTAGAATTGGCGAATCAATCCAATTAGGGTTTTCTGAAACTTCAAGATCTAAATATGATCTTCAAGGTCTGCTTCGTGCTTCCCAACTGATTTCTAGATATGAAACCCTGATTTGCAACCTGTAGAATCTCTCCAAGTATTTTCAATGCAAGATGACAACTTTAGGCACTTTGATAACTTTCTCAAAACTTGCTCCTTAATGTGTCTTCAACCTAAACTTGCAAATCACATACTAAAGAGAGGGAAAAATGTTGTTTTGTTAGTGGAAAGGGGTTTGCCTTGGTCAAACCTTGTTTTGGTAATCAATCCTCAAAATATAATGAAATAGGAATGTAGAATGATGAATGAAAAAAATATGATGTTGCAACTCACCAAACCCTAGCAATAGAAGGCTGTAAATATGTATGAGATGGCTCCAATGGATGTATATCTTGAATCTTGCTTGAATAGGATAGATCTTGAATGAAATGCTAACTTGAATCATAAAACCCTACATCACAATTGTTAGCTCAAAAAGTAACATGATGCATGAAATCCTTGGCATGATGCTTGATGCTTCAATAATGCTCTAAGATGCTTGATAATCTACTCTTAAAGACTCTTGAATTCTCTTGTGAACTCAAAATTGCTATTACGAATGCTCTAACAAAAGTCTTAGGTCACTTGATTGATTGTTAGGTGAAAATGAGTGAAAGAACCTTGTATATATACTTAAATATGCAAGAATTCCTGAAATTACAACACTACCAGCCGACATCAGATATAGGACGATAAAATCCCACTAAAATTTTGAATTAATTTTGATTTTGGGCCACACGAGACTCATTCGCCCAAGGTGGCGAATGAATCCCATTAGGCATAATGTATGGGACAATTTTTAAAATGATTAGAAAGGTGTGAAACTAGGCTGGGACCCAAAAACCTAGGTGGGAATCATTTTCCCAAGGTGGAAAATGAGTCCCATATCACTAAATTTGGGCCATTCAACCTGAAACACCTGAATTGTGATTGGATATTGATTTGTGTCAGGATTTTCCTCAAAAAGATGCATTAAATGAGGCTTGTGGATGCAAAATAAGGCCAATTAAAGCATAAGAAAGCCCAATTATTAATGATAACCTTAGAAAAGTGTGAAAGTGTGTTACAACACTCCAAATAAGGCATGATTAAGGTACATTTTATTTAAAAAGAGTTTATTAGGTTTAGTTAATTGATAAAACCTTAGAAAAGTGTGAAAGTGTGTTACAACACTTCACAACACTCTAGCAAAGTACCATTTAAGTTCATTAGTTCACAAGGGCCCAGGACCCAATGTGAATATGTTAGACATATTACAACACTAAATCAAGGGATCATTAGGCTCAATTCTATAAGGAGGGCCCAAACAAGTGTGAAAATTTCACTGATGACATTTTTTGACACTACACAATTTAACTATGGGTATGTGCAGGATCATCATGGAAAAAACATTCCCTTAAGTGGTGAAAAATTCAGAAAAATCAGAGTTAGGCAACTTGACGTAAAAATTTGAATAATTTATCTATATTATTTCAAAAATATGTAAGAATAGAATCTGTAGCAAATTGAATGTAGTTTTTAAACTACTAGGTTTATTTTTTTAAAAAATCTATTTGGTGAAAATTTGAAATTTCAATGCAGTAGCACTTAAATTTCAGGGGAAAAATAAGAAGTAGGTGTCTATCCGACCACCCTAACCACAATAAAATGATAATATTTTTTTATAATATTTTAGATATAAGTAGAGGACTCATGTCTTGATGTGATGCATTTTTTTTGTAATTTTTTCTATGTAAATAATTAATGATGAATTTTTTATTACAACTTTTAAAAAATATAAAAAACTCGTATGTCTGACCACCTTAACTTGGTCAAAACTTCATGAAATTAATTTTTTTTAATACTATAGTATGTGAAGCATAGAATGTGACACATGTTTCATATTCAAAAAATATGATACCATTTGAAAGCTATAGATGCTTTTCAATCAACCTATCAATCAGGACTTTAGTCGTAATTCAAATAGAAAATGAATAATAATTATTTATTAAATTCAAAGTAAAGCATAATTTTTATTGGTGGAAAGCTGAGAATCTCTTTTAAAAACCCTTTTTGTTTCATCAATTTTGGGTAAAAAATTCGTTTGCCACATACCCTACACATACCCATCATATCTCTACTTTTTGGCCCATCATGGTCTTGCACATACCCAGGTATAATAAATCATTGAATCATCTAAAAAATATGTACATGGCATGTATATATCTACTGCATCTACATGGCCATAACCTATGAATCTATAAAAATTGGGTCTATATGTCCCTCACCATCCTATCTAGCCATTGTTGGCTGCATCTAAGTGCTATGATGATGCCGAACCATCTCCTCCTCCTCCTTGATCCCCAAGGACTCTTATGGATCCACTCCTATAGGAGATCCTTGATTCTCTTGATCTCAAGGATACCCTTGACCTCGATGATCCTCTTGCTCTTCTCAAATGCTCAATCCTCACAACCTCTACCTATGATAATGTTGTCCCTCTCTTCTTTGGGGGTATTGCAATGAAGTATAAGGCCTTGTAATAGGCTACCTTCTGAATAGCTCAGATCATATCAAATTTATCTACTCCTAATACCCTGGCCACATTTCTCTCCCTTTGGTACCTATCCCAATCCACTAGGACCCTCCCCCTATCTTACAACCATGCCTCATGTGCTAGTCACAAACTACCCCACTTTGTAATCATAACACCTAGTGAGGCTCATACATTGTCTAACTTAGCCATAAGGGAATCCACAACCCCATGATCCCTCTCCACCTATGCCCTTAGGCTGTCCTACTCTGCTATCGATGTTTCAACCATCCCCTATAGTCCTTATACCTTAGTATGTATATTTTCATTCTTAGCCATGATGGTGTCCCCATCTCCCTATCTTGCACCTTGTAACCTATCTAGATCCAACCCTACAGATTGTCTCGCTCTACAGTCCTTGTCTGCAGGTCATCCTCAACCTACTATAGTAATCTCTATAGTTGGGCTATGTGGGCTTGTGCCCTTACCAACCTCACTACTAGGTCATCATCTATCTATGATAGATGTACCAAAATCACTCATTATGCCTCAACCACTGCCTCCTCCCCTTATCTCTCCTCCCCATAAACCTCCTCAATCATCTCCTCCACTATCCACTCTCCCTCTCGCACTATCCTCCACTATAATATTGGGAAAATGTGTCTCAACCTTGCAATTACATAGGTTACTATTGATACATAAGGTACTATTGACACATAGGTTACAATAATCAAGTGTACATTATTGTAAATCTAGATTATTCATCTAAAGGTCTTAGATCTGATAGCCAATATTTTATTAGCTTGAATTTCCCTAGAAGGAAAATCTATTTTATAAGGGAATTGTATTACGACTATGTATTGTGATGTATTCTAAGAGTTTGATAGTGGTTGTGTTACCCCTAGATCTTTGGTTGGTGATACTCTTGTGAGAAGCTTTCTCTGCAAGTATATTGTAATCTTTATGATTTCTGAATAATATATTGGGCGGCTTTTGGAGTGTGGGGATTTTCTCCTAAAAGGGTTTTCCCCATGTAAATCACTGTGTTGTGGTACATGCATGATATTTGTGTTTATTTTAGTATTTCTATTTAAGATTTTGTAACTATTAAAGATCTATAAATTTTTTGCAATATTCTCCTCTCAAGATTAGTGTAGCAAGTTATTTCACTACCTTAGCTTCTTTACATGTACCCTCCATCTCGGGACCTCCTACTCTCCCTCCTCCTTTCTAGCTTTTTCCTCCACCTTGCCCTCCTCTCCCTCTCCTATTGGCACCTCTCAGAGTGTGATATTTCTATCACGATTCAACCGTGTAGTCTTACGAGTCAAAATAATTGAACCATGTTTCATGAGTTGTGGCTCACAAGAACTTATATCTCATAATGATGAATGGTCCAATGAGTGCTAAGTGTACCATTCATCATCATGAGAGATGGGTTCTTTTGAGCCACCACTCATGAAACATGGGTCAATGAGTTTGAATTGTAAAACTACACGGTAGAATCCTGATAGAAATATCACAATTTGACACAGTGTGGAAAATACCTCCTACTTACCTCTTAGGGTGACTAAACCCTCCTCCCTATTGGCATGAACTTCTCTAGCCTCCTTCCCCTCCACCACTCTATGTATCTCTCTATCACACTTAGGTCATCTAGTCCTCATCTCTAAGACCATCTCTCCTTCTCCAGGAAATCCCATGATACCCTCACCCTTTATGCAGTCACTCATAATCCCCACATGCTAGTCTCACACATCAATCATGTGTATCCCTCCTCATGCTCAGAGATATCTTATTGAGCTCTAAACTTCCTAGTCACCTTGTCTGGGTGATACATCTCCATGACATACTACTGGAAGCCAATCAAGGAACACCATGAGAACATGAACCCCATCACCCTCCTATCATATTGTGACCATGCCTAAAAATTGAATACTCAATATGACCTCTATACAATCTAGTCATCTGTCAGATCATCCATCAATCATCACCAATATGATAAAATCCTGATCTCTGTGTAATGCAATGTCCCCTATAATCAAATATAATTGACTCATGAGGTGTTCAATGCACATCCCCCACCTCTACAACTGGCTGCACAATTCTAATATGCCACCACACCTATACCTATAACAATATCACATGGGTGCAACTAGTCACCCCCTATAACACACCAAGTGCATATCTATATACAATTGTGCTAATACACATGTGCCCCATGTGTACTCTTTTTTCCTCTCCACCATCCCCAGTACCACATCTATTAGTGTGATACTGAAGAACCTCCCACTCTTATCAGGTAGGAGGATCCCTCTAATCAGTCCACACAAGTATAGGGGTAGAGGAACTACCAAACCAAAGAATCTATCTATGTCCAACTATATCGCTTTATACAGAAGGTCTATAGTCTTGAATAATACCTATGTTGGGAAAATGTGTCTCAAGCTTTAGTTACATAAGGTACTATTGATATTTCAATGATGGGGGGTACAACGGATTTCACAACTACAAGTGGTCTATGGGGATCATTCCCCCAGCAGGGGGTCTAAGGGCCACATGCCTTGGTGGGGGCTCAAGGGAAGCATCCTCGAAAGGAAAATTTTATTTATTATTGTAAATTTGGACCGTTCATCAATAACCTGTCTCAGATCTGACAGTCGATATTTCGTTAACTTGAATTTCCCTAGAAGGAAATCCTATTTTATGAGGGTTTTGTTTTACAACTATGTATTGTGATGTATTTTGAGAGTTTGATAATAGTCGTGTTGCCTCTAGACCCCTGGTTGGTGATAATCCTGTGAGAAGCTTTCTCTGCAAGTATGTTATAATATTTGTGATTTCTGAATAATATACTGGGTGACTTTTGGAGTGTGGGGTTTTTCTCCTAATAGGGTTTTCCACACATAAATTAGTGTGTTTTGGTATGCATGATATTTATGTTTATTTTTGTTTAAGTTTTTGTAACTGTTAAAGATCTATAAGGTTTTGCATTATCCTCCTCTTAAGATTAGTGTAGGAAGTTGTTCTACTACCTTAGCTTCCTTACTATCTATAGGGTTTGCTTGATCGGCTGTGTAGTGACCCCCTCCACAATATCCCCTCAGATTGGTAGATGAAAAATCCTCCATACATCCTCTAACGTAATTATCATCTCCCTCATGGGGACGAGGAATGTGTAGGTCTCCAAGCTCCATCGCTCAATCAAGGTCATGAGCATGGGCCTATGCGCCTAATAGTTGGTAGCAGTGCATTTAAGACAATCCAATTGCCTCCAATGTTACCCAGTCATCTCCTCCCAACTAACGAGATAACCCAAAGACCACTGATCTATGCTCTCGGGTCTATGAACTATCTATAGCATGCATCCATCCAACCAGCATGTCAGATCTCTTCCTCTAATTTCTCTTATAATTTATTTTTCTATCATTTCCCTGAATGTGGATTTTTGTGCATTCACCCATCCCTAGAGTGCAATGTCTATTCACACTTTTTCCCTTCCTTTTGTGCATACGCCCCTATGTGTTACACATTCGCCCATTCCCCTTGACCTTACACATGCACCCACCATAGTCTACCAAATTCACCCCTTTACCAAAGTCGTCATGTAAACGCCCTTGCAGGCTAGTGAATATGCCTCTTTGCCATTATCGATGCACATTCACTTATCTATCCTGGCCCTTTTAGGGGTTGATCTGCTCTACCCCAACCCTCACACACCTATCCACCCCATCATCCAAATACCCCTATAGATGGTTGCACAATTGCTAGGTAACCCTTTTTCCCTAATAGGGGTACCCTAACCCTAGCAAAAATGCCCATCCCTAGGTGCATCCGTCTGTCCCCCGAGACTGATGAAATGCCCATCTAGATGACAGCCCCCCACTCTTGATAGGAAAATCTACCTGTTGCAATAGGAAAATCCACCTTTCATGACAAGTGAATGTATCTTGCTACAAATTTTAAACA
The DNA here is from genome assembly GCA_007258455.2 of Sequoia sempervirens. Lineage (NCBI taxonomy): Eukaryota > Viridiplantae > Streptophyta > Pinopsida > Cupressales > Cupressaceae > Sequoia > Sequoia sempervirens. Next base: position 1,107,575,045 of record VDFB02271358.1, on the reverse strand, counting down.
CAAATTAAATGTGTAAAATCAAAGTACAAGCTTCATTTTTTGAGGCATACCTGATTAGGTTTATCTCTGCTATAGTACCATGCTCAAACTACGTCCAAGCTGTGTGGAGTATCTCCTCTGTATGCCATTTTTCTCTCCTAGCTCTCAATGTTCTCCAATTATCATGGTAAAAATGAATAGTAACTTAACTAGTTTACTATTTATAGCCCCCCATTAACCCACCCCCCTTCCCCCCTCAAACCCCTAAATTCTTCTTTTGGCTCCCATTTGCACACTATAGCTCATTTTTCCTCCGCTCCTTCACTATTGTTCACCATTTTTCATCAATCCTACTGGTACCCTCCTTTTTCCTCTGTTGAGAAGTCACTTAAGGCCCCTTTTTCCTCATTTTCCCTCTTCAGGGGGCATCATCCTTCCATATTTCGCTCTTCTCTTCACACCATCTTTTCCTCCATGCTAGGTTATCACATTGTCCATCATTTCTTCTATTGAGTCACCTATATTTTATTTTTCTTCAAAACATCGTTATTTTAACGATATTTCAAAGAGGAGAAAAATGTAGACATCTAAATTTGACCATTTCCATGTGGTCGATTTTATCCTTTATTTCATTTATCTCACCTCCTCATTCACATAAATTAAATAATTTTATTGTTATTTAATCAATTTTTCTCATCTTCCTAATGTCCCCCTAAATTATTTAATTACTTAATTAAATACTTTACATTTTCACTCTTCCTCTCAAGATTAAATAAATACACTAATTTATCTAATTTTGTCATTTAACCTATGTGGATTAAAATCAATTTTTAATTCACCTCCCCTTTCTCTCTCCTCTTGCACATCCATTATGACTTTGAAATTTAAACTACTAGTAAGGTGCATATCATAGGTAAATGGTCTCCTCCCCCTATGGCTTTTACAAAATTAATATTTTTTATTCTTCTTAGGACAATTTGGGTAGATTAGTGGGGTTGGGCAAGCTAGCTATGTTGCAAAGTGTGCGCCCTTAGTCTCCTTGTGTTGTGTAGCATAGTGCTCGGGTTCAGGACATGGCTTAACTGCCTCCCATGGATTCATTAACTTTGGCAGTTGTATCGGGAATTAACAGGTCGATCTTTTAGTGCAACGACAACCATCTATGCAACAAGCTATGGTTCTATTCATTTATTTTTGTCTTTTTCTATGGGGGTTGGCACTAATAATCACATGGAGGCTTAGGATATCCTCTCAACACTTGAGAAAGCTTGTGGTCTTGATTGGAAATTGATTATCTATAAGATGGTCTCCTTGATGTTAGTCTCTCTTTTAAATAAATAGAAACTTCATGAATCTTCTTGTAGGTTGGAATCACTATGAAGTGAATCCTCTACCTTCTCCAAATTTTATTTGCATTTCTTTTATTCATATTCGTATAGAATTAGATGATGTTGTGGATTGCTTGGAAAAATAGGTCTCTATTGTTAATTGTAATTGGAATGTCATGGAATTGGAGTCTCTATTTATCAATAAATATTCATAGTTTCTTTAGCTTCTTTGTAATGATTTGGCTTAATCCATCTTGCCTATTTTTCTTTAGGTTTGTTTGTTTGTTTGTTTTGCTGAGCTCTTGATTTTTTCTCAAAGATAGTGGATTATTAGAAAACCTTCTTGCACCTTAATTCTTTAAACTCTATTGACGGCTATTGTTATTCGAAAATACCTTTATTATAATCTTTTTATGAATCTCAATTAATATATTTATCCCTTTTTACTAAACAAAAAATATTTAATAATAAAATCTATAAATATATAATTTTATAAAAAGATCATAAAAAACAATATAAATAAAACTTTTTTGTATTTACTTCTTGACATGAGACTTTTATATCCAATAGCAATGTTTGACATTTTGTTTAACAAGAGAGTTTCATATCTTGTCCCATTCCAATAAGATCTAGTTTTGTTTCCACACTAAGGGGACTTTTATAATGGATATGTATGACATTTTATTTAGCAAGAGAGTTCGATTTTTGTCCCATTTCCAACAAGATCTAGTTTTGTTTCCAAACCAAGGAGACTCTGATATTCGATAGCAATGTATGACATTTTATTTAACAAGAGAGTTCAGTTTTTGTCCTATTTTCAATAAGATCTAGTTTTGTTTTCAAACTAAGAAGACTTTTATATTGGATAGCAATATATGATATTTTATTTAACAAGAAAATTTGATTTTTGTCCCATTTTCAATAAAATCTAGTTTTGTATTCAAACTAAAGAGACTTTTATATTCAATAGCAATTAATGATATTTTATTTAACAAGAGAATTCAATTTTTATCCCATTTCCAATAAAATCTAGTTTTGTTTCTAAATTTAGTTTGGAGCCGCATCGCTATGAGCTGGCTGCCATGCAACTGAGTGAGTGTAGCTTTCAACATACAGGCTGGCTTAATGCTGTGATGCACAATTTGCTACACGGCAAACCCTAAAGAAGATAAGAAGGTGAAGCAGACCAACACTCCCACGGCACCGCCTCCTGTACTCTTCTGTGATTACATTGGCTTGTGCAGTTTGAATAGACTGCAGGCTAAGATTCTTTTTTCTAAAGCCATGTAGAGCGGAACTAAATCCAAAACCTGAATTTGCTTTGAAACTTACGGAAGAGATGCAATAGCGCCCAAATGAAAAATATATTAAAAAATTATAGTTTCCTTGAAGGTCTAGAATACAATACAATTATAAAAAAATATATCTAAGGTTCAAGATAGTATTAAGATAAGTTATAATAAAAATCATTGTAGTTAAACAATGCAAATGTTGTTATTGTTTGCTGTAAACAATAAAAAAATCAATGTAGATTTTTTGTTTTTTTAGACGATATTTTTGACCATTTATATGTTGTGTTGTCGAATTCCTCTTATTATTATTTCGATGTCATATATCTACTCATTTCACATGAAAGATGACGTCACTTAGTTCTTGATTGAGATATAAGAATCTTTCTCTCTCATATATATTTACCTTAAATTCATCAATATAACATTTTATTTTTCTTCCACACCTTTTTCTACTTATCAAAGAAAAACTAATCATATGTAAAGTGAAAGTAAAAGAAAAAAACTAATTTTAGTTTGTGCACATAATGAAAGGGGAAAAAATACTCTTTATTTTTTGAAGTTATTTTCTTTCAAGTAAATGGCCATTAGATTTGAGATTCCACAATTCATTCTAAATTAATTACCATACTTTTAGAAAAAATACACAAGATTTTTTAGGTCAATGGTGAGAATCAAGTTGGTATTCAAAATTTGACAAACTTGAACATTTTATTTGCAATTGCAATAATGAAAGTATGAATAATTATTTCTTTTTTGTTTTGTTTTCAGGACTAAGGGGTCTCCACCACATTGTCAAATTTCCTAATGGCATAATCTCAGCCTCATCCTTTTTGATGTGAAGGGATCTTACATCTAGTAAGACTTAATTCTTGATCAACTTGTTCTAAATCATTCAACTTTACTAGAAAACCAAATCCCCTAGAGTATTTAACACATTTTGAATGTTCAACAAGACTCGTGCCAATTTAAAAAAAACATTGTTTTAGATCTATTTTAACACTATTAACTTATTGAAAATATAACAATAATATCCCAATCAAACTACAAGACAACAAACTAAACTATATATAATTACTAGTAGGGACATGTATTTATTCATTCATTAATGATAATAAAAGAAAAAAAATAGTAAACAAAAATAAAAAATAAGTACATAGTGTAAATTAAGAATAAATTTTAAATTAAATCCATCAATACTATAAATTAGATTTCGTCAATCTAATATGTATTCTACACAATCTAATTTATACCACTTTTTGGATGACTAGTTACAAATGTATAAAATTCACTAGAACAATTCAAAGATATTTAGAAAATATGGACATGTTTCAATTTTTTGAGACTTCTAAACAATTTTACATTTTACAATTCTCTAAATTAATATTGATTAGGTGTCCAATTTTTATTTATTTTTAATATGGTATTTGTGCTTTCCCCTATTAATAGCTTCTTCTATTATTTCATGGCTTCAAAAATTTGATTTCTATTATATATTTTGTAAATATATTAGTCATTTGTTCATCATTAAGTTAGCATTATAAATTAATAATTTGAACTTGAACAACATTTTAGATGCAATGAACATCAATCTCTTTGTGTTTTATTTAATCATAGACCATATTGCTTGCAATGTATATGATATTTTGATTATCACAAAATAAAGTAGTGATCAAAGAGTAAGGAAAATTACATTCAATTAAGAGATTTTGAATCCAAATTAATTTATATAAAATATTTTACTTATACTTTATGTAATATGGCTTGGTTGAAATACATAATCACTAATAGATTTCTTGTCATCTATATTACCACCCAAATCTAAATATTTTAACTTAACAAAGAAACATGAGATGTATAAGAAAATGGATGCCAAAGCGAATTGTTTCACAAATATATCAAAAAAATTATTTGATTGCAAACCAATGGTTTTTTTAGTCTCTTGCATGAATCTCAACACTAAATCAACTATAAAATATATGGTTTGTTTAGTATGTGTTATATGTAAATTAAAATAAAAACCAATTTCTTATATAATGGGGTATCTAACGTATTGAATGAATAGTTGTAGTTAATCATACCTCTAGATTGAAATGGGATAATAGTATATTAACAATCGAGCATTTTAAATATTTCTAAGAGATCCAACACATTTTTTGACTAGGAGATGAATAATCTATCATGTAGTATACAAAATTGTAAACCATGCTCTTAGTATTTTTTAAACACCATAAAAGGACTTCTTCAACTTGTAAACAAGCCTAATATGATTTTTATCTATGAAACCAAAAGGTTGTTTTTTCATTCTAAAAATAATTAAATGACATCCATTTGACAAAGATGCCACCTGATACTAGCAACCAAAGAAATAAGAATTCTACTATAATAGTTGTAATGACAGGAATGTGTTTATTCATAAATAATCTATCTTGGTATGTGCTTCTAGATATGTGAATAATTTTTTTCAAAATTTTTTCATAACCAAATTTACATATTTTATCAAAATATTCTTGAAAACACCTTTACAACAACAAGATAGTTGTTATATCCTTGAAAAAGATGCCAAGCGAGAAGAATATTTTTGAAACTGGTGTTTGGGTTCTAAGTGGGGTTCAACGGATCTCTGTGGATAGGTTTATTCCTATTCTTGTTGAGCCTTCTCTGGATACGTCGGGTGGGGTTGCGCTGGAGGTTAGTCTGGCCTCTCCTTTCGTGGGTGCTCTGCTTCCTAACGCGAATGTGGTTAGTTTTCTTGGGGGTACGATCGAGGGGAAGAAGTTGGGTAGGTGTTTTCATCTTATTGAAGATTGTGTTATCCCTCCCTCTCGGACGGATATTGGCATTTTTCTTCCTTTGAATGGTGTCCTCCCTCAGCTCGATGTGTCTGGTGCTGCGCAGGGCTGTGTGGCTAGGGACCCTATTCCTCCTCTTAAACAAAAATCCTTTTTCGATGCTACCCGTGTGTACCCTCCTACTACTCAGGCTAGGGTTTGGCCTTTACCCTATGCCCATGCCTCCCTTGTGGCAGTCTGTGGGTCTGAGGATACTGAGAATGAGGATTTTTATATGCGCTAGAGTGTGGTTTGTAGGTTCAATGGCTTGTGGCCCTCCCTTTCAGATCTCCATGAGTGGGTTTCCCTTTCCTGGAAAACTATTGTTACTAGGCCAATCGACCTCTATCCCAGTGCTAGAGATTTTTTCTTTGCAACATTTACGTTCCCTAAGGATCATGACCGAGTGCTTGACCAGGTATGGATGTGGGGTGTCCATTCATTGTTCATTTAGCCTTGGTCTCGCTCATTCAACCCTCTTGCGGAGCCACTAAATATCAGACTAGTTTGGGTTCGTCTACCAAATCTCCCCCTCTAGTTTTGGGAGGATTCTTGTTTTGAAGCTATTGGCAACACCATTAGTAGCTTTTTGAAGGTGGATTCTACGTCTCAAGATCTTGGGAATACTACAATGGCTTGTATTTTAATCAATTTGGACATCTTCATGCCTCTCCATGGTGATGTGGTCTTGATGGTGGAGGAAAGACCTTGGAAACAACTTTTGGACTATGAGGGTCTCCCCTTTCAGAGTAGGAGATGTTTTGTTGTGGGTCATTTGTCCTCTTGTTTCCCTCAAGCCTACCACAAGGGTGCTGCTACTTGGTGGAAGGATGCTCTCTCGGATCACCTCACGGTGGGTTCTCCTCCTTTGGAAGTTTCTTCTGAGGATGTTGACCCTATTGTTTCTTCTTGGGAACCTATGTCTACTCTTATTCTGACTAACCTTTATGTGGAACCACAGTTGGCTTGATCTACTGATGATGTTTTGTTTGAGCCTACCCAAGCTTCATTGATTGTTGTTGATGGTCCTTCATTCATTCATGTTTCCTCCCCTGTGCTGTCATCATTGTGTGGTGGCTCCTTTCCCTTGGTGGCTTTCATTGATCTGCCTCTCTCACCTCGATCTGTGGACTTGGATCCCGAGTCTTCTTGGTCTATTGTGTTGAGAAAGAAGAAGGGACTCCCTCGATCTGTCACAACCTCGCGGCCTCGAGTTAAGGGAGTTAGATTGGTCCCCTTAGATTCTAGGGTTGTCTAAGTCCTAGTATGTGTTCCAACAACTATCTATCATCTATTTTTGTGTGTGATTTGTCCTCTTTTCCTAGTTCATTCCTAGTTTGAACTAGCTTCTTTTTTTGGGCCTTTGGACTTTTTTTGTTAAGGGTACAACACCCTATAAATGATGCTTATCTTATCAAAAACAAGATAGTTGTTATCTTTTCAACCATGTAATTTTTTAATAATTCAAATAAATTAATATTCTAATTATTTTATTTTATTTTTTATGTTGTTAAAACACATTTTTCTTCATTTTTATTTAATTTATATATAGCATTTTTTTGGGAATGTTAAGTGCATGTTTATTGATAAATTTTTCAAGATGTATCAATTCAAAAATCATCAAAAAATTATTTACTTAAAAAGAGTATAACTTGTACTACATGATCTTAATTATCATTTCACCAATAACTTTTAAAAAGTACTTAATGAAAGAAAAGATGTGAAGGTGCACACTTAATAATATATTAAATTATAGTAATATAAATTAGTTTATAAACTATATTTTAAATACTAGAGTTCTTATTTTTATCACGTCTTCAAAAGTTGAGTCTAAACATCTCAAATTATTTACTAAAATTTAAACTTTATTGATTTTAATAAAAAAAATCATTTATGATATCTCATTTCCATTCATTTACCTAGGTTTAAATTTTTCTATATCACCATCTAATTTTAATTTTAACACATTATAACCAATAATATCTATATCCTTGAGTATAGACACGAGTTCCTAGATTTGATTATTTATTAATACATCATATTCTAATTTCATTGCTTGCTCCCATTATTTTTCCATCTTGCTATCATGAATGCAATTAGATCATTAATATTTAACTTCTTTGGCCTTGATGCACTTCCGTTCCTTCTTGAAATTTAAAAAAGTTCCCATAGATATTTCTAATTCTCCTTATTTTCTATCTAGTTAAAAGAAAATTAATAATCATCATCACTACCTATATAAAAGGGGGTTGATCATAAGCATCAATTGTTTCATTTGTAATGATATATATTCATTTAAAGATATTTTAGTAATGTACATCTCATCATTATCACTATCATTATAGTTTCTATTTTTCCTTTCACTTTTTAAATTTGAGTTAGAAGTATTTTTTTGTTATAAAATGAGAAGGAAGGGCTGTAAGTTTAAAATATTTTTAGATTTAATATTTCTATCAATAATAAATATCTCATGTTGCTTAATTATAGAACATGTAAGTCTTTTATTCCTCACTAGAACACACAAACACATAGTTATTACTCTTCAATTCTAACTTTTTCCACTTTTCTTCGAGGATGTATTCTCAAATATTACACCCAAATACTTTAAAATACCAAATATATATTTTCTTCACTCTAAGCTTCTTTAAGGTTTAGATTTGTAATATTTTTAGTGAGTATTGTGTTGACAATATATGAAGCAAAATAACCAACAAACCTATTTTTTATGTAATTTTTAAAAATAAATACAATGAGCCATTTCTAAAAGAGTTATAGTTATCCACTCAAGGATTCCATTTTTGAAAGGATATATGAACTTGTTCTTTGCATCTTAATACCATAATTTTTACAAATGATTCAAAAAATAAATATGTTCAATATTTATCCTTATTATCCATAAATCATTATAGCCACTTTAGTTTTTAATTATTACTTAATTATTTTTAAACTTAATTAATTCAATTTTGAAGGAAATAAACTCATAATCATCTACTATAATTCTAAAGTAAAGAATGGAGATACCTAGTATCGAAAGTGAATGATATCTTAGTTGACATACATCACTATACAATTATTATTTGTAACTTTAATGATTAGCTATACATTACTCAAATGGATCTCAATAGTTTTTTTCCTAACACAATATTATTAGATACCTTTATTTTGATTGTAATCCAATATATGTTTTGGTCTCTTACATCAATATCGACAATGACTTAACTGAAAACATATTGTTGTTATTTTATTGTGTATTTTAATTAAATTAAGGTATAAACTAATTTATTATATAATGGAGTATCTACCCTCCTCAATGAATAATAATTCTAATTAATCTTAAATCTAGATTGAAAGGGAGTAGAAGTATATTTACAATCAAGCTTTGATGCAGGAGCATCCAGTGGTGTAAGGGCAATCTTGCATCACC
>VDFB02271358.1:1107544465-1107562139 GCA_007258455.2 Sequoia sempervirens | reverse complement strand
AGTCGGAGAAAATTAAATCGAGGCACAAGGAAATGCAGAGTTTTGCAAAGTTATACCTTTGTTTTGAAACATAGGAGTGGAAGTCAACATGTATGCCTTAAGTAGTAGGAGGTAATACATTGATGACAAGATGATTGAAGTGGTTGGGTCTAATGAACTCAAAACACTATATGGCGATCCTCACTTAGAGGCTTGAAAGCTGTGCGGAACCAAGTATAGTGGACAGGACAAGGTGGTTTTGGATTTCATAATCCGTGACAAGATGGCGGAAGTCAATTGTGTATTCCGAGGAGTTCCATGAGGGAGAACTTGATAAAGGAGAAGCATAGTGGAGGAATGGCAGGACATTTTGGTCAGGATAAGACCATTGCCATTATCAGTGAGCATTATTATTGGCCTCAGTTGTCACAGGATGTAAAGAAGTTTGTACAAAATTGCAGAGTATGTCAGATGGCTAAAGGAGTGAGTTAGAATACAGGCTTATATCAGCCCTTACCTGTACCAGAGAGGCCATGGGAGGATATAAGTATGGACTTTGTTCTTGGTTTGCCAAGGACACAACAAGGGAATGATTCAATCTTTGTGGTGGTTGATAGGTTTTCGAAGATGGCACATTTCATTCCATGTCAGAAGACCCATGATATATTCCACATTGCTAACTTGTTCTTCAAAGAGGTGGTGAGGCTACATGGTCTGCCAAAGAGTATTGTTTCAGATTGTGACACCAAATTTGTGGGGTATTTTTGGAGGACCTTGTGGAAGAAGCTGAAGACAGAGTTGAAGTTTAGTTCTACACACCATCCACAAAAGATGGGGCGACAAAGGTTGTTAACAGGAGTCCTGGTAACCCACTGAGATGTTTGGTAGGAGATAAACCCAAGGGATGGGACTTGATCTTACCCCAGGCAGAATTCTCTTACAACAATTTTGTCAACAGAAGCACTGGTAGATCACCATTCCAGATTGTGTATGGAGGTAGCCCCATAACAGCTCCAGAATTGAGGAAGATGAACCAAGAGAAGAAAATAAGTGCTGAAGCTGAAGATTTTGCAGAACACATCAAGGGTATACATGAGAAGGTAAGAGAACATATTAACAAGATGAATATGCAGTATAAGGCTAAGAAAGATCAAAAGAGGAGGTATAAGGAGTTTCAGATTGGTGATGAAGTGATGGTCCACTTGAAGAAATAAAGGTTTCTAGTGGGAACATATAACAAATTGAAGATGAAGAAGTTCGGTCCTTGTAAAATTTTGAAGAGACATGATTCAAGGAATGCATATGAGGTAGAGTTGCCAAATGGATTCAACATTTCCCCTATGTTCAACATTTCAGATTTGACAGAGTATCATGAAGGTGGTGCAGAGGAAGTACCAACAATGGAACAGTGTGGGATTCCAGCACCTACTTCAGAAAAGGAGGAGATTGAAGAAATCTTGGATAGTCGTGTGGGAAGGAGTACCAAGAACATGCAATATGAGGAATATCTGGTGAAATGGAAAGGAAGGCCTGTTGAAGATTCATCCTGGTTGCCTAAGGTAGAGGTTGACTATTTTGGTTTTCATCCACCATCTGAGACGTGACGGGGTCACTTCTCAAATTACCCTGGGTGTCTGATGCAGAAGCATCAAGTGGTGTAAGGGCAATCTTGCATCACCCAAAAATAGTTAAATTTCAAGTTTCTCAGTTTTTAGATGTTTTTACATTTTTGGATACCCTTTTCGTCATAATGAAATTCCCAATTTATGGTTTTTATTTTCTAGTCCTGGGTGGAAAGATATTGCAGTTTTAGTTTCCTAGATTTGCACCTAAAAATCTTCTGAGTTAGATTTGAGGCACTTAGATTTCCCGGATCGGCCCCAAAACTTGCTAAAATTGGCATAGCCAATTTTAAGCACGTTATTGACTTTGAGACCTTTCCAATGGTTTAAACGGTTTGCGAATCGGAGTCCCGGATCAAAAGTTATGGCCCCGTGAAGTTGGCGCACTTTCTAGAAGATACAATTGCAAAAGTTCTTTTGAAATTTGAACTTCAAGTTGTAATTTTTTGGTGCCAAACCGCCTAAACTCAAATTTGAATGTTGTTTTGGCTCCAAACTAAAGAGGAGCTCTATTTATGGGCGGGTTTCTAATTTTTGGGTAACCTTTTGGGGACAAGCTCGAATATTGCAAAAGGGTGATTCAGTAGTTCTCTGTAACTTGCATGTGTTGTAGAACTTGGGGATTTGAGATCCTCTACATGTAAGAAGCTCCATTTTCTGAATAATAAAATTATTCTCTTGTTTGTGGGTTATTTTCTAAGTCTCGGGTTGTGCCCTCATCAAGCTTTTAAATTTTTTCTAAGAAATTCAACACATATTTTGGCTAAGATGAATAATATAAAATATAGTCTATCAAACTTGTAAACCAAGAAAATAATTCAACTCCAAAGAAATCATATTAATTTTATTTTAAAGATATTGTTTCAACTCAATATTTTTTCCAATAAAAATTAAATCATCTACACAAACCGTGACATGAAAAATATCACTTTGGACTCTTCACACAAATTTTTTGATCCAATTTAAATTTTTGAAAACCATGAAGATGAATAACCTATTGATATTCTCAAATGACAACACTCTTTGACATTTTTTATTATCATAAAAGGAATTCAACTTGTAAACAAGGTTAATATGTTTTTAATCTACAAAACCAACCACACACATATATGGATGTATATTTTCATTCTAAAAATAATTAAAGGCATCCATTCGATGAAGATTCTCCCTAAGAATAGCAACCAAAGAAATTAAAGGCATGCATTCGATGAAGATGCTCCCTAAGAATAGAAACCAAAGAAATAACAATTCTACCTTCATTTTAATGATATGGAAAAGTGTTTCTTCGTAATGAATGCCTAAGTTTTTTTATTGAAGCCCTTAGCAATAAATTTAGTTTTGTATGTGCATGTAGCATGTAGATGGGGAGGATTTTTTTCCTTTCTTTCAAAAGTAGTATTAAAACATCAAAATTCTATTGGGCAAAAGCACAAAGATGTGTCACGCTTTCCGCCAACTTATCATATCAGCACAATTGAATTTAAGTATTTGTAACTAAAAACCAATTTTCGTCAAACATATGATCTAGTAAGATTCATTCTAGCTATTAGATTAATATTTTAATTTTTTTTTTTAAATACAGACATAAAATATACTAAAAAATACATATTTTACTAGTTTACATCATTTCAAAATTTAAAACATAAAACATATATGCCACTTTTTAGTGATTCAAGTTTAAAAGTTGCATCAACGTTGGTGTTTCCTTTATAAAGTGTGACACAACTTTGTACTTTTACCTTATTATGATCAAAATTACATATTTACATTTGTTTTTAATAATTTCTTCATATGTTATTAAAATATAAGTTTTTTTTCATTTCATATATATATATATATGGAATGCTAAGTGATGTGCATGTTTATTGATTAAAATTTTCAAGATGCATCAATTCAAAATTCATAAAAAAAAAACTTAAAAAAGGTATATCTTGTATTACATGTTTTTAATTATCTTTTCACCAATGACTTTTAAACCACTTAATTAAATAAAAGATATGAAGATGCACACTTAATATTATATAATATTTTAGCTTTAAAAAATAGTTTATAAGCTACAATCACATATTTAAAATTTGTGCCCAAGCATCTCAAATTATTCATTAAATTTTAAGTTTTCTTGATTTTAATTAAAAAATGACCATTTATGATCCCTTGTTTCCATTCACTTACCTAGATTTGATTTTTTCTATAAAACCATCTAATTTTAATTTTAAACTATTATAACTAATAATATTCATACCCTTTGTAATAGACACAAGTTCCTAAGTTTAGTTCTTTCTCAATACATCATATTCTTGTTTTACGACCAGCCACTTGCTCCCATTCTTTTTTCCTCTATCTGTATTAAATGAAATTAGATAGTAATCTATAAATATTTGACCATAAGTGTACTTCCACTCCATTCATAGACTTTAGAATATTTTTCATATATATCTACTTCTTTACTTGCCCTCATGTAACCATTAATAAGCTTTTTTTAATTAGTCATTAATAAATTAGTTTTAAATCAATTGAAAATTAAAATTTTCATCTTTATATATATATATATATATATATATATATATATATATATATATATATATATATATATATATATTAAGTGAACATGTAAGATACTTAATTTTACAAATTTTAAAAATTATCTTTCTTAAACATGACTCGCTAAAATTTTTGGGATGTTATGGATGAATTTATAAGAAAAATGAAGATAAACTATTATTTTGACTTTTTTAAGAATTTACTCAACTTTTAGATTTATAAAGTATCTCATTAAATCTAATAATATTATATTAATAGTTTTAAAAAATAAACTACTATAAATAATCTAAAAAATTACAATAACAATGTCCATTCTAAAATATAAAACATAAATCTAATATAATAATACAATCATGAAATAATTACATAAAATAAATTTAAATATATTAAAAATTATATAATATAAATAATTAAAATTTATTACAACAATATAATTAATCTTCAAAATATATTATATAATATAATTAACAAATTATATAATATAATAGTATATGTTAATATGTGTTTTAATATATGGAAACAATCATGACAACATAATCTTGAAAAGAAGAAGAAGAAGAAGAAGAAAAAAGCCTGACAATGGACTCCAGCATGTAATAGATTATATATATATAATTAAATATTTAATATAATAAAAATTAATAATCTAACATTTGTTAAATTTAAAAGTTAGTGATTAAATTAATATTTAAATATGAAACACAAAATCAAATTAATTATAATAAGAAAAGAATAATAATATGTTAGTAATGTATATTAATTAAAATATAATAATATTTTTTATATAAAATAATATCCATATTAAAAATAATGTAATATTATGATTTTATAATAATATAATATAATATTAAATAAGATTTAATACATATTTTAATTGGTTATATTAAATTATAATATATTATATTATTATATTTTGTCATCAAATTATTAATTTGTTATTATTCAAATTAAAATTTTAGAAATTAAATAAGTTTTATTAAAATGCATAACATTAATTTATATTAAAGATATCAACATTTCAATATTTAAACTAAATTAATAGAAATAATTTTTTAGAAGATTTTAATATTTCTAGATTAAATATTTAAATTTTTTATTATATATTACAATTTGAGTTAGGGTTAAGATAATGGTTTAGATTTTATTGTTTGTGTTAGGGTTAAGGTTAGGTTTAGAGTTAGGATTAGAGTTTTTTATTATAGTTAGGAATATGGTTAGGGTTAGCATTAGGATTATAGTTTATGGTTAGGGTTAGGGCAAGGTTAAGGTTTTGATTATGGTTAACAATTTAGTGTTTCAAGTTAGGTTTATAGTTATGGTTAGTGTTATGACTATGGTTAGGATTAGAGATAGGTTTATGGTTAGGATAATGGTTTAGAATTTATTGTGAGGATTAGGATGAAAACTAGGGATAGGGTTAGGGTGTGAGTTAGGTTTAGGGTTAGATCATGCAAAGAACTAATTAACAAAAATAAAATAATATAATTAACAAAACTTAAATTTAATTTATTAACATTGATAAAACTTACATTTAATTTTTCCAAACCTACAAAACTATAATTACAATACTATAAAAGCAAGTACTAGGTACTAGCGTGGCACTTGTTTTATATCTAGCTTAGAAATTATCATAATCATCATTAGTGGTAATATGAAAAAGGGTTGAACATAAGCATCAATAATTTCATTTGGAATGGTATTATCTTCATTGTAGTAATGCACATATCATCCTCATCATCCTCCTTGTCATTATAGGTTCTATTTTTATTTTTTAATATTTGAATTTGAACTAGTAGTATTTGATGTTATAGAGTTAGAAGGAAGGGTTGTAGGTTGTGAAAATTTATTTAAATTTATTTTTTCTATAAATAAATACCTCTTTTGTTTGCAAATAATAGAATCTATAATACTTTTAACCTTCACCATAACAAACAAAAAAGTATCTATTACTTGTATTTTTTAACTTTTTCCACTTTTCATCAAGCATGTGTGCCAAAAAAAAATGCACACAAATACTTTAAAATTTTCAATATTCTTTTTCCCTCCAAGCTTCTATAAAGGTCATGTTTGTAATATTTTTAGTGGGTATTGTATTCACAATATATGTAGCACAACAAACAAGAAAACCCCAAATTTGTTCTATAAACTTTTAAATACAACATACAATGAACCTTTTTAAAAGGAATTCTATTTGTCCACTCAAGCACCCCATTTTATTGAAGGGTATATGATCTTGTACTTTGCATCTTAATACCATAATTTTCACAAAATGATACACACACATAGATATATTCACCCCTATTATTAGTAAACCATTTAATTTTCTTGTCAATTTAATCTTTAATTACTACCTTATTTTAAGATAAATACTTCATTTATTTCACTTCCCAAGGTAACAAATCCATACTCATCCACTATAATTATCAAGAAAAGAAAGGAGATACCTAGTATCAAAAGCCAAAGATATCTCAATTCACATAGATCACTATGAAATAAATGATTAATGGTACCCAATAATTAACTATCCATGACTCAAATGGGTCTCAATAATTTTTTCCCAACACAAACTTATTAGATACTTTCAAAAGATAAATTATTTGTTAATCCTTTAACTATATTCAATCTAATCATGTTTTTAAATTTGCTCTAATTTATTTTCCCAAGTTTAGCATACTAAGATTTTGACATATAACATTTTTTACTAATAGAAAAATGAGTGCACATTCATCCTCAACAAGACTAGTAAAATTGAATAGACTCCCTTGTGCTAACTCTACCAATATAAATTATATTAATTAGATCTTTTCTATATTTAAGTATAACTTACTAGAAGTAACAACAAGCTTGATTATGAACAATTTTATATATTAAACTATGACTTCATCCTAATTCATTTACCAATAAACCATTTTCAAAATCCCATTTCCCACATATAAAATCCTTATCCAAAAACTATAATTTTCTTTTATTATTTGCAATGATAAATTCTTTATCTAAATGATTCCCTTCATAAACATGAAAAGATGCTCCTAAATTTACTATCTACCCTTTATTACAATCATAAATAGTAAAATTTTATCTGTTCTTATTGTTTTTCTAGAGCCTTGGATTAACAGGGAGATGACAGGTGGAAGCACAAAGTGGGTATGGGTGCAACACACGGCTATAAATATGCAGCGTTCATTATCAGACCAACCTACACCTTATAGCCATTTACGAGGTATTCTTGTTTTTCTTCTCTATCCGAGAAAGAGGCAATAATGAATAAACTCTTACGTTGCGCGGCTGGAGCTCTAGGTCATTGTACTGTATTTAAATTCGAATTTTGTGTTCACTGACTCAGATTGTAGCTGCTATACTTATACTGAAACTGGTGTGTTTATGTGTGTGATGATGATGCAGGAAGTGTATTTGCTTTGCTTATGTATGGAGCACCACTGTAAGTACAACTGAGGGAACATTATTGTTGAAGGCAGGGTAGTGCATATGTAGTAAATATTGCTAAATTCTAAGTTAATTGATGAACAGGGGTATCTTCTGGAAAGTGATGATGAAGAAGACAACGGAAGAGATGTCAGGGTTCCCGTATGCAATAGGCCTCTTCAACTGTCTTATATACACCTGGTATGGTTCCCCTTTCATCAGCAATGGATGGGAGAACAGTCTTGTAATGGGTACCAATGCTCTTGGCTTTCTCCTCCAGTTTTGCTTCTGCACCATCTATCTCTACTTTGCTCCTCCCAAATCCAAGGTACCGTTTTATCTGCTTACCCATATCATTTCACTTGAGTTTGTGGACAGCCAATTGATGAGGGATGAATGGCATGGCAGAGAAGAATGGGTCTCATGGTGGGAGGAGTGTTGGTGTTGTTTGCCAGCACTGCAGTAACTTCTATGTTGGGAGTCGAGGCGGGGAATAAGAAAGTGCTCGTAGGAACCACTGGAATGGTCGCCTCTGTCATTCTATATGGATCTCCGCTCTCAGATATTGTAAGTAAACTCCCTAATTTTCATTGCACTCGTCTATTATAAGAAAACATTTCAACCTATATTACGTTACCGTACAGAGAGTGGTGTATCGGAGAAAGAGTGTGGAGTGCATGTCCTTTCACTTCTTGGTGTTTGCTTTCCTGGGCGGCGTGTTGTGGTTGGTGTATGGTGCTCTCAGCAAAGATATTCTTATCATGGTAACTATCTGTATAGATTTATAGTCTAAACAAATAAAATTTCTGTCACAGCTCATTCATTTGTTTTGTAATTTATGGTTCACCCAGATTCCGAATTTCTTTGGAATACCACTGGCTTCGATTCAGATGATAATATACTGCACTTATTGGCAAAAGAGCCAAGTACGAATTGAAGAGGTAAAATTGGAAGTATTGGCTGTGCAAGTAGACGATACAGCTGTAGAGCTTTCTGCAAAGTTGCGGAAGCTACCATCCATAAATCTCGGAGTGGCGTAGAGCGGACTGAATAGATAATAGTGTGTATCTACAAAATATTAGATAATAGTGTGTATGTACAAAATATTTGACAAGAGTATGTATGTACAAATATCTGACAAGAAATTTGCACAACGTTGTGCAATTCTTAAAATAACTTCCTCTTTGAGCCTCTCCAGGCAATTGTCAATATATTATCTTCGATATTGTTTGATTTCAGAGTATAATGGCTGTACTTCCACCTCAAAACTTTAATAGTATTATGTTTTACACTGTTATCTTCTTATCGTTTGCGTTGCCATCCATGGTGAATAAATAGACCTTTTCCAGGCTTCCTTATTTCAGTGGTAGAAAAACTATAGCTTAGAAAAAACAGATCAAAATGTTTCGTAATTAAAATGGTATTCCTTTATTTGTATCTTATATTTGATAAGCAATGTATAACCTTATTTTAACACACATAAGAATGGGGTCTGTGTCCTTGTTACTCAAATTCTTTATGTTACTATAGCTGGCTGAATCTTTTCCCTGATTCTTAAAAAATATCTACGTAGAGCACTGTAGAATTGAGCAAGAAAATATCATGAAATAATTGTACCTTCATGAAATAATTGTACCTTCTAACATCATGAAATAATTATACTTTTTAATATTATTTTACATCAACAAAATTGTGAAAGTAAAATTTAACAACTAAAGAGATGAGATTCTCACAATCCATTCTAAATTAATAAGCATGTTTTTTTTGGTAAAAATTATATAAAGTTTGTAGGTCTTAGAATCAATCATGTTAATTCAAAATTCAAGAAACTCAAACATTTTATTGAATTCCAATAATGATAATATGAATAATCATTTCCTTTCTTCTTGCCTTTTTTGACTAAAGGGCCTCTATCACATTGTCAAATTTCCTCATGGCTTAATCTCAACCTCATCCGTTTTGATGTGAAGGGGCTTCACATCTAGTAAGACTTCATTCCTGACGAACTTGTTCTAAACCATTCAACTTTAACAATAGACCAAAAAATCTATGTTATTTAACATATTTTGAATTTTTAACAAGATTAATATATATATATATAAAAGATAATAGTCTAAATCCATTCTATCACCATTAACAGATTGAAAATATAAAAATATCATAATCAAAATACAAGACAACAAATTAACCTATATATTATAATTGGTAGGGGCATATGATTATTCGTTCAATTAATATAATAAAAGATAAATTCCATCTGAACTTTTAAAAGTTTAAAGTTCTAACTAAACCAAAGTATAAAAATAAAAAAAATAAGTATATGTGTAAATGAAGATTAACTTTAAAATTAAATCTATCAATGATAATATAAACAAGATTACGTCAATCTAACATGTATTCTACACAATCCAATTTATGTCAATTTATTGAATTGCCTAATGACTAGTCATAAATTTATAACACTTAATTTACAAGATCTAGAACAATTCAAAGATATTTTGAAAATATGGAAAGCTTTTGATTTTTTCAAGACTTTTAAACAATCTTACATTTTAGAGAATTTTCTTTTCTCTAGCCTTCTACTCACAATTCCCTTTTAATATTGACTAGGTGTCCAATAAGAAGAAGATACAGTATGACATTGTGCTTTCCCCCTTTAATGTCCACCTCTACTATTCTAAAAATTTCTCATAGCTTAAGAATTGTGGCTCCCATCATATTTTTCGTAAATACATTAGTTGTTTGTTCATCCCTAATGTAATGTTATAAATTAGCAATTTGAGCTTGAACAAGATCTTAGATTTAATGAACATCAATCTTTTTTTGTTTTATATTTTCATAGAAAATCGTATTTCTTGCAACCTATATGATGCTTTATTTATCACAAGATAAGAGATTTTGAATGCAAATTACTTCATCTTGCTTAATTTGTCACTATGTACTTTGTTTCATATAAAGACAAAGTATTTGTTACTTTCCTTTTGCTACTCCATGTAAGATGGATTGGTTGAAAAGCATAACCACTAGTAGATTTCATTCCATCTATATTACCAACACAATATAAATAGTTTGACCTCACAAAGAAACATGAGATGTATAGGAAAATGGATGGAAAAGTGATTTTTTTCATAAACATATCAAAAAAATTATTTGATTACAAATAGATGGCTTTCTTTGATCTATTACATGAAACTTGACACTAAATCAACAAAAAAAAAAAGGTTGGTTTGGTGTGTTCTATATGTAAATTAAATTAAAAAATATTTTTTTATATAATGGGACATCTACACACTCTAGATTGAAAGAGAATATGAGTGTATTTGAAATCAATATTTTTAAACTTTTGTAAGAGATCCAACATATTTTCAATATGAGACAAATAACCTATTATGGATTCTAAAAGTTATAAACCGGGAAAATAATTCAACTCCCAACACACTCATATTAATTTTATTTTTGAGATGTTATTTCAAAGCACTGATTAGCTCAATTTTTTGTCCAATAAACATTAAATCATCTACATAAATCATGCAAATAAAAATATCACCTTGGAATCCCTTCACATAATTTTTTGGATCACCATGAAGCTAAGAAACCTAACAATCTTCTTAAATGTCCATGCTCTTTAATTTTTTAAAACCATAAAAGGATTTCAACTTGTAAACAAGCTTAATATGCTTTTTATCTACAAAACCAAGTGGTTGATCTTGTATGTTTCTTGATGTAGATTTACATTCTAAAAATAATTAAATAACATCCATTTGATGAATATGTTGTTAGAGTGAATAATTTATCTATTCACTATACTTAAGTGTACTGAGGTTGATGACATTAAACAACATCTTGTCTAACTAAATGTGCAACCTTTTAGAACTCTAGAGGTTACCAAGTTATGTGGTAAATGCCATGTGCTGCCTTTTTGAGGTTGGAAGGCTTTCTATCTCACTCAAAGGTCACTCAACACTTGGCATCAATGTTTTTGACTTGGTCAAATAGGTTGTTGGTTTGTACACTCCTAGTGATCCTAAGGTTGACACTTATAGGACACTTAACTACTCATTGGTGCCACTTCATGGGGCACTTGTCAATCCACATCATAGGTGGATTGACTCTTCCTTTCCTATATATGCAAGGCTTTTTACTTATTATAATTTGGGTCATCTAAATACAATATTGTATTATTCATTGTGTTTGTTTTGTATTTCTTATATGAATGCACTCATATAAAGTGCCACAAAACTGAATGTGTGTTCAATATGGAGGGGATTTAGCAAATTTTATATATACTCTAAATTATAGAGTGTAATGGGGGGCTGTGTAGAGCCTTGATTTTACATCATAGTTGTGGATTCTTGTGATTCTCACCTCATTCATATGTGCCTTGATGCAAACCCTTTTTTCAGTTTCTTGTACATCTCTACATCCCTTGCACATTCATGTGCTCTATTTTAATTGTTCTTCTTATTTCTCTTAGAATTAAGGGGGGACTATGATGTGTTACATGTTAATACTTCTTTCAATGAAGCAATGGAGTAATCTTATTTTTGGGAGGCCTCATGAACCTTCTATCTTGATCTCTCATATGTGGGATTATTTCAGTGGATTACATTTTGAGATTCTAGTACTCCTAATCATAGTACTATCTGTATTTTCAACTTAACAAAGTTTGATTGAATTTGTGTACATGGTTGAGTAGTTTTCCAATGTTCACTCATGCATTGTTTGTATCTCTTATCTTGATCTACATTTCTTGAAGATTTTTTGATTCTAGCAGACACCAATTCATCAATGGAAGAGTTTACAAATTCTGCATGCTTAAGGAGTTCTTCATCATCATGTTCCTATCATCAAGGGACATCTTTTAGAAAAGTATTAAATCCTTCTCCTCTCTTTTGGAGGATAGTCTTGTTCCCATTGGGTTTTATATCTTTCTCCATTTGCGAGAGAATGCATTGTACATGGGTACCTAACATGGCCTCATAATCGGGACCCATTTCTATCTTTTTGCACTTTTGTGACCTCCCCCAGTATCACTTAAGGCGGGGTGCTAGATTGAATAATTTATCTATTCACTATAATTAAGTGTACTTAGGTTGATGAGGTTATAAAACATCTTGTCTAACTGAATATGCAAACTTTTAGACCTCTAGAGGTTACAAAGTTATTTGGTAAACCTCATGTGCTACCTTTTTGAGATTGGAATACTTTCCATCTCAACTCAAAGTTCACTCAACACTTGGAATAAAGGTTGATGACTTGGTCAAATAGGTTGTTGGTTTGCACACTCCTAGTGATCCTAAGGTTGACACCTATAGGACACTTGCCTACTCATTGGTGCCACTCCATGTGGCACTTGTCAATCCACATAATAGGTGGATTTCCTCTTCCTTGCTTATATATACAAGGATTTGTACTCATTATAATTTTGGTCATCTAAATACAATATAATATATTGCATTGTTCATTGTGCTTGTTTCTCATCTCTATAATTTCCTATTTCTTATAGCTGCAACTTGAGACTAGCAACCAAAGAAACACCAATTCTATCTATATTCATTTTAATAACATAGACAAGTGTTTCTTCGTAATCAATGCCAAATTTTTTTATTAAATCCATTAGCTACCAATCTAGTTTGGTATCTCCATGTAGATGAAGGAAATATTTTTCAAAATGAGCAATAAAATGCCAATTTTTTTTATCGTAATCTAAATTACTTGTTATCACAAGATTCTACTTAAACACCTTTGCATCAAAAATATAGTTATTATCTTTCTAGTCATATAATTTTTCTATAATCCAAATTATAAATTAACATTTTATTTATTTTATTTTGTTTTAATAATATTTTTATATGTTGTTAAAACATATAGTTTTTTTTCCCTTATATTTTTATTTTATTTATATATATTTAAGTTTTTTGGGGGGTGACATTAAGTGTTGGTGTAAATAAAGTCTTGTACCTAGGTAATTCATTACCTAGGGGACTTAGGGGACTTTTTTACATGTTAAGTTTACTTAGGTCCTAGGAATCTTTCTAGAAGGTGTTATTTGTTATTAGTTGTTATATTATCTTTTGAATTGTAACACATGTGACCTAGGTAGTTGTGATAAGTTATCTCATGTCATATGATTAAGGCACTTGTTATAATCTTATGATATCTTATGTCTCACCTTGGCTATATAACCAAGGAGTCTCTCATACATTGTACATAACATTGAATCATATTTGCATAATTGATAAGAATATAGTTTATTCTTGTCATATTCATATTCTCTCTTTATGCTTTCCATTTGACCTCTAGATCTTGGCAGGCTATCTTTATAGTGAATTCTAACATGGTATCAGAGCGGGTTGGATTCCTTTGGTTAGCCAATTTTTGAGAGATCTTAGTAAATCTTGAATAGTTGATTATGCTCTTCTCTTGCATCGTATGATGATCTAGAGAATAAAAAAAACTTGATAGAAATACCAGATTTTTAGGGGTTCCTATTTGTGGCTCTTTATTGTAGGTTCAAATTGGAGCTTGTTAGTGCAAATATGAGCTCACCATTGATTTCAAAAGGTTCGAGAAGTTGGGTTTTCCTTTTGTTTTGTCCAAATCAGACATATGAGGCCAAATCTATGAGATTTTGAAGCTAAAGAGTGGTTCCTAGATCTAGAAGGTAGCTGCATTTTTGGAGCATTTTGGGTCAAATCTAACCTTTCCATTGCATCCAGAAGGGCCAAAAACCCTAAGATCAACTGTCAAATCATCCAAATTAGAGAATTTATATGTTGAGGAAAACATTTTTCCCAATGAGCTGTATGGCTCCCTAGGTCTTCATTATTGCATAGGTTGTACCGTAAAAAAAAAAATCAGTCAGTATAAAAAAGTTTAATTAGATTTATTTTGTTTAAAAAATAATTATTCAAAAATTTTCAAAAATTCGTAAGGTTGATTGCATTTTTTATTTGAAAAAGTTAAAAATAAATCAAAAATCAGAAACATAATCTTTTGTGGAAGAAGTACTACAAACGTACTCTATATTAAAAGAGTACCACAGGGTGGTACAGACTACAGAACAATCGTTTCCTGCCACATGGCTATACTATGGCCCCACACTAAACCGACAAGTGGTCGACTAAAGCAGTGACTAGAAAGTTTAAAAATATGGCTCCATTTAAAAAAAAAAATAGTGTTTGAAAAATTCATCCAGAAAATATTCAAAATATGTCACCCATTCTTAGTAGAATATTCCTAGATTCTACCTAGATTCTATTACTGGCCACCACAGGGAATATTCTACCCATAGGAGCATATTCCATTTTGATAGCCACTAGAACATCAATTTTAACATCATGGAATACTAACATCTGTGCCATGTCAACACTCATTTCAATTTTTTTGGCCCCCTCATGGATGAGCTTTTTGAATTTGTAGTCCAACTATGAAGCCCCATAAATTGCTCATTTTGACTCCTTTTTTCGAGAATTTTTTTTTTTATTTGGGCTAAATTTTTGCGCTCTTCGTGATGGTGCAATTATATTTTGGTCTTGGTGTCTTAATTTTCCATAAATTATAGATTCCCATAGGTGTTGTTGCTTTCTCCTTGTTTTGGGAACTTCAGGAGCTCATATCTTGCTCCTACGATAACATTTTTGGGTGAAATTTTTTTTGAAAGTGCATAATTTTTTGTGTAATTTTCAATGGCATGATCAAATTGATCTCATTTTGTACCAAAAATTTAACTTCATTATGTGGCCAATTTTGGCATTTGCATGCACCAAAACCAAGTCCACTTTGGTTTTTTTGGCAAGTGGCACCTATACACGCACTAAATATAAAGTGTCAAATCATATATTGCTAGGGGGTTTCCTAATTGAGTGATTTTTTTGGGGGGAGCTCTCTAGGTGCATTCTTTTGATTTGTTTTCTCGTGCTCTCTCATTTTCATGGATCGTTCGAAGGTTCCTTTGCTCACATCATATAATTATTCAACATGGATTCTTGACAGGCATTATAGAATTTTTTTTGGAGTCTCATATTGTATATTTGAGAAACATCATTGGTGACATTCATCTTCTCTTTGATGGAGAATATCCTTCTTTAGTTGTTGCAAGGGAACACTTTGACCCTCTTGTTCAATCTCTACATGATCATTCTTCACAGTTTGACGTGAGTGTGGATACTTTTGGATAGCATTTGGAGGAGGCTTATGTGTCTTCAGAGAGGATATCTTTCTCCTTGGATCTTGTTCTACATTCATCTCTACTAGATTCTAGATTGTCTTCTTTAATAGTGTGGCCTAGAATTCCTATTTGGAGTGTGTCAACTTTCGACATCGACATGGAGACACTTGAGCATGCTTCAGAGACATCATCCATCATCCATCTTCCTGACATCCTCCATACATCCATGGTTTTGTTTCTTGCTAAGTGGAGGAATGTTGTTCGATGAGATTGGATCATCTCTAGCATTCAATGCATCAAGCTTCTACCATAAATGTTGTAGGAGACTCAACATTGAGGGGAGTTGTATTTTCTCTCTTCTTCTTCTCTCTCATGGGGGCTATTTTCCCTCACATGGGGTTTTTGCCTTCTCATTCTTCATTGAGAGCATTTCTTTTTTGTATTTCATCTCTCTTTTGGGGAGGAGTTTTATCCCACTTGGTTTTCTCCTTTTCTCTGTTTGTGAGAGACTTCATTTGAAAATGTACATGGGTACCTTAAATGGCCTAGTAGCAAGGACCCATTCTTGTATATTTGCGTCATTTGCATAATAATCGAATACTCCCTAGGTTGCACTTAAGGGGGGTGTTGGTGTAAATAAAGTCTTATACCTAGTTAATTCATTACTAGGGGACTTAGGGGACTTATTTACATGTTAAGTTTACTTAGGTCCTAAGAATCTTTCTAGAAGGTGTTAGTTGTCATTAGTTGTTATCTTATCTTTTGACTTGTAACACATGTGATCTAGGTACTTGTGATAAGTTGTCTCATGTCATATGATTAAGACACTTGTCATAATCTTATGATATCTTATGTCTCACCTTGGCTATATAACCAATGATCCTCTCATACATTGTAAATAATATTGAATCATATTTGCATAATTGATAAGAATATAGTTTATTCTTGTCATGTTTATATTCTCTCTTTGTGCTTCCCATTTGGCCTCTAGATTTTGGCAGGTATCTCCATACCCAATTCTAACAATATATATTTAATCTTTTTTTGGGGGGTGGAGGGGGGAGGGAAACGTTAAGTGTTGTGCATGTTTATTGATAAATTTTTCAAAATGAATCAATTCAAAAATCACAAAATAAAATTACTTTAAAAAGTATAAATTGTACTACATGTTTATAATTATCTTTTCATCAATGACTTTTAAAAATTACTTAATGAATCAAAAGAGGTGGAGGTGCACACTTAATGTTGTAAACATCTAAAAATGGTCACAGTTAATCAAGCTTGTTAATTAATTAAATATGAATTATTTAATTAATCTTCTAAAGTCATCTACATATAAATAAATTTAATTATGTATTTATATTGTTCACTTTTATAATTTATTTATATTAATTATCATGTTATTCTAAATTTGAATTTTTGAATTCAAATAACGAAATATTCCTCCAAACACTTTCTTCATCTTACAGTTAAATTAAATTTTACAAATATTTAATTTAACACCTTTTCTCACTCCATGCATAATTAAATATTTTAAATATTTAATTACCAAGGTTCCATTTTCATCTCTCACACATAATTAAATATTTTAAATATTTAATTACCTTCCATTCTCATCTCTCACACATAATGAAATATTTTAAATATTTAATTACCTTCCATTCTCATCTCTCACACATAATTAAATATTTTAAATATTTAATTACCTTCCATTTTCATCTCTCACACATAATTAAATATTAATTATTTAATTATGCAAACTTCTAAATTCATCATCACATGTAATTAAAGATAAATTTATTTATTTAATTATGAGATTTATCTCCAACTCACTCCTCAAATGGAAACTTTCCTTCAATTCTGAATGGGAAAAATTGTGTAGGAGGAAACCTTCCATCTCTCTCTCAACTTTCAAAAATCTCTCACTGTTCATCTTAAC
>VDFB02271358.1:1107514872-1107544365 GCA_007258455.2 Sequoia sempervirens | reverse complement strand
CCACCACTTGTGAATTATTGTAACTCAATAAAAAATTAACTTCTGAATTTCTTTGAATTTCTTTGGCTACTTAAATCATTGACAACATTTCCTTGGTTCAATCCAAATTATTCTTATAGGATCCTTGGGAATACCTAAAATTCTAACTAACTATACCCTTTTCCTTCACAGCTCGATTCAACTTTCATAAAGAAATTCCTTATTATCCACCAAAATCACATTCCCATTACACCTAGTCAACTTCCCATTATAAAGTGTTAGGATTTATTGACGAGAATGAGGAATTAAATTACAAATTAAATGTAGATTTTAATCACAGAACAAAGAAATGGAAATTACACAAAAGTGAAAAACAAGAAAATATTTAATGTGGTTCACCCTTTTCTGGACTACATCCACAAACAACAACAATCTAATTTTATTCAAATTTCCAACAATACAAATTACAATTAACTTGTAGCAATCTGCTACAACGTGCAACTTCAAAGCACACTCCAAATTCCTTCACGCATTGTGTTGCGTGTTACCATCACCAAACCATGATTCTTTCTCACGTGGCTTTCTATCATCCACCACACGCATCTTGCTATTGGCTCTCAACACAATGTTGTGATTGTTCAAATTCACATTTGTAGATTTCCTTGTTGCAAGTGTTACATTCTCACACATTGGTTGTTGGTGTTCTAATCCGTAGCAAATAAAACTAATAATTTATTTTATTTATTTATTTATATTTTTTTATGGAGGTCATCCACAAATTATTTGTAGGTACCTGATACGGGCGCACGAGCCTTCTTGGCCTGAACCTCTTCAGCTAAGAGCCAAGGACTGAGTGGTATCCATTCTGCCAAATTCGCTCGGGGCACAATCTACCTTTATTAAAATTTATTTGGGGTGAAACAGTGCCAAACAAAGTGACCAAAATATAAAGGGTATGTGCAGGATCATGATGGGCCAAAAAGTGGCAATATGATGGGTATTTGTAGGGTATGTGGCTAACGACTTTTTTTTTACCCAAAATTAATGAAATGAAAATGGTTTTTAAAGGAGATTCCTAGCTTTCTACCAATATAAATCATGCTTTACTTTGAATTTAATAAATAAGTATTAATCATTTTCTATTTGAATTAAGACTAAAGTCCTAATTGATAGGCTGATTGAAAAACGTCTATAGCTTTCAAACGGTATCACATTTTTGGAATCCAAAACATGCATCACATTCTATGCTTTGCATAGTATAGGATTAAAAAAAGAAAAATTGAATTTCATGAATTTTGACCAAGTTAAGGTGGTCAAACATATGAGTTTTAATATTTTCTAAAATTTGTAATAAAAATTTCATAATTAATTATTTACTTGGAAACAAATTACAAAAAATATGCATCACATCCGACACAAGTGTCTAAAATATTATAAAAAAATATTATCATTTTATTTTGGATAGGTGGTCGACACACCTACTTCCTTTTCTGAAATTTAAGTACTATTGCATTGAAATTTCAAATTTTCACCAAATAGATTTAAAAAAAAACCTAGTAGTTTAGAAACTACATTCAATTTTCTATAGATTCTATTCTTACATATTTTTGAAATAATATAGATAACTTATTCAAATTTTTATGTCAAGTTGCCTAACTCTAATTTTTCTAAATTTTTTGCCACTTAAGGCCTTGATTTTTCCATGATGGTCCCACACATACCCTAAAATCTTGTACTGTAGAAAAAATGCAACATGCTTGATTTAGGGAATAATTGATGATAAATTGGACTTAAAAAGGCCTTGATTTGGTGTTGCGAGGTGTTTGTCACATCCACACTAGGTCTTGGACCCTTTAAAATGCATTTATTGATGTCTTGTAAAGGTGTTGTGAAGTGTTGTAACACATTTCTACACTTTTCTAGACTTTTCTCATTATAATTCATCTAAAAATCACCTTTTTATTCATTATCAAGTCCTATTTTAATGTTTTGTAAAGTCTTGTAATAAGATTTCATGCCTTTCTAGGCTTGTTATCATTATTTACACCTTTCTTATGCTTTATATGACCCCTTTATGCACTCATAATACTTAATTAAGTGTATTTTTGAATGTAAACCCGACAAACAACATTAAATGCAACTTAATTCATGACACCCACTTACAAGCCTAAGGTGGGACCCATTTTCCATGGGTGGCGAATGAGTCCCTCTTGGCTCCAAATTCAAAATAATTCAAATTTTCTTTCAGGTTTTTAGTTAAAAATACCTTGTGTTAGCCTGCGATGAGGTATTATCAGGTTATTAGGGCATAATTGTGTATAAATAAGTGATTTTCCTCTCATTTTAACCCCCATTAATCTCTCAACTCATTTTACATCTCATTCATAATCTATCTTCTCTCTCAAGTCAAGCAAGCTAGGGTTTTAACATTATAAGTCATTCAAGATCAATTTTTTGACATTTAAGGACAAAATCTTTCCCCATTACTACATAAATTCAAGATCAAACATCATGTAAAGGTAATAACTCCATTATTACATGCTTCATTACATTCTTTCATCATTTTGGTTTAATTACATAAAAGGGGTTTCACCAAGGCAAACCCCCATGCCTTAACATGAAACATTTATCTTTCTCTTCTTGTGTGTTTGCAGATTTAGGCATCTTGGTGGCTTGGAAATTATTGAAGATCAATTTGCAAAGTTATTTAAGCCTTTTCTTCATTTTCTAAGGCAAAATATCAACAAAAAGTCACTTTCAAGTTCAGAAATCAGAGTTTCAGAGGTGGACACTTGTCAGGAACCGAAGAGCAAGATCATAGACTTTAGTTTCCACCTTTGGATTTTCAAATTTTCAAAATTGGACTCATTCACCATGGGTGGTGAATGAGTCCCACTTCCAGGCTTGTTTTTAGTTTTCTACATTTTTAGACACCCATTTGTCTGGAACGGGTTTCGTAACAATTTCATATAACAGGGACTAATCGTCCAAAATGGTGAATGAGTCCCACCAGGCCTAAAATTCAGAATCAGTAGCATTCCAAAATTCATTTCTAGTCTCCATCCATATCTCAAGTGCACACTTTCAGTTTCGTCCATTTCTATTCAGTTTTGTTCACATTTCTAGGTTTTTTGCATTACACAATGTGTTTTCAAACAAGTTGCATTTCATTAGTTTTACATTAATAATTAGTCAAGTTCATAACTTAGTTGCATTTAGATCATCTCATTTAGTCTCAATTCCATCATACATTCCTTTATTTGAGTGAACCACTTAGATTTTTGGTGTGGCATCTATCTCTTTCCATTAGGTGAAAGACCCTAATTGAGCAAAAGAGACATAGCATTCCTAGTCCATGAAAATATTTGGTTCATTTTGGCGAGCCTACTTTTCTGATTTGGAGTTCTCCATCATATATCTAGCCTTGCATTGACTTTGCATTAGGGTTTGCATGAGTAATTGGCATGCTAGATTTCAACTTTTGCATTCATAAAAAGTGCATTTAGGTTGCATTGTTGGCATCTAAATTCATTTAAATTTTCTGAAATTTTGCATTTTTAACTTATGTCTACATCATAGCACTTAAAAAGCATAAAAATTACTAAAACTTTTCTGAAAATTTTGAAAAAAGTCCATATTGGGACTCATTCGCCACCCTGGGCGAATCAATCCCTTTGGACCCCTAAAATTGCCCTTTACAGAAATGAAAACTTTTTTTTTAAGCTTATGTTTGGTGCCTTTACCTACTTGTATCAGTTATCTAGGTTTATGTAACATACATTTCACTAGATCTAACTTAAAATAGCTCATTTCATGCATTGCTCCATTTCACTTTTGCATTTTCCACATTTCATTTTTTAGGTTGTTGCATAATGTAGTCAGAAAATTACCTTATTTCACATCTGAAAATTGTATTTAAAATTTTCACTTTAACTCATTGCATTACACTTTATTTACTTTCTCATGTTAGTATGTGTTCTCTTCAAGCATTCCATGTTTCTAGAATATCATGTGGCTTGTATGATTCTATTTTTCATGGACATAATCTAGGAGAGCAAAGTAAAACATTTGATAAGCATGTTTGATACCCTCCTAGTACCTATCGGATTTGCAAGAATATCATAACACAAGAGGATGCAAGTGTAGATAATCATAACACTCATACTTGTTCTTCTCCCAATACCTCTCCTATTAGTGACGAAGCTATTTTGGGGAAAGGAGCTACAAACATTGAGAGTCTTGATTGTCCCTCTCCTCTTCAGCCTTTGGAAGACATTAGAAAACTCAAAGGATGAAATCATAGAAACATTCTTGAATATCACCTGACCTAATCTCCATAGCCATGACAATCAACATTGTTCTTCTCCTAACATCCCCCCTTGATTCCATGAGGATAGGTTGGTGTTAGAAGATATACCTATTAAGAGTTGTGACAGTCTTGACCCTCCATTCCCTAATGCTCCTACCATTTGGGAAAATCTATTTGAAAACCATAGTGGTCCTTCTCTTGATGCCTCCCCCACTTGTGATGAAGCTACTTCGTAAACCTCAAACTTGGATGAACATATTACAAGCTCTCCTAGTTAGGTAGATAATATGGTACAAGAGAATGTGACCTTAGAAACCACTGACAATGAAATAGAGTCTTCTTCTAATCTCTCAACTATCAATCATCGAACACATTCAACCATTAATAACTCCCTTAGTTTGGATGAACCAAGCCTTAATTTTCAAGAACATGAAGTTTGTTGTTCTCCTAAACACTCTCCTTCTAGGGAGAATATCATCATAAAAGGAAAAGATAACATTGATAATCATATTATTCCCTTGAAAGGAAATGAAGAGCCCTTGTTAGACTCTCATTCACCAAGGGATGTTAATATTATTCAACCTCAACTCATCATTTACCCACCGTCACATAGACCTTCACCTCCACCCAAACCCATGTTTATTCTTTACCCACCTCAAAATAATGTGTTGCAGCAACCGAGTCATAATACCGTTGCTCATAGATATAACACTAGACATAATCTACAACCACAACAACCCACACCAACACCCTTACCTTTGCCAAATCCCATTTTTCCTAGACTTCCTCACTTAAATTCACAAATTCAACAGTACAATCTTGTTGAACAACTAAAGAATACTCCTTCTAAAATATCCTTATGGGATCTTATTCAAGAATCCCCTCACTATCACAACATGATCCAAACAACCTTACAATAAGTTCTTGTCCCTTCTAATGTGCCACCAACTAATATAGTAGCCATGATTCAAGGAATCAATGTTGACATTGTTTTCTACCAAAGTGAACTCCCCCCTTTGGAAGTGCAAAAACATAACAAAGTTACCATGATCATTGCTCAATACAATTGGATAGGGATAAAGTGAACCCTTATTGACAATGGCTCAGCCCTTAATGTGTGTAGCATAAACCTTTTGGATAGGCTTCATGTGGATAAGTCAAAAATTCAACCTGAATCTTTATCTATTAAGGGCTTTGACAATGTCGAAAAGACACCGCTTGGTGTGATCACTTTACCTATTACAATTGGAGAAGTCACATTGAATACAACAATCTAGGTTATGCCTTATGATCTTTCATATAACCTTTTTCTAGGCAGGTCATGGATTCATGCAATGAATGGTGTGCCTTCCACTCTTCATCGAAAAGTGAAATATATCTACTACAACAAAGTGTGTACACTCGACACTGATCATTAGCCTTATAGTGTCTTGCAACTTGAGAAAAACAATAACCCCTTGAACACATTAACACCAACCACACAAGTGGAACCCGCACAACAAAAAGACAAACAACAACATATTGAACAAGCCACGATGCTATTAGAAGATGATTGGGGTTCCTTGGATTTCAAACATGACTTCATGGGCGAGTACAAAATTATCCACAAAGATTCAAATAAGGGAAAAGAAGCAACGATAATGACAACACAAAATTTAGACAACCTTTCAAAAACATATGCCTCAACCAATTTAGACAAAAAAGCAAACTACACAACAACCTTTGATGAACACAAAAATGAACAACCACCTGATTCAAAAGCAATGAAAAAGCTTTATGGAAAAGGTTATGAACTTATGAAACAACTTGGCTATAGTGGAAAAGGATGTGGTGCTAATGAACAAGGTATCCACAACCCTATAGACCCTATCACACAACAAACCACTCATGGTCTTGGTTATTGTCCTTTAATAGAGATTACCAAGCCTTCACTCAACATCAACAATCTCACACAACATACTCTTAAATCATTCTTAACAATCATCCATCTTGAACTCCTCGACACTAGTGATCTTGAACAACATCCTTTACACAATATGACACAAAAAATACACCTTTGCTTAATGTTAACATCATCTCGCAAAATGTTCATGATTTGCATTCAATAGATTTTCCCTCCTCCTGCAAGAGTGAGAAGAAAATATTGCAATCTAGATAAACTTGTGTAAGTATGACATCTACTACTAAGCAAGATGTATCTTTGACGCAAACCACAAGACCACCTTCTACCATTGATCAAGAGGGTATCTTGTCGAGACTCCTCCAAGATCACTTGATCACCCTCCCTCCCAAAACTCGTAAGAAATGCTATTACAAGACTACATTATGTGCCTATCATAGAGTTCATGGTCATTCCACTAATGAATGTAAAGCTTTGAGTCGTAAAATCCAACATTTTTAGGAGTTTGGTATGCTTCCCTCTATGGGGGTACCTAATTCCTCTAATTGATACAAATTTTCACTCTCACCTACATTTCATCAAACATTTTGGCTCACCTTTGTCCTACACTTAGTGGGGGCAAGGGGTTTAGTAGCCTTGTCCTCATATGTCACTTGTCATTGCCTCTTTGTTGTTAACCTTTCATGAACATATAAGAGCAAGCTTGGGACATGGATGATGTGCCTTAAGTTGGATCACATGTGACATACTCCCCTTTTCATGACGTAGCTTATCAGAAATATATCACTTGGCATAGGGATTTTTGAGTAAGCTCTCATGTCCTCTTCTTCTACTTTAAAGTGATTGCTCACAGTACTAGTGTTCACAACTACTTTAAAGTGGGGGCATACATCACCACTCACATTTCATTGTGCGATGTTATTTTTCTTGCGATTTCCTCTCTTGAAAGCATTAGGTACAATGTTCCCTAGGATGAAACCTTGCACTTGTCCTCTCTTGGTAACAAGATGAGATCATTTCACTTATCCTTTCTTGGAGACATTTGGCATGATGTTCCCTAAGATGAGACCTTGCATGAATTAAGAAAAATCCCTTTAAACATTCCTTACACTATCTTGCATTTACAATGTCTATGAGTGTCAAGCATTTGAAGTTTTGCTTACTTCATAGAGCTCGAAAATTATTTTCCTTTCTGGCACCTTATTAAATTTATCAGGAGGTATAACTTTGGTATGGTTGAGTGGGAAGCCCATTCCGAGGCACAACTTTCCCCATAGCCACATGTGTATGTGAGCACATATCATTTGTATGTGTCTCACCTTTTAGGAATTTCTCACCCCATGGACAATCAAAAGTTTTGTGGCCCCAAAATGAGTATGTTGTGGACTTCTCACCTCGTGGACAACCTAAATTTTTGTGGCCCCAGAGTGAGTGCATCCTTTCCACCCCATTTTTCTCTCCTTTAGTTCTTTCCATTGCATGATTGTGTATCTTGTTTCACTACATGTCTTTCACCTTGTATATGTCTTTTTGCACTCATGTTGGTTTGACTTAGGATCTTGGATCCTAGGGTCTTGCACAACCTCCTTTGATCTTTGTTATCCTTTTTCATCTGCATTGGTACAATTGGACCCCTCTTGAATATCTACTTTAGTGTGAGTTTGAAGCAAGTTCATCCTCTCACTAAAGTGGGGGATAAATGTACCTTAGAAAAAAAGAAACTTGCTTGATTTAGGGAATAATTGATGATAAATTGGACTTAAAAAGGCCTTGATTTGGTGTTGCGAGGTGTTTTTCACATCCACACTAGGTCTTGCACCCTTTAAAATGCATTTATTGATGTCTTGTAAAGGTGTTGTGAAGTGTTGTAACACATTTCTACACTTTTCTAGACTCATTATAATTCATTTAAAAGTCACATTTTTATTCATTATCAAGTCCTATTTTAAATTTTTGTAAAGTCTTGTAACAAGATTTCATGCTTTTTAAAGCTTGTTATCACTAGTTACACCTTTCTTATGCTTTATATGACCCCTTTATGCACTCATAAGACTTAATTAAGTGTATTTTTTAATGTAAGCCCGGCAAACAACATAAAATGCAAATTAATTCTTGACACCCACTTACAAGCCTTAGGTGGGACCCATTCGCCATGGGTGGCGAATGAGTCCCTCTTGGCTCCAAATTCAAAATAATTCAAATTTTCTTTCGGGTTTTTATTTAAAAATACCTTATGTTGACCTCCACTAGTCTGTGATGAGGTATTATCAGGTTATTAGGGAATAAGTGTGTATAAATAAGTGATTTTCCTCTCATTTTAACCCCCATTAATCTCTCAACTCATTTTACATCTCATTCATCATCTATCTTCTCTCTCAAGTCAAGCAAGCTAGGGTTTTAACATTACAAGTCATTCAAGATCAATTTTCAGACATTCAAGGGAAGAATCTTCCTCCATTGCTGCAAAAATTCAAGATAAAACATGATGGAAAGGTAATAAATCCATTATTTGATGCTTCATTACATTATTTCATCATTTTGGTTTAATTACCTAAAAGGGGTTTGACCAAGGCAAACCCCCATGCCTTAACATCAAACATTTCTCTTTCTCTTCTTGTGTGTTTGCAAATTTAGACATTTTGGTGGCTTGGAAATCATTGAAGATCAAATTGAAAATTTATTTAAGTCTTCTCTTCATTGTCTAAGGAATAATATCAACAAAAATTCACTTTCAGGTTCAAAAATTAGAGTTTCAGAGGCAGACACCTATCAGGAACCGAAGAGTAGATTGGAGACTTCAGTTTCCACCTTTGGATTTTCAAAAATTCAAATGTGGACTCATTTGCCATGGGTGGCGAATAAGTCCCACTTCTAGGCCTTTTTTTGGTTTTCTACATTTTTAGACACCCATTTGTTCGAAACAGGGTCTGGAACAGTTTCACAGAACAGGGACTGATTCGCCCAGAATGGTGAATGAGTCCCACCAGGCCTAAAAGTTAGCATCAGCAGCATTACAAAATTCATTTTTAGTCTCCATCCATATCTCAGCTGCACACTTTCAGTTTCATCCATTTCTGTTCAATTTTGTTCACATTTCTAAGTGCTTTTGCATTACACAATGTGTTTTCAAACAAGTTGCATTTCATTAGTTTTACATTAATAATCAATCAATTCATAACTTAGTTGCATTTAAATCTTCTCATTTAGACTCAATTCCATCATACATTCCTTTATTTAAGTGAACCACTTAGATTTTTGGTGTGGGATCTATCTCTTTCCATTAGGTGAAAGACCCTAATTGAGCAAAAAAGACATAGCATTCCTAATCCATCAAAATCTTTGGTTCAACTCCATGCTCCACAAACCAACAAAAAAATGTTCAAATTAATTGATGACATCCCATCACCTCTCTACTACATTAAATGCTGCAAATTCAAGCCTAAGCATGGATCCAACTAAAGTTTGATTAATCCAATAAAACCTTTCTCTTCCTCTGGAATACACCCCTTCCCCTATAGGGGAAAGTTGTATGGGTGTATTCATCTCCAATTTGGTCCATGAATCAGTTTCTGAATCATACATCTCTATAACCACAGTGTTTTGGTTTTCATATTTCCTGTATTCCCTTGTGATTAAGATAAATGTCCCTGAGAAGGAATCAAAAGCTAAACCAATGAAATCTTGTCTTGATTTAACCTCAACAAGAGGAGGCAGCATTTTCCATGTCCTGGTGACAGGATTGCATAAGTAAAATAAAGATGGTGCATTTGGGTCTCTCTTGTCGTAACAAGAATAACAGAGGAGACTCTTGCAACTAGTCACCACACTGCCATTAAGAGCTCCCAGAAAATCTATTGAGAGCCTGTACATACGAGAAGTGGGTGTCGATTGAAGTAGATATAAATCATTCAGCACAGAGTTCTTTATATGGGCGAAACTTAGGCCTTCTATGAGAAATTTAGGGGAAGATTTATGAGAATTTATAGAAAATGAAATTACTTTGAAATCATTAGCTGGTGGTGAAAACAGAAACTTCCAGCGTTTACAAACAACTCTGAATTGTCCAATGACAAGGATTGGCAGCTTAGCCAAAACCAACAGCAACAACTCTTGTGGAAGCCTGCTCCATATCTTATCGTCTATCTCTATGGCTTCCTCTTCAATTGCAGGTTTCTTCTTCAAATCTAACTCCAGTACCAATCTTAATGAAGCCATATATTCTGAAAACAACTTGTGGGCAGCATAAGAACTTATAATGGCCTCTTTAGACAACTGTTATTAGCCAATGGAGGTATAATGGGCTTTCCATAAATTATGTCTTACACAGAAGTTGCATTTAAGCAGAAATCAGGCAGCAAGGATTTAAGTCGGAAACATGGAACAAGAAATTCCCCTCCATTGAGTTGTAGATGTCATGTATCTTAAAAATATATTAACATATTCTCCTGTCCTATCCATTAGAACAAAGTATATGATTGATACTTAGATCAGACCAGCTGTTACTTTACTGATGGGATCTGATCTAGTTGGTTGCCGCTTTCCGATTTGCTGCCTTCATTTATAAACAATATTGATTTTTTATATTAGAGGATTGCTGTCTCCTTTTCACGTCTGATTGGAAGAGGCTAAACCGGTCGGCAGGCGTATCTAATTAGCTTTGATTCTCGATTGACTTGTTTACATCTTCTCTATTGCTACCTGGAGGAGACATAAACATACCTTCTGTTAAAAGCTAAGCCTTTCTCCTACTCATGTGGAGAGTGCTGATTTTTTAATGGTTAATATAATTCTAAACAATTATAATAATAAGATATACTATTAGTTTGGGTGATCTAAAAAGTAGATAAGCCTGTCTGGGGTTGAAGTTTCCAACTCAGAACCGGCAAGATATGCCAAGAAGTTAGGTTTTGGCAAGAAGTAAGGTGGAGATTATTTGTCAAAAAAAAGTCAGGTTGATATCAAGATGTCGATTGATCGATATACTTATGATCTTATTTGTAGATAGATAATTGAGAGGTGTGTAGATTAAAAATGTTATGTTTTTATTGTTAGTATTTTTCATGGCAGATATGTAAATCGTTTCATTATTTTGGTTTATTGATTCATCAATATAGTTTGTTTTATATTAAAAAATATTATTTGACTATTTAATTTAATGTATTTTATTGTAGGTTTCGCATGAATTAATATACACATGAAATATTATAATCAATATCCTCTGTACCCAAAATCAAATAGTGTATTAGAAATCAAATAATATTTGTTTCAAAAGGTATAGTATTGAGGATACATTATTGATCTTGATGTGTATGTAGATTTTTTCACCAATATAGTTTACAATATTGAAAATAAGTGATCGTTATTGATTTTACCTTCTTATTATAGTATTTTCAAATACCACAATCACATATTCCAAACCCATTATCATATCAATCAACTGAATGCCCTAAGAATCTTTTGATGGAGTAAGACATTCAACAAACATTAAGGAGTAGATTTATTTATAATTCAGCATGCAACTATTCAATGATCGTGATGTGTAGAGGTAAGTGCAGGCTCTATGATGTATGCCAATAGACCATTCTTAAACCACTATTTAATGACCAAAACAAACTTGACACAATCTATCTTTATTCTTAAATAAATAAAGTTATAAAATGTGCCATCCAAAAAAAATTAACAAGTTTTAAGTATGTGCATTTTAGAAGGCTAAATCAATCATTTATTACATTGTTTTTACATCTATCCAAAAAAAAAACATGTACCATGACATTACTTGTGTTTTTTAACAATTTTTTTAAATTACAAAATTTTTACATCAAGGCAAATGATATACCTTCTTAAAAAAAGTGCAGAATATAAATTTGGAAGTAAATTCAAAAAAAATACAAACAAACACTGAAGAGCTCGGAAAGAGCTTTCCGGATCTTATTAGAAGTTAAAAAAAACTGACTTCCAGCAGTAGCTGAAAAACTGACTTCAAACAAAACTCAAATTTTGCAAAAAAAAAAAAAAAATTAAAAATACCCCCTTAGGAGTATTGCACAGGTTTTGGTGGCATTGGGCAGTGTTGTAGCAGAGGCAGTGGAGTCCAAGCATCTTGTGCAAGGTGTGAAATTGTTATGAGTACTGTAAAACTACATCAGATTTTGGAAGTTAACGATCTATAAAGAAAGGTCCAGAATTCGAAGTGTGTAGATCTGCTCTAGAGTCCAAAAATTTGGAGGCACCATAGAGTTTGAAAGGTTGCAAAACTGTAGAAGAGTCCAAAAGACTGATAGATGTAGAGATGTGTAATATCCTAAAGTCTAATGCGTACGAAGAGGTCAAGATCCGGAGTCTAAAAAGATGTCTTGTCAAAGACGAAAAAGGAAAGAGGATAGTTGAGGAAACAACCCGCATTGAGTATGGGCGAGTACGTAGGGAGAGGACGGAATTAGACAACTCCTGCCATTCTCATTCACCAGGGATGGCCTAGGGAAGGGGCAGGACAATGCCATTATGGCAGTATGGCATCCCCCACTCCACATTACTCGCTTGCAGGAAGGAGCAAATAAAAGGGAGACCCGACTGTAGGCACGGAGGATGAGTCATGGGCTAATGGATTAGCTTGATAAAAGGATGAAGACTTACAGCGTCTACCTCAGAAATACCTTCAACCCACTTCCTAAAGATAAGGACACTCCTCCACATTTCCCCTTTCTAAATAGTAATTAATTCTGAGTTATTCATTTCTATAGCTAAAAGGGGTTTGAGAGGGTTATAGTAAGAAGCTCATACTCTTTAATATTGACACTATTTTGGGCAAATATATGACAGTTCTATTATCGTTACTATTTAACTGTACTCTCTAGTGCCTTATGAGGTATGTTTTTAGATATTTTAGAATGTTCTTTTTTTTTCATCAGAATGTAAGTGTAATTAATGGGGCATCAATATAGAATTGATATGTGTATTTTATTCACATGAGGAATATGAAAGTTTATGTGAAATATAAATTATTTTGATATTGTAGTTCTTTGTGGAAACATAATAAGAGTGATCTTGATTGGCAAAATTATGGAGAAATCGTCCTATTGTACATGTTATAGTTGACACTCTTATGATGCCATGATTATATTTTTATGTAATATTATTAATGTGGTGAATTGAGAATAGTAACTATTAAAATATGGTAGAGTGCAACACCTTATTGGAGTATTATAGGAAGTGTTCATAATATCATAATGCATGTGAATGATAAACACAAATAAATATACATGTCAAGCATAAATTTTATTATATTAAGCAACATAAGTGTATAGGTTGTTGCTCCTTAAAAATGTTGCAAGCATATGTGGATATAACATTGATATTATAGATTATGCAATCAAATGTTCTTTATATTGGAACAAATGTAGTGATTGATAATGGCATGCTACTATAGGAGTAGTCTAATGCTTAAACATGGATAGTTGTCTTGGTCAATTGAATAAATTGATTTCATTTCATTATAATAGTACATCTCGTGGAGCCATATCAAGGCTTGCATAAAGAATGCATTGTGAAGGTATTAGGGCTGTAGTTATCTTGTACTGTAATATTCCCTTAGTTATAATATCTTGGTTATAAGATAATATTATTATTAGTTCGGGCCAAGTGGGTTGACCCTAGTTGTATAAACGATATTGTAAGACTTCCTTTGGATTCATGAGTAGAACTTGTCATATGGTATCGAATGTTACCATTGTTCATTTCATATTGATAAATAAAATAAAACTATGAAGGGATTATTAATCATGTTTGTTATCTTTGTATTTGGTAGTGTGAGCATTGAATTTTGGTATGATATATCGAGTCTTATCAATTGATCATGTTTAAATCAAGTTTATAATTATGGATATATGTCCTTCAGGGTTCAAGGAATTATTTATATGACCTTGATGATGCATGGTAGGTTTCATCCATGAGGAAAACCTAATTGATTATGATACTTGACCTTATTTGATAAGAGTGGATATGAAGTGGGTATTAATGAATCTTTAAATGGTGGTGTACTCCTACATTGGGGTATATGTTATTGGTAAACTTTTCAAGTTGGGAAGTTATTAGACACTAATGTTTTAAGCATGGGAAATTGGGCATGTGTCCTTAAGACTATTGTATCCTTGATTGCTATTGTGTTCTAGAGACTAGATAAAGATAAATTATGCTTGACCATCAATTGAAATTCCTTGATGTTACAAATTGGTAATAAGGTTCATGGAGTTTAATGTATTATAACTAAAACTCAAGACTTATTTATGTCATCATAGTATGATAAGATAAGAATCATTACTTTGGCATCAATAATATTAGCATTGTATACAAGCTTGAGAAATATGATGAGAGTGTAAGGAACTATTCTAACTCTTGTTTAACCTAATGGATTCGTGTGAACCAATACACTTATAATATTTAAGAATAACAAATTATATGTATACATGCTATCACATTCTGAGCCTAAATAAAACCTTATGTTATACACTACATGGTAATATCACGAGGGTACCAAATATGGCATGATATCCTTAATAGTTTGACTGAAAAAGTTCTAGGATGCTCACATCGAATTATGATCAACATCAATGGAAAGTCAAGTTGAGATATGGATGACCTTGTTGGAAGTTTCTCAGTATAGGATGACTATATTGTGAGATTAGTTAAATGTTTTCTTACCTACTAACAAACAATAATTATTAAAGTAAATCATTAATGAAACCTTGGCTATTGGAACCCATGTGTAGGTCCTTTGAGAGACCTTGTGAGGAGAGTTACATTTGACTTTAATTTTTTTGAAGCAGGTACGTAGGCAATCCTTTGGTGAAGGATGTATTTGTGACCTCAAGTTCGTAAGGGGGGGGGGGGTCTAGGGGTGATAAATCCTAGATTTTGGGGTTGTTTCTAATTGGTTTGACCTTCTCTCTTTAGTAGGCTTTAGATGAGGCTGAAATA
The DNA here is from genome assembly GCA_007258455.2 of Sequoia sempervirens. NCBI lineage: Eukaryota > Viridiplantae > Streptophyta > Pinopsida > Cupressales > Cupressaceae > Sequoia > Sequoia sempervirens. Next base: position 1,107,529,204 of record VDFB02271358.1, on the reverse strand, counting down.
CATATTAGATGGTTATGAAAGTTAATAAAACCTAATAACTTGTATTTAATTCATAATATATATTTTTGAATAGTAAGCTAAATGAAGGGAATGAATTTGACTACTTGGTTGTGGTTACATGTTGGTTTGAGCTCGTCTCGTGTTGGTTCTAGTTGATTTCTCTAATGTGTTGTGAAAGGTAACCTCAAACTTATATGACTATTCATAGGCTCCTAAATCAGTCAATTTTGATCTACTTATTCTATGTTGGAAGCCTATCTTCCAATTATAGTGCTAAGCATGAGACAAGGAGCAATACTATGATGCTCAAGATTGACAGTAGTCAAGGAGCGATACTATGGTGCTTGAGATTGATAGTAGTCAAGGAGAAATACTATAATGCTCAAGATTGACAATAGTCAAGGAGAATACTATGCTAGTGATGGACATCCTTGGTTGCTTAGCCATCTGATAGATTGTAGAGAAGAGACCTTTTAATGAAAAATAGGTAGGTAATAGTTACGACCAACCTCATATTATAGTTTTGGTTTATCTTAATGTGGAAAATGGTATCCTAGATTATCAAGGTTAGGTAACCCCTTGGGATCATGAAGTGATATGAACCTATGTATAATTTTGAGTGTGTTTTTACACTAATGCATCCCTAAGTACTTGTTGTAAATGACCTCGGGTTGTACACATTGATATATTGGTGTCGTTGCTAGTGATGATATCAAGTAGTATGGGATGCTTGATTAATGTTGTCATAGCAAGCTTATGTGATTGTGAATCAGGTAGTGGGTTGATGCATGCAATAGGTTGTATCCATTTCTACTTTACCAATTGTTCTTTATGTGAACATGTGATGTATTATGCGGATTTTCACACTAGATATAGGTAATGTATGCTTGAGATAGTCATTGTTGTGATGTGATATACATATGAGCCCATCATTATTGTTCTTGTAATGTGTATGAGCTAGTCACCTTGTATATATATGTGATGTATGCTCAAAACAATCACTATGTATATGTGGCATATGTTGAAACTAGTCACTAGGTATTTATCATTGTGTATATGTGTTGTATGCTAGATCTATTAATTATGTATATGTGACATATATTGGAGCTAGTCATTACGTATATGTAATGTGTATGAACTAGTCACCCTACGTATGTGATGTGACCTTTTACCTCCATAATTTTTCCCTTTTCCTTAAGAATTTAGAAATTGAGTGATATAATGTGTGGTTGCAGTAGAAGATGCCCAGTCAATTAAGTTTGGTATTTTTTTTGAATTTAACTTTAAGATATTAAAAAATGGTAGCAACCGAGGAGCAATTGTTACAATGTCACAGAAGTGCTACAAAATATTCCTAAGTCTAGAAACCTAAGGATCTACAAAAGATGGTGTTGAAGTGTGGAGTTTGTGGTAGATTCTAGAAGCCCACATCAATTCAATGTCTTGAAAGGTTGCATTAGAGTACAAAATTATTAGGGATTCTAGAAGACTGAGTTCATGCAAATATGCTCTGAACTCCAAAGGAGTCTACAAAGAATCAACATTTTATAGAAAGAATGCAAAGCCAAAAGGGTGACATAGATTAGTGTACCGTAGAAAAAAAGAAAACTTGCTTGATTTAGGGAATAATTGATGATAAATTGGACTTAAAAAGGCCTTGATTTGGTGCTGCGAGGTGTTTTTCGCATCCACACTAGGTCTTGGACCCTTTAAAATTCATTTATTGATGTCTTTTAAAGGTGTTGTGAAGTGTTGTAACACATTTCTACACTTTTCTAGACTCTTCTCATTATAATTCATCTAAAAAACACCTTTTATTCATTATCAATTCCTATTTTAAAGTATTGTAAAGTCTTGTAACAAGATTTCATGCTTTTCTAGGCTTTTTATCACTATTTACACCTTTCTTATGCTTTATATGACCCCTTTATGCACTCATAAGACTTAATTAAGTGTATTTTTGAATGTAAACCCGACAAATTACATTAAATGCAACTTAATTCTTGACACCCACTTACAAGCATTAGGTGGGACCCATTTGCCATGGGTGGTGAATGAGTCCCTCTTGGCTCCAAATTCAAAATAATTCAAATTTTCTTTCGGGTTTTTATTTAAAAATGCCTTATGTCGACCTCCACTGGCCTGTGATGAGGTATTATTAGGTTATTAGGGAATAATTGTGTATAAATAAGTGTTTTTCCTCTCATTTTGACCTCCCTTAATCTCTCAACTCATTTTACATCTCATTCATCATCTATCTTTTCTCTCAAGTCAAGCAAGCTAGGGTTTTAACATTACAAGTCATTCAAGATCAATTTTCAGACATTCAAGCGCAGAATCTTCCTCCGTTGCTGCAGAAATTTAGGATCAAAAATCATGGCAAGGTAATAACTCCATTATTGCATGCTTAATTACATTATTTCATCATTTTGGTTTAGTAATTACCTAAAAGGGGTTTGACCAAGGAAAACCCCCATGCCTTAACATCAAACATTTCTCTTTCTCTTCTTGTGTGTTTGCAGATTTAGGCATCTTGGTGGCTTGGAAATAATTGAAGATCAAGTTGCAAAGTTGTTTAAGTCTTCTCTTCATTGTTTAAGGAGAAATATCAACAAAAATTCACTTTCAGGTTTAGAAATCAGAGTTTTGGAGGCAGACAGCTGTCAGGAACCAAAGAGTAGATCAGAGACTTCAGTTTCCACCTTTGGATTTTCAAAAATTTAAAAGTGGACTCATTCACCATGGGTGGTGAATGAGTCCCACTTCTAGGCATGTGTTTGGTTTTTTTCATTTTTAGACACCCATTTGTCTGAAACAGGTTCTGGAATAGTTTCACAGAACAGGGACTGATTTGTATTTTTAGACACCCATTTGTCTGAAATGGGTTCTGGAACAGTTTCACAAAACAGGGATTGATTCGCCCAAAATGGTGAATGAGTCCCACCAGGCCTAAAATTCAGCATTAGTAGCATTCCAAAATTCATTTCTAGTCTCCATCCATATCTCAGGTGCACACTTTCAGTTTCATCCATTTCTATTCAATTTTGTTCACATTTCTAGGTGTTTTTGCATTACACAATGTGTTTTCAAACAAGTTGCATTTCATTGGTTTTACATTAATAATCTTTCAATTTCATAACTTAGTTGCATTTAGATCATCCCATTTAGTCTCAATTCCATCATGCATTCCTTTATTTGAGTGAACCACTTAGATTTTTGGTGTGGGATTTATCGCTTTCCATTAGGTGAAAGACCCTAATTGAGCAAAAGAGACATAGCATTCCTAATCCATCAAAATATTTGGTTCATTTTGGTGAATCTTCTTTTTGAATACTTTTCTAATTTGGATTTCTTCATCATAGATCTATCCTTGCATTGACTTTGCATTAGGGTTTGCATGAGTTACTTGGCATGCTAGGTTTCAACTTTTGCTTTCATTAAAAGTGCATTTAGGTTGCATTGTTGGCATCTAAATTCATTTAAATTTTCTGAAATTCTGCATTTTTAACTTAGGTTTGCATCATAGCACTCAAAAATCATAAAAAATCACTCAAACTTTTCTGAAAATTTTGAAAAAAGTCCATATTGGGACTCATTTGCCACCCTGGGCGAATCAGTCCCTCTTGACCCCTAAAACTACCCCTTACAGAACTAAAAACTTTGTTTTTAAGCTTCTATTTGGTGCCTTTACCTACCTGTATCAGTTAGCTGAGTTTCTCTAACATACATTTCACTAGATCTAACTTAAAATAGCTCATTTCATGCATTGCTCCATTTCACTTTTGCATTTTCCACATTTCATTTTTTAGGTTGTTGCATAATGTAGTCAAAAAATTACCTTATTTCACATCTAAAAATTGCATTCAAACATTTCACTTTAAGTCATTGCATTGCATTTTATTTACTTTCTCATGTTAGTATGTGTTCTCTTCAAGCATTCCATGTTTCTAGAATATCATGTGGCTTGTATGATTCTTATTTTCATGGACATAATCTAGGACAACAAAGTAAAACATTTGATAAGCATGTTGCATACCCTCCTAGTACCTATCGAGATTGCAAGTGTAGATAATCATAACAATCATACTTGTTCTTCTCCCAATACCTCTCCTATTAGTGACAAAGGTATTTTGGTGAAAGGAGCTACAATCATTGAGAATCTTGATTGTCCCTCTCCTCTTCAGCCTTTGGAAGACATTAGAAAACTGAAAGGATGAAATCATAAAAACATTCCTAAATATCACCTTACCTAATCTCCATAACCATGACAATCAACATTGTTCTTCTCCTAACATCCCTTCGTGATTCCATGAGGATAGGTCGGTGTTAGAAGATATACCTATTAAGAGTCATGACAGTCTTGACCCTCCATTCCCTCATGCTCCTACCATTTGGGACAATCTATTTGACAACCATAGTGTTCCTTCTCTTGATGCCTCCCCCACTTGTGATGAAGCTACTTCACAAACCTCAAACTTGGATCAACATATTACAAGCTCTCCTAGTTGGGTAGATAATATGGTACAAGAGAATGAGACCTTAGAAACCATTGAAAATCAAATAGAGTCTTCTTCTAATCTCCCCACTATCAATCATCAAACACATTCAACCATTAATAAATCCCTTAGTTGTGATGAAGTTAGTTTGCATGAACCAAACCTTAATTGTCAAGAACATGAGGTTTGTTGTTCTCCTAATCACTCTCCTTCTAGGGAGAATATCATCATAAAAGGAAAAGATAACATTGATAATCATATTATACCCTTGAAAGGAAATGAAGAGCCCCTGTTAGACTCTCATTCACCAAGGGATGTTAATATTATTCAACCTCAACTCATCCTTTACCAACCATCACATAGACCTTCACCTCCACCCAAACCCGAGTTTACTCTTTACCCACCTCAAACTAATGTGTTGCAACAACCGAGTCATAATACCGTTGCTCATACATATAACACTAGACATAATCCACAACCACAACAACCCACAACGACACCCTTACCTTTTCCAAATCCCATGATTCCTAGAGACCCTCGATTAAATTCACACATTCAAGAGTACAATCTTGTTGAACAACTAAATAATACTCCTGCTAAGATATCCTTATGGGATCTTATTCAAGCATCCCCTCACTATCACAACATGATCCAAGAAGTCTTGCAACAAATTTGTGTCCCTTCTAATACGCAACCAACTAACATAGTAGCCATGATCCAAGGAATAAATGCTGACATTGTTTTCCACCAAAGTGAACTCCCCCGTTTGGAAGTGCAAAAAAAAAATGAAGCTTTCATGATCATTGCTCAATACAATCGGATATGGATAAATCGAACCCTTATTGACAATGGCTCAGCCCTTAATGTGTGTAGCGTAAACCTTTTGGATAGGCTTCGTGTGGAGAAGCCAAAAATTCAACCTGAATCATTATCTATTAATGGCTTTGACAATGTTGAAAAGACACGGCTTGGTGTGATCACTTTACCTATTACAATTGGAGAAGTCACATTGAATACAACAATCCAGGTTATGCCTCATGATCTTTCATATAACCTTCTTCTAGGCAGGCCTGCCATGGATTCATGCAATGAATGGTGTTCCTTCCACTCTTCATGTCAAAAAATTAAATATATCTACAACAACAAAGTGTGTACACTTGACGCTGATCATGAGCCTTATAGTGTCTTGCAACTTGAGAAAAATAACGAGAACCCCTTGAACACATTAACACCAACCACAAAAGTGGAACCCACACAACAAAAAGACAAACAACAACATATTGAACAAGTCACGATGCTATTAGAAGATGATTGGGGTTCCTTGGATTTTGAACATGACTTCATGGGAGAGTACAAAATCATCCACAAAGATTCAAATAAGGGAAAAGAAGCAACAATAATGACAACACAAAATTCAAACAACCTTTCAAAAACATCCGCCTCAACCACTTTAGAAAAAGAAGAAAACTACACAACAACCTTTGACAAACACAACAACGAACAACCACCCAATTCAAAAGAAATGAAAAATATTTATGGAAAAGTTTATGAACTTATGAAATAACTTGGCTATAGTGGGAAAGGATGTGGTGCTAATGAACAAGATATTTGCAACCCTATAGACCCTATCACACAACAAACCAGTCATGGTCTTGGTTATTGTCCTTTAATAGAGATCGCCAAGCCTTCACTCAACATCAACAATATCACACAACATACTCTAAATCGTCCTTAACAATCGTCCATCTTGAACTTCTCGACACTAGTGGTCTTGAACATCATCCTTTACACAATATGACACAAAAAATACACCTTCGCTTAATGTCAATGGCATCTCGCAAAACGTTCATGATTTGCATTCAATAGATTTTTCCTCCTCCTGTAAGAGTGAGAACAAAATCTCGCAATCTAGAGAAACTTGTGTAAGTATGACATCTACTACTAAGAAAGATGTATCTTTGACGCAAACCACAAGACCACCTTCTACCATTAATGAAGAGGGTATCTTGTCAAGACTCCTCCAAGATCACTTGATAACCATTCATCCCAGAACTCGTAATAAATTCTATTACAAGACTTCATTCTATGCCTATCATAGAGTTCATGGTCATTCCACTAATGAATGTAAAGCTTTGAGTCATAAAATCCTACATTTTCAAGAGTTTGGTATACTTCCCTCTGTGGGGCCACCTAATTCCTCTAATTGATACTGATTTTCACTCTCACCTACATTTCATCAATCCTTTCGGCTCACCTTTGTCCTGCACTCAGTGGGGGCAAGGGGTTTAGTAGCCGGGTATGTGCAGGATCATCATGGAAAAAGCAGGGCCTTAAGTGGGAAAAAGTTTAGAGAAATCAGAGTTAGGCAACTTGACATAAAAAATTGAATAAGCTATCTATATTATTACAAAAATATGTAAGAATAGAATTTGTAGCAAATTGAATGTAGTTTCTAAACTATAAGGTTTTTTTAAATCTATTTGGTAAAAATTTGAAATTTCCAGCATTACATAAATTTAGGAAAAAATAAGAAGTAGGTGTCTGTCTAACTATCCTAACCACAATAAAATGATAATAATTTTTTATAAGATTTTAGAAATAAGTAGAGGACTCGTGTCCAGATGTGATGCATATTTTTTGTAATTTTTTCCAAGTAAATAATTAATTATGAATTTTTATTACACTTTTAAAAAAATATAAGCTTATGTCGACCACCTTAACTTGGCCAAAACTTCATGAAATTTTTTTCTTTTTTAATCCCATAGTATAAGCATAGAATGTGATGCATGTTTTGGATTCAAAAATGTGATACCGTTTGAAAGCTATAGATGTTTTTCAATCACCCTATCAATCAGGACTTTAGTCATAATTCAAATAGAAAATGAATAATAATTATTTATTAAATTCAAAGTAAAGCATAATTTGTATTGGTGGAAAGCTGACAATATCCTTTAAAAACCCTTTTCATATTATCAATTTTGGGTTAAAAAAAATTCGTCAGCCACATACCGTACAAATACCCATCATATCGCCACTTTTTGGCCCATCATGATCCTGCACATACCCAGCCTTGTCCTCGTATGTCACTTGTTGTTTCCTCTTTTGGCTAGTCGTTAACCTTTCATGAACATATAAGAGCAAGCTTGGTATGTGGATGATGTTCCTTAAGTTGGCTCGCATGTGACATACTCCCCTTTTCATGATGTAGCTTATTGAAAACATATGACTTGGCATAGGGCTTTCCGAGTAAGCTTTCATGTCCTCTTCTTCTACTTTAAAGCAATTGCTCACATTACTAGTGTTCACAACTGCTTTAAAGTGGGGGCATACATCACCACTCAAATTTCATTGTGCGATTTTCTTTTTCTTGTGATTTCCTCTCTTGAAAGCATTAGGTACTGTAGACACGAAAAAATGTACAAATTGATCTTACGCACCTGATCCTAATTTAACTAACACTGCTTTATCCTGAATCATCTCTTTTTCTAACCATTTAATTGAATAATTTGTATTTGATTAAATTCATCACATTTCATCTCTTAATTAAATAAATCAATTTTATCTTATTAAGTCATTCTCTCCTATTAATTAAATAATTCATTTTGTTTAATTAATCCCTAAAGTCATTCAATTAAATTAAATCAATTTGTACTTAATTTAATCTAACATCATCTCCTTCTTTAATTAAATAAATCAAAATCTTTATTTAATTAAGTCTTTATCACATTCCTCTCATTTTGATTTAAAATAACCCAAAATCCTATGTCAAAATGGTCACATCAACTAATCTCTCTTAAGTTAATCAAATCATGATTAATCTAATCAAAATTCATCACATCCTCTAGCTTTTGCAACTTGCACAAATAAATAAATTAATTGATTTATTAAATCCTCTATTTTCCCTCAACATGGCATCAAAAGGGAATATTCCTCCAAATTTGAAAATCCCTCCAAGTGGATTTTTCTTTCCAACAAAGCATTTAACTCCTCTTCCATGTCCTTGTGCATTGAGCCAAGTGGCATTTAATCCATTTTCATCCCCCTCAAAAATGTCATTTCACAAATTTTAAATTCCACCTACTATCATTTATTGGTACATTCATCAAAATGTGCTCAACCTTCCTTCATTCACATTTTTACAAGTGGCACTTGGCCATTGGATGTTGAATGATCCCACATTCATCCATTTTTCCTCACTCTTCAACATTCTCATCTATAAATAAGAGGAATTCCTTTGTATTTTGGATCCACAAGTTATGCATTTTGAATCCACAACTTAGAGCAAAATCACTATTTTCACATTTAGAGCTAATTTCATCCATTTCATCAAATGTTCATAGTTTTTATCAAGTTTCATAGCTAGGTTTTGCAGGATTTTCTCCAAGGAATCAATAACTCTTCATCAAATCAACACAAAGCTTACAAGGGATTGGGAAAGGGCCAATTTCCACATCAAATTGGCACCAATTCCCCCATGGGATTAAGAGTTTGCATGTTTAAATAGAATTTGATTGCTTTTCTTGCTTTTGTTCTTCATTTGTTTCCTATTTTGAGCATTGTAGATGAATTGCATGGGGAATCTTCATTCTAACTTGCATATGGATCTAATAATATGTTTGTTTGCTATGTTTGTGCAGGTCTAGGATTGGGGTTCACATTTTGGCACTAGAGGGAGGGAAAATCTCAAGTTCTTAACACATTTTTTGACAAAATTTCATGGTTTTTTGTGATTTTTTGTGTCTATAGGAAACTGCACTACCATCAGTCAAGCGGTGCCATACAGCAACACTGTAAACTCCAAACTTCACTGCTGAAGAATTCCCACCCAAAAATTCAAAATTTCAAACTCCGACACTGGGCTATTTTTTTTTATGCAAGGTTCTCATACTCTAAACTGCGTCGCTGACAAAAACAACATCGCAATCGCGCTCTTTGTCCCTACTGCAGAGCACCGCTGTCAGTCATAGCAGCACCATATAGCACCGCTAACCACTTCAAACTGCAATGCATCTGTGGGTTGTGCCGCTGGGGTGGGGTAAAAGGGTGATTTCAAGTTATTTTGACATGTGCTTTTTTTTCTTTTGACCATTTTGAGCTATTCACCTATTTTCTGCCTCTATTTTTCTTGGATTACTCAATTTTTGTAGGTAGAAGCAAGGAAGGAGCAAGGAAGAGTTTGAAGTATAACATCATTTATCCATTGTATCAAGTGTCTTTAGACACTTTTGGAAGCAATTATAATTCCTAATCTAAGGATTTTACCCCTTCAAGATTTTTTAGGACTCACTAATTTCAATTTGGGACGAAAAAGAACAAGACAAAAGGTTTAAAAATAATTTTAGAAAAACTTACTAGATTTTGTTTTAGGTTAACAATTGAACAAGCAACTTTCACTTTTCCTTTTGGTGCTTAAAAAGAATTCACTCTTGCTTTGAAGGATAAAATGAACAAGTGCTTTTATGTTTTATAATCATTTACCCAAAGTAATATCACCTAAAAGATGTATGCACTTCTCTCACACCTCACGTGGATCTTGAGAATCAAAAGGATTTTTGGTGATATTAAGCTGTGTAAGTGATTATCTTTTCACACTTCATTTGTATTCTAAAATTGAACAAATCTTGTGAGTGTGAGTGGAACATATTGTGTGTGTTCTCTCTTTGTTTCTCAATGAAGATTGATCGAACTACGGATATGTTTGCTCACTGTTGTTTATCTTAGAGGACATGCCTTGTGGGAAAAATTAATCACCCAAGGGAACGACCCAACTAGGAACACGCTAAAGCCAAGTAACTTCCAACCGGTATATAAGTGTGGGTACTTGAGGAAAGGAAAGTATCACGAGGATTATTTCGATGAGAAGGGAAGCAATGGTATCTCACCGCATGGATGGTCCCCCACGAATGGAATGCCCCTACTAGAACCTTTGTTTAGAAAGGGCCAAAATCCTTAATCTATTTGTTGGTGCAAGAACGGTCGTTCTGAAGCTGCCCCACATTTTTACAACTCTTAGTAGAGATGAGAAGTATGCCATGGGAGTTTCATGGGTATTGATGCTTGGTTGACCCGAGAAGTGTGTGTCGTGGACAGGAGCCAGTGTAGTCAAGCATCTAGTCATACGCTAATAGTAGGCATAGCTGGAGAAATCCAAGTGGGGATTCAACAAATATTGTCTTTCATATCCATAGGGTTGTACATGTTCTTGGAAACGAAACACTTTGCTTGAAGCGAAAACATTGGAAAACGAACATTCAACATGATCACCAAATTTCAAACCCTTTAGGAAGCAAATATCATTGACAAAATTCAAGTGTTATTGCTTTTGTAGACATGCAAAATTAACATTATGCATTCAATCGGATTTAGTCAAATTAGATGTTGCATTAGGACCATTCATCAATTAATCAAGTGCATTTTCATCCATTCAAATAAGCATTATCATTCAACCTTCATCTTGCATCATCCACTTAATTAAATAAATCAGGACTTCATTTAAATCAAATCCTAAATCATATTCAATCATTTTCTAATTTAAATAAATCAATTATCAAAGTCTTGAAAGTCAAATCATCTGATCAGCATTAAATCAGCATAATCATCATCTAACCCTGATTAAAAGTTAATCCCATCCCACTTGCATTATCTAGATCTAGCCACTTGCACAATAAATCAATTTTATTGATTTATTAAAACACTCATTTTCCCTCAACATGACAAGTCAAACATGACATTTATTGCTTTTTTTCTTGTCCCCCTCTCAAAATTTATTGCAAATTTGAATTTGAATTCTCCCTCTCATGGGCACTCTTCCCAAATCTTGCACAACCATTGACCTATCATCATTTGACAAGTGTCATCTTCTCATTGGAGGATCTTTAGTCCCACATTCACCATCTTGGCCAATCTATCATCAAGAAAATCTATAAAATGAGGCCTTCATTCTCATTCATGGACCCAAAATTTTAGGCAAGGTTACTCTCTTCATTTGAGATTTGATCTTGTTCATCATCACTCCACCATCTCCATTTGCATTTTATCATTTGAGCTTTGATCAAGGATTGGGAAAGGGTCACTAGCACATGTGACACCAATCCAACTATGGAATAGGTAGCTTGCTTTTGTTTTCATCATGCTTTAGTCTTTTTATCATCATTTGTGGCATTTTGAAAGCATTTGTAATGGATTTCATAGAGGTATTTTGATAGAGTTTGCAAGGAACTAACCCATGCTTGAAGTTTAGTTGTTTGCAGATTTTAATGGATGCCTACATTTGGCGCTAGAAGGAGGGCACAAAGTCATCTGTTTCAGCATGATATGTTTTATTTCCATAACGTACATTCAATGAAAGATTAAAGTCATTTGATGTTTTATGCTGCTTGAAAACAAAACAAACAAACAAAAAAATCATCTTTTCTTTTTGAGATCTGACTGTGCATATGAAGGTCGCTTGGAATTTATTTTGGAATACTTTGCTCAATCTTTGATTATCGCTGCAGAAGTGAAAAGTCAGAAACTATTCAATAAATGTTACAATGTTACAATGTACAAATCAGCATGTTACAATGGTACAATGTTACAATGTACAAATCTGCGCATTCTCAAATCAGCATGTTACAATGTTTAAGTTTTTATGCGCCCTTAATGAATGTAAATATTATCTGACAAAGCAGCCTGCGTGTATTCTCTTACTGATTTGATTATCCAGATGATTTGGTTCTGAATCTATCTTTTCTGTGTTATCAGTAGATTGTCACCTTAGTTGCGCAGGCATTGATAAGTATTCTGAGATAGAAATAGCTACAAAAATTTGGCTTTACATCTAACAGTCGCATTAGCTAGCTGAAAGTTTCTAAAGGCCTTTGAAGCTCGAGATATGAAGTCTGGTTCTTTAATATTCTAACATTATTGTTAGGTGCAGGCTTACATTTATTGTTGACTATTATGACATTAGAAAATGGTCTAAAATAGTCTCTCTTTTTAAGTTGTGTTTTGCGTCCCATATTTCTAAAATATTATGACTTTTTCTTAAGACATTTTTGACTGGTAAAGCCTATGTCATAATTCCAACAGCGATACACTGATGTGATGGGCCCTTTGAAATCTTTGTACATTATTCATTACGTAAATGTTATGTTTGCTACATTTCATCTTGCAGGAGCAACGTCTAAGGCAGCAATTGGGGTGCGTGGAGCCAAGTTCATTATGGTGGGCGACATCCCTGTCATTTCTATCTCAAAGCCCAAAAGAATCACATCAACAAGGGTGAAAATCATTAACTGAAGGAGAGGGGGTGATAGAAGAGGCTCAATCTGGATACAGTTTTAGTACATCTGCTTATGTGCATCTGTCTCGGCCTTGTGAGAGTGTTGTTATTATATTCAATACTACCTCCAGCTTTGGTGCCTAGTCACTCTTGCTTTCCCTGTAGAAATCTCTGTTGGCATAGCATCCGTGTTGAATATCAATTAATGCAGTTGGAAAGAAAAGTCTGTTTGGATTGACTATTGAATCTAGATTATTAAATATAGATTGGAAATCTTTCTACCCAGCTACTTTTTCTTACTGTCCAAATATTTGTTGCAGCACGTCGACATCTTTCTTGAGTCTAGTGCTTGAGTTTAGTGCGCATAGTCATCTAGGTTCGCTATCGGCCTATAGGCAGTTTACTTCCAAAAGCATTAACTTATTTTTGAGTAAAATTCAGAAAACAGTGACTGAAAATTCATTTGGCGCATATCTGGGAATGGTTTTACTTTGCTATCAATTGTGATTTGCGCATTGGGTTGCTGGCTGTCCATTCATCTAGTCATTTGTTTATTTCTTCTGCCCCAGCGCACCCCACAATTCCTGTAGTCCATAAAAATGATGGAGATTTGTCCTTACACTGCTCAAGTTGCGTGAGATAGAAATTTCATCATTAGGCACAGATTTGAAAAGCCAGTGACTTAAAACAGAACGCCTTTATGATAGAGCTCTTGAAGGAAATGCAAGTGCAGATATAAATGCTAAGGGAGACTTCCAACGCTTTTATGTCATGGCGCAAGTATCATTTAAGTAAATGGCAATAGATGTTGGCGTGAGCAGTAAGATTGTCCTCTTTTATTGACTTATTTGACAGAGGGAATATCAACAGCAAGCTTTAAGATCATTAATAAATGTCGACAGTGAGCAGTAATTAATGTCATAATGATATGTGATCATTTTTGATAACTCACATTTAAGATGATTATTACATTTGAGGTTATGATTGTCACATTTGAAATTGAAGAGAATACTTTTGAGAGATTTTTTTTTTTTCTTTGAAGTTGATTTTTAACAAATGTGATGCCTTCTCAAAATAGGATCATTAATGACTTATTTATAAACCTTCCTTTTTGTTATCATCACTTAGAAACATGTTATTGTTTGAAGTTAGATCAAAATAAGTTGGATTCTCACATAAATTGTCTTTTTTGATAGGTACAAATGAACAACAAAAGGTGAAAAGGTACAAGGGAAAAGCGAAAGGTGAAAGATACAAACGAACAAGCAAAAGCGAAAGAAAAAAATCAACAAGGAGGAGGCTAGCAAACGAAGACAAAAGGAGGATGATTTTTTTTGAAAACACAATGTGTTTTTCAACACTATGTCACGAAATTGTTTTTCCTTCATTTTAGAACACTAATTTTCATTTGGTTCTAAAACGAACAATTTGATTTTCATTGCAAAGGGCTTAAAACGAATCTTAGGACAAACTTACTAGAGTTTGTTTTGGGTTAAAAATTGAACAAGCAATCTTCATATTTCATTTGGTGCTTAAAACGAATTCACAATTGCTTTGAAGGGTATAAAACGAA
>VDFB02271358.1:1107446884-1107514772 GCA_007258455.2 Sequoia sempervirens | reverse complement strand
GGGCAAATGTAGACATGCAAAATTAGCATTATGCATTCGATCGGATTCAGTCAAATTAGATGTTGCATTAGGACCATTCATCAATTAATCAAGTGCATTTTCATCCATTCAAATAAGCATTATCATTCAACCTTCATCTTGCATCATCCACTTAATTAAATAAATCAGGACTTCATTTAAATCAAATCCTAAATCATATTCAATCATTTTCTAATTTAAATAAATCAATTATCAAAGTCTTGAAAGTCAAATCATCTGATCAGCATTAAATCAGCATAATCATCATCTAACCCTGATTAAAAGTTAATCCCATCCCACTTGCATTATATAGATCTAGCCACTTGCACAATAAATCAATTTTATTGATTTATTAAAACTCATTTTCCCTCAACATGACAAGTCAAACATGACATTTATTGCTTTTTTTCTTGTCCCCCTCTCAAAATTTATTGCAAATTTGAATTTGAATTCTCCCTCTCATGGGCACTCTTCCCAAATCTTGCACAACCATTGACCTATCATCATTTGACAAGTGTCATCTTCTCATTGGAGGATCTTTAGTCCCACATTCACCATCTTGGCCAATCTATCATCAAGAAAATCTATAAAATGAGGCCTTCATTCTCATTCATGGACCCAAAATTTTAGGCAAGGTTACTCTCTTCATTTGAGATTTGATCTTGTTCATCATCACTCCACCATCTCCATTTGCATTTTATCATTTGAGCTTTGATCAAGGATTGGGAAAGGGTCACTAGCACATGTGACACCAATCCAACTATGGAATAGGTAGCTTGCTTTTGTTTTCATCATGCTTTAGTCTTTTTATCATCATTTGTGGCATTTTGAAAGCATTTGTAATGGATTTCATAGAGGTATTTTGATAGAGTTTGCAAGGAACTAACCCATGCTTGAAGTTTAGTTGTTTGCAGATTTTAATGGATGCCTACAGCTTTCCCTAGGGATTCTATCCTTAGAGGCTTCTAAAAATTTGGATTTACATCTCAATTTGCTTACTAAAGTCAACAATAGGAAACTTTGCCTTAATTTCCTTGATTTTCATATAAAGCACTTTGTGGGATGATAAGAAGTTAGGACATTAGAGATATAGTTTGAAAGCCTAAATCAAGAATTGTTTGTAGTAAAAAGAAGACACTAAGGAAAGCTAAGAACAATTGAACCCCAGACATGTGCTTCATCCAATGATTTCAAAAAAGATCAAAATTTGAAAACCCAAGTTCAAAGCTCTTAGTCCAAAAGATCATCAAAAGTGTCTCTCAACACTCTATGAGTTTAGAGAGAGATTGGTCTTAAATTTTTACAAAAGAGCTTCAAGGAACAACCCCAATTTGTATTCATTTTATTATTGTCAGAATCTAAGACTTTTTTAACAATTTGAGCATCTTGTATGAGAAGTAAAGCATGTTCTTCATCACCGAGGTCTTGTAAACAAGAGTATTTTTTAGGTTCATCTTAGGATCAAATCAAAACTTTTATCCATCCCTCAAACATCAAATCAAAAATAATCTCACCATCAACTCTTAAAAATCTTGAAAAAAAATCTTTCATGCTAAACTTTGTTAAAATCCTCTTGAAATCAAAAATCAAAACAAATCCAAATTATCTTGTTTGATTATATGTGTGTAGATGCATCCTTCTCAACATATTTAATAAAATTATCAATCCTTATGAGCAATTCTACCCCTTGATAACATCCAACGTCTTGGGGTTTATGAGTTCAAAATCAAATCAAATCATCTTATTTGGTTAAGTTTGTTTAGATGCATCCTTTTTTACACACTTAGTCAAATAATCATCTTGTGTATGAATTTACTCTAGGACAACATCTAACCTCTTAGATTTTATGAGTGCATTATCCAAATGAAAATAAAAATCAAACCAAAGTCAAGATCAAAATCAAATCAAAAGTCCAACTTCCCAAAATTTAGTATCCCCTTCAAGATTTCTCAAGAGTTCAATCATCATCCATTTACCTCATCATCACCTTGATCCTTAATCCTCCTAAATTTTCTCTTTTGTACCTAATGTTAGATCAATCTAAAGAGTTCTTATGCATTCTTTAAAATTGATCCCTATTTTATGGTGCAAACTAGATCACAACACAAGAACATGGAAGCCACCAAAGAAACATCAACTTCAAGTGATTTGAGCCAAATAGCTCCCCAAATCAATCCAATTGAATCAAGCAATCCCCTAACTAATCTTCCTCTATCATCACAAAATATACAAGAGGAAGGTCAAGTGGAGGATGTTATCAATAATGCCTTCAGGATGTCACAAGATGAAGTCATTGAAATGATTCAAAATCCTAAGACTCACCGAATTGTCAATATGATGATGAGGCTCAATCCCTCCTAATACATGCTTGAATTAGAAAAATAAAGGGCTAAACTCCCTTTTGATTATTATTTAAACACACTTGTGGAGAAGCGTCTCAAAATCATGCCACCAATCTCATCCACACCTCCCTTTCAAAGCATCACTGAATCTATCCCCCAAATCACATCATCTATTGCTCCAACTCAACCAATCGTCAACAAGGGGAGCTCATTTCTTCATGCACTACAATCACACCCCCTTGTAAATAACCAAGGTTTGGATGCAAATGCATAATTGATCAAACTGTCCCATTAAATCTGCAACACCCATATGTTCCACTCACCTTCCAAGATCCCAATGACCCATCATCATCTTTTCACGCAACATCGCTCAACACACAAACCTCTCTCCCTATGACCTCGCAAGGAGAAGGTGGGCTATTTGGACCAAGAGGTATCTTTGACCCTTTATCCTCATCATTTCCTCAAGGAAGTACACCACTCACCTTTCCACCACTTCCACCCTTTCCTTTAACATCCACATCACCTCTCAGTTTGGGGCTACCTCTATTACCACCACTCATTCAAAACAACCCCCCGATCATCAATCAAAACAACATGCCAAATCCGCCAATCTTGTCATCGATATTGCAACAACAAATGAAAACAATCCCAACAACACAAGTGATCATCCCAACATCTCAAAACATGGTCTCCCAAGGGCCTATCATATCAATTACACCAACCACTATGAAAATCCCCATCATCAATACAACGGTGCCTCTCATCACGACAACGAGCACCATTCTGAATCTGCCACCACCACCTCCTCCAACATCAAACACATTCAACCAATATAGCATCGTGTTGCAAGCTGCTCAGCAAGTTGCCTATCAAAAGGCACTCCAACATATCCAAAATCAACAAGTTGCAAAACAAGCCACTTAAGCAGCTCAAGCCACACAACAAGCGTTACAAGAACAACAAGCACAACAGGTTTCCCAAGATCAAGCTTTGTTGCAACAACAACAGGTCGCCAAAGCTACACAAGCAACACAAGCTGCTCAAGCCACTTAGGCCGCACAAGTCGCACAAGTTGCGCAGGATGCCCAGGCTGCACAAGCAGCCCAACAAGCGCAGGCTCAAGCTCAAGCCCAATATCAGGCCTAGCAAGCACAAGTGCAAGCCCAATACCGGGCACAACTGCAAGTAGCTCAGCAACAAGCATATTAGCAAGCCCTAAAATAGTACCAAGCATAGCAAGAAGCAACATTACTAGCCCAACAACAAGCTTTGTTGGCACAACAGCAGCAAGACCAACAACAAGCGTTGTTGGCACAACAACAAATGCAGGCATATCAACAAGCCTTGATCACATAGCAAAGCTTGCAACAAACTCCCACCAACACATCCAACACTTTTCCCATCAATCAAACACCTTGACTGACAATCCAAAACATGTTCACTCCACCCCTCGATCCATAAAATGATGTGACAACACAAATCAAGTTGCTCTTGCAATAAGTGCTTGATCTTCAGTCAAGGAAAACCACAAAAACACCTAGCAACTTGTGCCCCTATTCATTTGACAGGAGCCTTGTGATGGTACCATTCCCCAAGGGGTTTGAAATTCCAAAATTCGACAAACACCATGGGACGGGAAACCCTAAAGATCACATCAAGGAATTCCAAGTACATTGCATGGAGGTCACATATGATGATACCTATTTGATGAGGCTATTTCCTAGAAGTTTGGCTGGTCCCAACATGGAATGGTTCTCTCAACTTCCTCCTGGCATCAAAAAATTCTAAGAAATCGTAGACGCATTCTTGAAGAATTATGCATTCAATATGGGTATGGATGTTAGTCTAGAGGAACTATCTACTCTTAAACAAGGCAAGGGGGAATCAATCACTTCCTTCATACAATGATGGTGATTCAAGGCCAACAGGAGCAAATGGGTCATGCTAGAGGAACAACAAGTTTGCACCATCATTGCCAACCTAGAGAAAACCTTGGCATTCCATCTTAAGATGTAGTGCATCACCACGTATGACCATTTGACCCCCAAGGCACTCAACATTGAACAAGCCCTTATTTCACAAGGGGGGACACCCTCATACCCTGAACAATAAGACAACCGACCTTCCACTAGATATAATGAAAATGAACACACATGGGTGAGAAACAAAAATGTCACTAACGATGGTGCGGTGGACGCCAAGGTCATAATCAGTGCCCCAAAACAAAACACCCAAACATATCAGCAACTGCAAAATAACAATCAAAATAACATGCAAGAAAATGTAGTATCACAACAACCACCAAACAACCAAATCAACAATCTGAATAATCAAGGGGGACCACCCCCACGAAACAAGTATCCCCCAAAAGGGAAGTACATAGCCCTTGGGGAATCAATTGAATCTGTCATGAAAAAGCTAGTAAATGAAAATCTCATCAAAATCCCCATGTATGAGAACTACCAAGAACCCCAAGTGAAACCACCATGGTACAATGAGAATCACTTTTTTGATTTTCAAAAAATCAAGGGGCACATGACCACTAGCTGTATGAGGTTGAAAAATCTAATCCAAGACCTCATCGATGACACAATCATTAATGTGGAACAACTGGAAAGAAACTAAGACTTAAATATCTACATGAATCCAATGCCCAATCATAACAAGGGAAATAAGAACAATGATAAAGGAAGGGTACATTCAAAAGTGTGAACCATGTGTATGATCATGTTGTTGCATCCCTTGATGAGTGGTTCATTGTCATTAACATCAAAGGAGCCAAAGTTGATTGTGGAGTCACCACATGCAACGAAAAAATCACCATTGTTGGGTCATCACAACCACCTAAAGCATCCACCTCAAATCCAAAATATGTTCCCAGTGGTTACAACATCTTAGACCAACCAAAGAGAACCCCATCTCAGGTCTCCATCATGGAGTTACTGAAGATATCCCCTGTGCACAGAAAGATCCTTGAGGAAGCATTAGCTTCATCCACCATCTCTGCGGATCTTGATGTTGAACAATTCCAAGCTATGATCAGAAATATCATCACCTAAAACCTTCTCACCTTCTCTGATCAGGAATTTCCCAACCAACCGTCTCATAATCATGCACTTCATCTTGAAGTCCTAGTTCATAAGAACAAAGTCAAAAGAGTCTTGGTGGAAGGGGGTGCAGGTTTAAACATTTGTTCCCTCAAGCTTATAAAGAATTTTGGAATCTCATAGGATTCCATTGAAAAAGGAAAGGGCATCACAATCAGGGCTTACATGATCAAGAAAGAGTGTCCCAAGGCACTATCCAACTCCCTATTCAAGTAGGTCCATCCATCATGGAAACTACTTGCCAGGTCCTTGACCTCAATCTCCATTATAACATTCTCCTGGAGCATCCATGGATCCATGGGATGCAAGCAGTGGCATCAACCTTCCACCAATATGTCAAGTTCACGTACCGAAACCAAGAGGTCATGGTTCATGGGGATCTCGAACCCTTTTCTTACTGCAAGAGCCTAGAAGCAAAATATTATAAAATCCTCCAAGTTTTGAAGAACAATGAAGGCCCTTCAACCCCATATGTTGACCTAGCTACTTTGGCCTCCACTTCTGAGACAAAGACACCCACCATCCCTAATATCTCTGAAATCAAATTCAGTATCCAGGACAATGGGTGTGGGGATTATAAAATGAAGAAAGGTGCTTTCATGGTAGGATAGTTACCTTAATCTCCTAGGTCTCATGGGAAACCCCAACCAGCTGAAACCTCATCCCAAACCTTCAGAGTAGAACCTTCTAGATTCAGACATTGGGGAGATTTAAGTCATGAAGTGGTGTACAAAAGAGACATATCAAGTTTATTATAGCAAGATAATAGACCTACAACTAGCATTCCAATGGATGAGAGTAGTAAAGGACTACAAATGATGCTCTGTATGGGCTATGATAAAAACTAGAGGCTTGGATAGAATGACAATGGTCTCCTAATACCCCTCATTCCTAAGACATGCATGAGAAATCTTGGCCTTGGATGTACCCCTCCAAGTGTAACCATACGTGGTAGAGGTACCCTAGTTAAAGCAGTCAAGACTCCCCTTCAGCTATCAGTAGCTGAACTTCGCTTACCCATGTCCACAGGCCAAGTTATAGACAACTTCACATTTGACATAACCAACGTTTGTAGTAGTAGTGATGAGGAGGATGCCATAACTAATTTACCAATGCTATTTGAAGATACCTCTCTCCTCATGATTAGCACCTTGTCATTTGAGTCAACTAGACAAACCCATGAAATAAACCTAGTCTATCCCCAACTCATCAATTACAACCAACGAGGACCACCGGTTCTAGACGCATTCGAAAATGATGAGGCACTCTCAGAATTCATGGGACTATGAGATACAATACAATGCAGAGATCACAAGGCTAGATTTGACATCATACTGGACACACACACCTATTATGGGGAAATGATTGAATCCTTTAGTTGCAAAAGCAAAAAATTGAGAATAATCTCTAGGTCTTTGAGTGAAAACCACATTGTGGCACTCTCTGACTCGAAAAAAGTAAAAATAAAGGACGTATCCGATGGTGAAAACCTCTCTGAGGTGCCGAAGGATGAAGGATTCAATCTTCCTCTCAATGCAATCCATTAAGAGAAGTTAGCAGTTCTAGAAGAAATATGCAATCCGATCAACTTGGGAATAGAGGAACTACCACACATAACATTCTATGCAGAGTCTCTTTTAACAGAAGAACAGGAACTCCTAGCTATGTTCCTAAGAGAAATAAAGGTCAACTTTGCATGGACCTATGACAACATGCCTGGACTTGATCTAGAGGTTGTGGTTCATCACCTAGCAATATATCCTAAAGCAAAACCTGTGAGACAAAAGCTAAGGAAAATGCATCCTCAGATAACGTTATTGGTCAAGATGGAATTGCAAAAGCTCTTGGATGCAAGATTCATATGATCGATAAATTAGCCAGAGGGGTCTCCAATCTTGTACCTATCTCAAAGCCCACTAGAGGCATCCATATCTGCACAAATTTTAGAGATCTAAATAAAGCATGTCCCAAGGATGATTTTCCCCTCCCAAAAATTAACATGATAGTGGACATGACAGAAGGACATGAGATGTTATCCTTGATGGATGAATTATCAAGATATAACCAGATCGTGATAGCCAAAGAGGGAAAACATAAAATGACTTTCACTTGTCCTTGGGGAACACATTGCTAGAACATGATGTCGTTCGACCTAAAGAATGCTGGAGCAACATATCAGAGGGCCATGACACTAATCTTTCATGATATGATCCATAAAACTATGGAAGATTACGTGGATGATATACTGGCCAAATCAAGGAAAAGATGAGACCACATAGAAGCATTGAGTGCCATCTTTGAAAGACTTGAAAAGTACAAAATTTTCTTAAATTCAAAGAAGTGTGTCTTTGGGGTCCAATCAGGAAAACTCCTAGGCTACATTGTATCCATGAGAGGAATTTAGGTGGATCCAACTAAGGTCTGGGCGATACTCAAAATGGAGGCACCTAGAACATTGAAATAGCTAAGAGGTCTACAAGGAAGACTCTAATCAATCCACAAATTCATAGCACAACTAGCAGACAAGAAAATCTTGTATTCCCATCTACTCTACAAGGGGGTATCATATAGATGGGATGACAAAATTTATTAGGCTTTCAACAAGATCAATGAGTATTTACTCACACCACCACTACTCATGCCACTTATTCCAGGTAAACCCTTGATCTTATACATATTAGCAACACCAGGAGCTCTCGGCACTCTCCTAGCACAACACGATGAAACTGTGAAAGAGAGAACAATCTATTACATCAACGGAACTATGGTGGGACATGAACTAAACTACACACCCATTGACAAAGCTTGCTTACCAGTCATCTTTGCAACTCAAAAGTTTAGACATTACATGCTAGCACACCAAATGAAACTCATTGCAAAGATAGATCCATTAAAATACCTACTATCCAAAGCAACTCTCACAGGAAGAACAACAAAATGGGTTATGATTCTCATAGAGCATGATATTGAGTATGTGGAACACAAGGCCATCAAAGGACAAACAATAGTAGATCAGCTGGTACAAGCTCCTATGTATGCAAAAAATCCACTTGTATCAGAATTCCTTGATGAATCCATCTTCAACTTGAGCATGACAGACCATTGGAAAATGTACTTTGATGGGTCCTATACACAACACAGGTCAGGAGCAAGATTTTCCTCATCACTCCACAAGGAGATTGTATTCCTAAATCATACAAGTTGTCATTTCCATGCACAAATAACATCGATGAATATGAAGCTCTTGTCATAGGGCTAAGGATCACAATGCAGTGGTAGATAATGGCACTTAAGGTATACAGAGACTCACAACTCATAATCAACCAAGTAAACGGTGAGTACCAAACAAAAGATGACAAGTTGACTCCCTACAAAAAGTTGGTTGAAAGCCTTAAGGAGTTCTTCATCGATATCTCATTTGAGTAGCTACCTAGAGAAAACAATAGAGCAATGGATGTCATGGCTACAATCAAATCACTCCTAGAGATCCCACACAACATCCCAAAGAAATAATTCCTCATAGAGCAGCTTCTCTTACCAGCATTCGAGGTACCGAAGTTTGAATTTGTGTGCAAAATCATTGGTCCCAGTGATCCCTAGTACCATGATATATACACTTATCTGAGAATAGGAGTCCTCCCCATAGACATAACCCAAAACCTCAAAAGAGACTTTGTCAAAAAGTCATCTCGGTTTATCATCCTAGGAGATACCCTCTACCATAGAAGCATTGAAGGAACCCTATTACATTACCTAAACACTGAGGAATCCTTGACTGGTTTAACTGAGGTACATAATGGTATTTTCTATTCACACTCGAGCAAAATGACCTTGGCTAAGAAATTACTAAGGACTGGGTAATATTGTCCAACAATGGAAAGAGAAGCACATGACTATGTCAAAAGGTGTTTACAATGTCAACAGCATGGGGACCTCATCCATGCACCAGCTTAAGAGCTCCATCTGATTCTCACACCATGGCCCTTTTCACAGTGGGGGCCTGATGTTGTTGGAAAAATCACCACCACTTCATCCAATGCACATAAATTTATAATCACCGCCACTGAGTATTTCACGAAATGGGTGGAAGCCATCCCCATGACATACATCACTAGAAATTAGATATCTAAGTTCATCCTGAACTACTTAATATGTTGCTATGGTGTCCCCCAAGATATTATCTTAGATAATGGGACACCTTTCAAGAATCAAGATGTTCGTGACCTATTCCAAAAAATCAACATCCAACATCACTTTTCTACTCTGTATTATCACCGAGGCAATGGCCAAGCAGAAGCTACCAACAAAACCATTCTGAAAATCCTCAAGAAAACAATCAATGACGCAGGTCGTGACTAGCATTTGCAACTAAATCCCACCTTATGGGCCTATCGAACCAACATCCACACACCAAAAGGTACCACCCCATTCTCCCTAGTCTATGGATCAAAAGCCATACTCCCCATCGAGATCGAGCTCCATCACTAAGAATATCACTGCAGAACCTCATCACGAATGAAGAATACTGGATAACAAGGTTGAATGAGCTGGAGCTACTGGATGAGCGACATATGGACACCTTAAATTACTTGCAAGTCTATCAAAACTGACTCAAGCGGAGTTACAACAAGAAGATCAGGAGTCAGACATTCCAAGTTGGAGAGTTGGTGCTCAAAGAAAATCAGAAAAAAGTCCCCAATCCAGATAGTAAGGGTAAGTTTGAACCCAATTGGTTGGGACCCTTCATCATCATAGCAAGCTATAATTTGGGGACATATCAGTTATCAATACCAGAAGGCGAGACTCTACAAGAGCCCATGAATAGCTCCCATCTCAAAAAGTTTTATGCCTAATCTTTCAGGGTATAAAACCAAAAATACAAAAAAAAATCAGAAAATGTCTTGAAAAAATGGTCACCTTGATGAAAACCTGGCAAACATGTGTCTTGGTGACAACAAAAAATAAAATCAAAAAAGCAAAAAATCCAAAAAAATAGAAAAAGGATCAAAAAAAGTAAAGAGAAAAAAAATCATCCTCTAGTGAAAACCACTTTGGTGGCACTTTGGGCAAGTACCTTGGTGAAAACCTGGCAAACAAGCACCTTGTGTAAATAAGCATGTTCCATCCACCAGGATCTCCATGGCTTGTTCTCTATCATCCATCCATCAAGCTTACATCATTCATCACATCCCATATCTCCATCCATCACCCATCTACATCTACATCATAGCTTGGTCATGTGTTCGAGTCATGATCCCTCATAGTACTACTCGGCCCATTCTCAAGGTCAGTTTGTCCTGCCATTATTAGAGTAGTCTATTGCATCATGCTGGGGGCATGTTCTCATCAGATTGGATTCATGTATGTTCTTGAAGTCTTCCCTAAAACATCAAAATTGAAAAACATTCAAAACATATCAAAATCCAAAAACAAGTCAAAAAGTCAAAAAGTCAAAAAAAAAAGTTGTCTTGTCAAACTACGGGTCTCTGAGCTCTGAACGTAAGCAAGGTTGATCTATGATATTCCCCTGAGACACTTAAAGGTCAATCCTTCAAGAGTTTGTTATAATAAACTGGCAATCCATCTGTTCATATCTCATCAATAATCAAGTTTGTGTCAGTCGAACTATGGGTCTCTAAGCTTTGAACGTAGGAAAGGTTGATCTTTGGTCTTCCCCTGAGACACTTAGCTCAGTCCTTTAGGGGTTCATCATAATAAATTGGTAATCCATCTATTCATATCTCATCAATAATCGAGTTTGTGTCAGTCGAACTACGTGGTCTCTGCATGTATAACGTAGGCAAGGCTAATCTGTTGATTAGCCCTGAGGCCCCTAGGATAGGTCTTTAGGTTAGTCTCTTGGTCAAAATATCATAAAACCCCAAAACATTTGAAATTTTGAAAATCAAAACATTTGCAAAATCTCGAAAATACCAAAAACAACAACAAAATATTTCAAAAAACTCCAAAAACATCCAAATATTTGAAAAAATCCATCCATCCCCATCTCGTTTTCACCTAAAATAAACATCACTCATAATAAATCATCATCATCCTCAACCTTTGGTGAAACAGTCAGAAACAAGTCTAGCAGGTCAAAAGTGAAACTCAATCGTCAAGGTCTCAAGTCTAGTTCAATACGTAAACAAGTTGGTCAACTTTTTGTATCAATAGCTTATCATCCAATCAATCCCAAATCAATCATCTGATATCGTCATGTCCTAGGATGCATCCTTCCTACAATGGGCATCAACATCAGGCATCACCATAGTTTAGTCTTGGCTAGCGGTATGAAGAACATTAGCTTGTTTGTTTACTTTATCTTTGTCTTTTGGCTTATCTTATTTGTGCTCATTTCAATGACCTCTCAATGATGTCCTAAACGAAGGGATTTAGAGAGAAAGGAATGGGGCAATGATCATTATATTTTATCTGTTGTGCTTGTTGGATATTCTTGTAATATAACTTGGTCATGCCTACTTTGTTTGGGTGTAGGGAGGATGTTTTAAGTGTCTTGTTGACCACATAGGAAGGCTTTCCTTTCTATGTTTTGGTCCGAGATGTTTGGAATATCTAAACTATATTTTAAATGAGGTTATGAATGTCAGGTGTGAATAGGAGTACTCCTATCTGATTGTCAAGTCAAAGTCCATCACACTAGGTACAATGCCATCTTGGTTCTTTATACCTTGATGCATCGTACCTATGTGTATTATCAAACATAAGGTAAACGGCCCTTTTAAAGTCCCAATTCCTAGTAAGAAAATCATCATCATTTTCACCTTGTAACTTGTCGGATCCTTTTCTTTCTTCTATCTTCTTTTTGCGCTAACATGGTACCATGACAGTTAATCACAAATTATTGTTAATGCATCCATCCTACATCCACAAACCATCATCATATTGCATAGCATAATGCATATCATATAGGAAACATTAATCATTTCACATGCATTGAATTTCATCATAATATAGATTTGTTATTCATAAGCATCATCATATCATATCATTCGCATCATCCATCATGCATCACCATGTCATACATAGAAAATGAAAAGGAAAAAATGCATTTCATCATCATCCATTAAGTCCATAATATAAATTTTTTAGTCTAAGCATTTGCATATCAGAACATTTGCATCATCCATACATCATCATCAAAAGTGCATAAGGAAAGATACTGAAAAAGAAATGCAGCCATAAATCATCACATCACATTATCATATAGAAACATACATTGCATTGCATCACATATAGACCATCGCACATAGAAAGTAAAAGCATCCATCCATAATGCATAAATCAAATAGAACATCATACATCTCATCTCATATATATCATCAAAATAATACACTATCATGGTACAAAATCAGGATCATGTATGTATAACAATATAAGTACAAATCGCCCATGGGGCTATCAAAAATGAGCCCATGAATCACAAAAAGAATCTTGTCTTTGATAAAAAGATAGGCTAGCCCTGCTGGCTCCCCTCACCCTCACCAGCTTGTCTCTCTCTATGGTCCTCTGGAGGTCGGTATCCTATCTGCTATGAGTAATCTAGGACCCAAGATGCTCGGGGCATGACCTGATGATAATGTACTCGATAATAATCTGCCTCTCGAATGGCATCCCTCTATGCCCGCAGGGACACTATGCTCCTAGAGGAGGATACAACCATGCTCTCTAATTGTTGTCTCTGGCCCATCTCTGATGTCGCCTATAACTCTACAACCTGTCGCTGCTAGACAGCCTGATCCCTCTCTATTGTAAGGGTCACAACCTATTGTCTCACCTGATATTGCTCGACTGTCAATGCGGCGACCTGTCCCTGCAAACCTTGTATCTGTGCCTATAGCTATAAAATCTAAGCATCTCTTTGGTCTAGCTGTGGTGGTGGCTAGATAGTTAGCTAGTCTTGATGACCATCCCTAGGTGGTGTCTGTTGGGCCTGATCTGTTAATGTAATTAATATTTAATTACACTTGCATAACTTTACTTAGGTAATTATTTAATTCCTAGATTAATTAGTTGTCATCCTTATCTTGTTGAGCTATCTTGTTGCTCAAGATAAGATTAGGGTTATGGATCTTTTCTTTTATAAAGAAAATCATATCTTGTAATTAAGTATTCCTAAATAATATTATTTTGCACATATTTTGCAAAGCTTTGTTTTTTCTGATTTTCTCTTCTGTGGAAGGCTTTTTTGGTTTGCATTTCAGATCTTGGTTTCTAACATGGTATTTTTTTTATTTTATTTTTAAAACATTTTTTTTAAAATAAGGCAAATTGGGAAAATGCGTCAATGGGTGTTTGGCCATCAATTTTAGACTCGCAGTTTTGCTGCGACGGGTGTTTGGCCGTCAAATTTAAAGCCACACTGGTTGTTTCCCCCTTTGGAGCTGTTTTCTTCCAAAGGCCATAAATTTTGATCCCGGAGGCGCATTTTTTGAAACAAGATATCGCCGGAAAGCTGGCAAGCCCAATTTTCTGATGGTGTAGTTTGTTCTCAGAATTTTTTCTGTTTTGTGGGATTTTTTTCCAATTGAAGTCAGATGTTTAGATTTCACTACGGAGGGCATATCTTTTGACTCGGTGATCCTTTTTTTGTCATTCTTGCGGCATTGGAAAGCTGGTTCAGTCCTCTACATAGATCTGAGGTCTATTTTAATTTTATGTTTGTGCATGTTTACATGCTCTCCTTTTACAATTGTTGGGTTATTGTAATAAATGAACTGAGATAAAGTTCCATCAGGGAGGTTTCTTGCATAATAATCTTATTAGAGTGTGCTTGCACTTTGATCTCCATATTCATCTTATTTTGATGGAAACTCACATGGGTTATCTGGTTTCTTAGTTTCTTTTGGCCACATCTTGTCTTAGCTTGACAATATCAGATTCACATCGGTTGACACTTTAGATTGAGAGTTTATGTTTCTTGATCTGCATTGGTTCAAATCCTTCTTAGCTTGAGGGCCATGTTTTTATGGTTAATGTTCCAGAATCTTCATGGTACTTGTTCCTATGGAAGATATTTAGTCACAGTTTGGCATCAGCGTCGAGATACACGGTTTCTAGATTTTTTCATCATTTCATTTACTGTTGATTCACAGATTCCAGGGTTGTTCCAGTTTGTGAGTTTTCCAATGTTCCGTGGCATCGGGTCTGCTGTCACATTATTATGATTTTGTTTTTGGTTTCTTGTAGACAGAAGTATCTTTCCTTGCTTGTCAGATTGCAGTTCCAATGTTACTCCACAATGTTCTTCCAGTGCTTCTTTGCAGCAGTCATCTCATTGTAGGGGGGTTTTGTTCCACTGGGTTTTCCTTCTCTACCTCATCATTGCGTTTGTACTTGGGTACCTGATCAAGCCTTATTGTCGGGACCCATTCATGTTTTCTTGCATTCATCTTAGTTTTAGGTGCATGCTTTGTTAGTCTCCCTAAGTTGCACTTATGGGGGGGTTGTTAGTGTAATTAATATTTAATTACACTTGCATAACTTTACTTAGGTAATTACTTAATTCCTAGGTTAATTAGTTGTCATCCTTATCTTGTTGAGCTATCTTGTTGCTCAAGATAAGATTAGGGTTATGCATCTTTTCTTTTATAAAGAAAATCATATCTTGTAATTAAGTATTCCTGAATAATATTATTTTGCACATCTTTTGCAAAGCTTTGCTTTTTCTGATTTTCTCTTCTATGGAAGGCTTTTCTGGTTTGCATTTCAGATCTTGGTTTCTAACATGATCCTAGTCCTGTCAGCCCTAATCCTGGTCCTGACCATCCTTGTCTTGATCAGGATGTTGGTGTGGTCCACCTCTGTCTCTACCACCATCGTCTCCATCATTGTCATCGTCTCCCCTGCCTGCTCGGCCCCGACCCTACCCTGCACCTCAGCCTCTTAGTCTCCTCCTTGGTAACTATGTGCCAAGAACTATCAATCTGACTAGAGGACGGAACCAATCCCTATACGCCTGTGTAGTCCCCGGGTCCACCTGTCCCTAATCTAAGGCCATGGTCTGTCTTCTAGCTACATAAAGCTCTGCATTACATCTGCTACTGGGATCATCTAACCCCATGTCATATCCCTCATAGTACGTGCAAAGATGGCCACATACTGCTCATCGGGTTGATCCTGTGTGTCCCCAAACTGGCGGGCCACTCTGTCGGGAAAATACCTCTCAATCATGGTGTGCTCCTTGCCCTGCATTTTTCGATCCTTTCGAGCAAAGAATAGCTACCGAATGTCATTGTACCAAGTGGGTTGGCCAAGATAAGGTCTCCATGTAAAAATTTTCATTTCATTGATGACCCATCGTGAATTTCAGATGCCTACTACTCCTGTGTGTGTAAAAGTGAGTGCACCCCTATATCTCCAGATGACTGGGTCATCCAGCTCCATGTCAATGGGTATGACTCTCACAAGGAAAAGCACTGCAATGTGCTCCTAGGCCCAAATATGTAGCAGTGTAACTCCTGATCCGATGGACTTGTTGTCGCAATATGCGAACGCGTGAAGATCATGATAAAGCGAGGCCAACATCATTGGCCCCCAGGTGAAGCACTCCCTCTATCAAAGCATCCACTCCCAAGCAAGCCCCCATCCTAGGCTAAAGTATCACCCACATCAATCTAGTGCCAGAAGTCCTGAGATGATCACAACTACTATCAATCTAAATGTTGGTACTACATCTCTGTACCACTCGAGCTCGATTTGTCCCTCTTAAAAGATAATCTAGTCAAGGACCATAATGTCATAGCAGGTGTCCCTCTCGACCTTGACATCATAGATCACTATCTCTTTGTGGATGGGCAATCGTAGAATGCGCCACACGTCCTCCAAAGTCACGGTGGCCTCACCTGTAGGGAGGTGGAATGAAGATGTCTCACTGTGCCAGCTCTCCGCCAGTGTTGTCATCATGCCTAAGTGTGTCTTGATCGGTGGGGAATAAGTGATGTACCATAACCCGATCGCTCCTAGGTGCTCCTAAAGCACCTCGTCTAGAGGAGGATCTTGGGTCAATCTACACAATATGGATGACCTGTGCTCCCGTGAATGGGCTGGATCCATGTCCTCCTACATCAGTAAAGCCATTGTGTCAAGTTTCATAAAAAATTAGGTTCCTGTTTGAAGTTTGCACGACTGAATAAGCAAATGGCGACCGCTATCCACAATTGTGTCGTTGTTTGAAACTTTCAAAGTGCACCGCTAGAAGCCAAAAGTTTCAAACTCTGTCACCATGGCGCAGTTTGTCACTGGCATGGTTTGACCCCTAAACCCTAAAATTCAAAGAGGACCTCCACAACGCCAAGTGCATATGCAGCGCAGTTTGCGCCAAACCCTAATTTTTCAAAGTCTGTCGCTATGGTGCTATGTGCATATGTGGCACAGTTTGGGCTCATGCGACGCCGATTTAAGCTTTTCAGCGATGCTATATAGCACCACTTGACCTTGGTTGACCTTTGGACCCTAATTAATGCACTCAAAAATCAAAATAAAAGGTCGAAACAAGATGACATACCATGGGTCCTGTGCCAAGAAGCCTCTGGTACACTCGCATGCAATTGAAAATGTGTCGTGGAAGCACGCATTGCGCCATCTCGATCAGTCCTTAGAGCTCAAATCACAAAATTCTCTAAAGGCTATGTGTGCAAATGAATTGGAAGTGGCCCCTCAAGGCCTATTCAAGCCTAAAAGTTAGTGTCTTTTTAACCTCGTTTAGCTATCCAGCTATGGTTTTGGACCCTCGAGCCTGTTTTCGCCCAACTAAAGGTCATTTTGCATCATTTGTTCACATTTTTTGCATGTTTTCGGCATCCTAGAGCCTTTCTGGACCTATCGGGCACCTTGTCCTCTTTTTCCACAAGATCATCCAAAAATCCAAATTTTCATCCGATCTCTCGAGGGGGCAGTATATCAACATGTTTCTTCTCACCGAGGCAGCAGTGGGGCAATTTTGAAAATTGGAAAAATTTTGAATTCTGATCAAGACAGTTTATTCTTTGACCCAATGCAACAAGTGCTTTGCTTCAAAGAGGGGAAAAATGTAGACACAAAAAATGTACAGATTGATCTTACACACCTGAACCTGATTTAATTAACACCACTTCATCCTGAATCATCTCTTTTTCTAACCATTTAATCGAATAATTTGTATAAATTCATCACATTTCATCTTTTAATTAAATAAATTAATTTGTTCTGATTAATTCATTCTCTCCTATTAATTAAATAATTCATTTTGTTTAATTAATCTCTAAAGTTATTCTATTAAATTAAATCAATCTGTATTTAATTTAATCTAATATCATCTCCTTTAATTAAATAAATCAAAATCTTTATTTAATTAAGTCTTTATTATATTCCTCTCATTTTGATTTAAAATAACCCAAAATCCTAAGTCAAAATGGTCACATCAACTAATCTCTCTTAATTTAATCAAATCATGATTAATCTAATCAAAATCCATCACATCCTCTAGCTTTTGCAACTTGCACAAATAAATCAATTAATTGATTTATTAAATCCTCTATTTTCCCTCAATATGGCATCAAAAGGGAATATTCCTCCAAATTTGAAAATCCCTCCAAGTGGATTTTTCCTTCCAACAAAGAATTTAACTCCTCTTCCATGTCCTTGTGCATTGAGCCAAGTGGCATTTAATCCATTTTCATCCCCCTCAAACATGTCATTTCACAAATTTGAAATGCCACCTAATATCATTTATTGGCACATTCATCAAAATGTGCTCAACCTTCCTCCATTCACATCTTGACAAGTGGCACTTGGCCATTGCATGTTGAATGATCCCACATTCATCCATTTTTCCTCACTCTTCAACATTCTCATCTATAAATAAAAGGCATTCCTTTGTATTTTGGATCCACAAGTTATGCATTTTAAATCCACAAATTAGAGCAAAATCACTATTTTCACATTTAGAGCTAATTTCATCCATTTCATCAAGTGTTCATAGTTTTTATCAAGTTTCATAGCTAGGTTATGCAGGATTTTCTCCAAGGAATCAACAACTCTTCATGAAATCATCACAAAGCTTACAAGGGATTGGGAAAGGGCCAATTTCCACATCAAATTGGCACCAATTCCCCCATGGGATTGAGAGTTTGCATTTTTAAATAGGATTTGATTGCTTTTCTTGTTTTGTTCTTCATTTATTTCCTATTTTGAGCATTGTAGATGAATTGCATGGGGAATCTTAGTTCTAACTTGCATATGGATCTAATATTATGTTTGTTTGCTATGTTTGTGCAGGTCTAGGATTGGGGTTCACACCTAGTACAATGTTCCCTAGGATGATACCTTGCACTTGTCCTCTCTTAGAAGAAATATGAAATCATTTGCACTTATCCTCTCTTGGAGACATTTGGCATGATGTTCCCTAAGATGATACCTTGCACGAATTAAGCAAAATCCCTTTGAACATTCCTTACACTATCTTGCCTTTACAATGTTTATGAGTGTCAAGCATACGAAGTTTTGCTTACTTCATAGAGCTCGAAAATCATTTTCCTTTGCATGGCGCCTTATTAAAGTTATCAGGAGGTATAACTTTGGTATGGGAGTGAAATCACAATATTGTGTCTCACTTTTTGCCCAAGATGGACATTTACATCAATATTTTTAACTGAATCTTCATCTTCTGAGACCTATAGTAGCTAAATCTTTAAGAATTTGAAGATGATGTGAACTAGTGATTTGTGGCAATTTGTGTGTAGATTCTAAATATTTTTTTTTTCAAAATTTTCAAAATAAATCAAGAATATTTTAACATCTCCTTTAATAACTGGTTTTAGATAGAAAACAATACTTTCAAAAAGTAATGTTTGTGTCGTACAACATAACTTTTTTTCTACAAAGCATTAAATTCTAATTTTTGAAATATAGATTCTCAATATCAATATCTAGAGAAAGGATATTTTTTCATAATTTTTTGTTGCATATTTATTTTAAAATTAATTTTTGAAATATAGATTCTCAATATCAATATCTAGAGAAAGGATATTTTTTCATAATTTTTTGTTGCATATTTATTTTAAAATTAATTTTTGAAGTCACTGTAACTATAATTTGGACATACATGTATGTTGTACAACATTACTTTTTGTGTATATATTGAAATCCAATTTTTCTTTTTTGGGTGAAACAAGGACATCAATACCTATGGAATGGGTATTCTTTGATTTTTTTACAATGGTTTACTATTTTTCCACCTTTGTACAACAAAGATCTTGATGTTCAAAGAAAAACCTATGTTTAGTAAAAATTAAAAATTAAATACATGATAAAATAAAAAAAATCAAACCTATACTTGTTGGAAAGCTCATTTCAAGGGCTACAATCCTGAAAACTATAATTTTTAAATGATGTTATTTAATCCCTCAAAAGGTAAATAAAAAGTGGGTTTTTTCCAGCATTTTGATAGGTGCGAAGAAGACTCCATTGTGGGTATGATTTAAAACTAGATATGATTTAATACTAGAGGGGTTCTATTCAAGGGGGTTTGATCTAAGGGGGTATTATCTATCCCTCTTTAATTAAAACCCTTTAGATTGAGCCTCTCAAGACTTAAATCATTAGTTTTTCTAAAAATAGTGATTTTAGGAAAAAATCAGCATGTCCCAAAAGTGAGACACAGTATTGTGATTTCACCCATGGTTGAGCGGAAAAGCCCATTCCGAGGCATTAATTTTCCCCATAGCCACCTATGTGTTTGTGAGCACATATCGACTGTATGTATCTCACCTTTTAGGGCTTTCTCACCCCACAGACAATCAAAAGTTATGTGGCCCCAAAGTGAGTATGTTGTGGACTTCTCACCCCATGGATGACCTAAAGTTATGTGGCCCTAGAGTGAGTGCATCCTTTCCACCCAATTTTTCTCTCCTTTAGTTCTTTCCATTGCATTATTGTGTATCTTGTTTCACTGCATGTCTTTCACCTTATATATGTCCTTTTGCACTCATGTTGGTTTGACTTAGGATCTTGGATCCTAGGGGCTTGCACAACCTCCTTTGATCTTTGTTATCCTTTTTCATCCGCATTGGTACGATTGGACCCCTCTTGAATGTCTACTTTAGTGTGAGTTTGAAGCAATTTCATCCTCTCACTAAAGTGGGGGCTAAATGCACCGTAGAAAAAAGGCAACTTGCTTGATTTAGGGAATAATTGATGATAAATTGGACTTAACAAGGCTTTGATTTGGTGTTGCGAGGTGTTTTTCACATCACACTAGGTCTTGGACCCTTTAAAATGAATTTATTGATGTCTTGTAAAGGTGTTGTTAAGTGTTGTAACACATTTCTACACTTTTCTAGACTCTTCTCATAATAACTCATCTAAAAATAACCTTTTTATTCATTATTAAGTCTTATTTTAAAGTGTTGTATAGTCTTGTAACAAGAGTTCATGCTTTTCTAGGCTTGTTATCATTATTTACACCTTTCGTATGCTTTATATGACCCCTTTATGCACTCATAAGACTTAATTAAGTGCATTTTTGAATGTAAACCCGACAAACAACATTAAATGCAACTTAATTCCTGACACCCACTTACAAGCCTAAGGTGGGACCCATTCACCATGGGTGGAAAATTAGTCCCTCTTGGCTCCAAATTCAAAATAATTCAAATTTTCTTTCAGGATTTTATTTAAAAATACCTTATTTCAGCCTGTGATGAGGTATTATCGAGTTATTAGGGCATAAGTGTGTATAAATAAGTTTTTTTCCTCTCATTTTAACTCCCATTAATCTCTCAACTCATTTTACATCTCATTCATCATCTATCTTCTCTCTCAAGTCAAGCAAGCTAGGGTTTTAACATTACAAGTTATTCTAGATCAATTTTCAAATATTCAAGGGTAGATTCTTCCTCCATTGTTGTAGAAATTCAAGATAAAACATCATGGCAAGGTAATAACTCCATTATTGCATGCTTCATTACATTCTTTCATCATTTTGGTTTAATTACCTAAAAGGGGTTTGACCAAGGCAAACCCCCATGCCTTAACATCAAACATTTCTCTTTCTCTTCTTGTGTGTTTAAAAATTTAGGCATCTTGGTGGCTTGGAAATCATTGAAGATCAAGTTGCAAAGTTTTTTAAGTCTTCTCTTCATTGAATAAGGAAAAATATCAACAAAAAGTCACTTTCAGGTTCAGAAATTAGAGTTTCGGAGGTGGACACCTGTTAGGAACCGAAGAGTAGATCAGAGACTTTAGTTTCCACCTTTGGATTTTCAAAAATTCAAAAGTGGACTCATTTTCCATGGGTGGCAAATGAGTCCCACTTCCAGGTCTATTTTTGGTTTTCTGCATTTTTAGACACCCATTTGTTTGAAACGAGTTTCGAATTAGTTTCACATAACAGGGACTAATTCACCCAGAATGGCTAATGAGTCCCACCATACCTAAAATTCAACATCAAAAACATTCCATAATTCATTTCCAGTCTCCATCCATATCTCAGGTGCTCACTTTCAGTTTCATCCATTTATGTTCAGTTTTGTTCATATTTCTAGGTGTTTTTGCATTACACAATGTGTTTTCATACAAGTTGTATTTCATTAGTTTTACATTAATAATCAGTCAATTTCATAACTTAGTTGCATTTAGATCATTTCATTTAGTCTCAATGCCATCATACATTCTTTTATTTGAGTGAACCACTTAGATTTTCGGAGTGGGATCTATCTCTTTTGATTAGGTGAAAGACCCTACTTGGGAAAAAGAGACATAGCATTCCTAATCCATCAAAATATTTGGTTCAATTAGATTATAGAAGTGCTATTAAGGTAATCTAGAGTTTCATAGTCAGTGGCAGGTCATAATTTTAGTGGCGGTAGGAGGTTGACACTCCCATTGGTATGTGATTGTTAAAAATTTCTTGCATTGTCCATTGAGTAGAAGGCAATATTGACCCACATAGGAGCAAGTGATAATGAACATAAAAATAATCATTTTCCCACTAGATAAAGTGTAGATCAGAATCTAACAATGATCTACATAGAAATTGAGATGGTAAGAGCATATGGTCATACTAAATTTGTATATGTTTTTATGGTTCCATATGGTAGCCATTGAAGCTCCTTCCAAAAAAACCAAAAACAATTATCTCCAAAACCCACAACATGTCTTATATATGAAAATGTACATTTTCGGGCCTTCTGAGCATATTTGTTAGGTAGTTTTTTCTTCAAGATGCACTATATAAAATTAGGTTCCCAAACCATTTCAAATTCAAGATTATGTGGGAATGGATTTGCAAGGAGGCTCTAAAGCCATGTTGAAGCATTTAAAATCAACTTGCAAGATAAAGCATTTCATGAACAAGAATATGCAAAATAAAATATCATGTACAAAATAATACGTAAAGGAATGTACAAGTGAGTCTTACATATAATGGAAAGGATGAGGATGTAAGATGGTAGGACTAAATGTTTGACTACCCCTCTGAAAGTGAGACACATGTGTGACACTTGACACATGTGGGACACTTGACACATGTGGGACACTTGACACAAGTGTGTGGATACATATAGAGTCCACATGAGATGAGACAAATGGAAAAAAAGCCTCTCTTAAGTGAGATTAAGTGTAGTGTAAATAGATCAACTAGGTAAAAGTAAACTAGGTAAAACTACTTTTCACACTAATAATTTGGATGGGAAAAACTCTCTCACTTCAACATCTTCAATTTTTTAGTTGTAAGACATATGCTCATGTGCTTAAGGAGAAGAGGTTAAAGTTGGATTATAGGATAGTGAAGTGTATCTTTGTTAACTATGGTGATAGTGTGAAAGGGTATGCATTGTATAGTTAGAATGTGATCTTTAGAGAGATTAGGTTGTCTCCTTCAGTTGATCAACTAGATTGGAGTGTGAAGTCTATAGTGTAGTTATAACCAAAGATCGAGAAAACTATACTTGCAACTAAACTAGAGGTTTTGAATGGGCCTAATGAGAAGGATAGTATAAAGAGATTAGATGGTTTGGAAGAAGAACCTCCACCTTAGCTTTTGAGGAGGTCCACTCAACAAAGGAGGCAACTAGAGAGGTATATAGCTATAATTCCCACATTGTATTACTCACCTCATTTTGATGATGTATGATCCTAGGTTTTTTTGCTTCATTTTGTTGCTTAGTTGAGATTTATTACTAAAATCATACTTATCAATTGTAGTAAGTGTAAAAAGTCTATTATTATGCTTCAATAATATTGGTTATCTGACTATGTAATAATTGGTTGTTGGCTTTGGATAACTTTATAAACGTCGGGTTGTTGGTGATTGTATTCTTCTTGGCAATCGTTGGGTCCTTTAAACACAATGTATATCATCAAGGAGAGTGGTATGATTTAGTCGGATTGACTCTGATCCTTGTATGCTCATCTCTACGCTTCTTCTATAATAATTTCATGTGTGAATACAGATATATTTTACTCATGTATCTGGTATGCATTGTCGTCTCTATTATTAATTCATGTATTTAATATATCAGATAGAGTAGTAAACGCCAATGATATTTTGTATTTCCATCAAGGAATATAGATTATGTACTTTGTATTCATACAAGTGTGGATTTTATATGCTTGAGCTCTACAATGCAATGTTTCACTTCACCTTTTTCACTATTACATGTGATTATGATTATATGATCTCAAGTTCAACATGTGATGATTCTTATACATCTACATATTTGAATCATGTAAGTGTTAGATTATTTTCTGCTAGATTTAGATATCGATATAATCTTTTTTATATTATCTTGTTAGCTGGTATATATTGTGCTTTAGCTATCTAATCCTATGCAAATATGTTTGATGTTTAATTGAGTGTGTAGGTGCAACTTTCCCCAATGATTATTAAGTTAGCAAATAACCTTATCCCAATCCTATTCCATCTTCACACATCTCAACCCCATAGTTTTCTACTAAATTGATCATTTTCCTCCCTAATTCAAATTTACAAGTACATAATTGATCTAGGTCATTTATGTGCCCATGAACTTTAACAATGGAATGTTAAATTGATTTTTTTAATTTGAGCCAATGTGTCCCTCCTTTACTAGCTATGTTGAGCCAATTAAAGTTTGAATTATTTCAAATTACATGCAAAGGTAGTGTATTTACCATACTTCATTTAAACGATATAGAATTATCATGGGAGCATTCACATGAGAGCATCATCTACTTGTATCATCATCCTAGGCATATTGCATGCTTGCTTGTTCTCTTTGATCTTGGTCCATTATCATTAAATTTGTTCACATAAGCACTTTATCAAAGAATAGATCTTTGCCTAGCAAGTTCCCAAATAATTTCCCATCACTCCACTTTAGACACATGTACAATGAGCCAAAGTACATTTGTTATACTAGCCAATTCATTTCCCAATTCACTTTTATGGGTCCAAGCCCATTCCTCATGCCATATATCAATTTTGCATATACAAAGACCAATTCTAAAGACATGGATATAAGCCATAATGAAAAATAATCGTTCCACAAATTCTGTAGCATTCATTTTGACAAAGTCT
Source organism: Sequoia sempervirens (assembly GCA_007258455.2). Classification (NCBI taxonomy): domain Eukaryota; kingdom Viridiplantae; phylum Streptophyta; class Pinopsida; order Cupressales; family Cupressaceae; genus Sequoia; species Sequoia sempervirens. The sequence continues at coordinate 1,107,489,747 of VDFB02271358.1, read as the reverse complement.
TTAATTTCCAACATATTGACAAGCTAATTACAAACATCTTTAATAACATATTCTACCATTAAAATTTATATTTATTTATTTTAATATTTATTACAAAATTTAGTGCCTTATCAATTACTAGTCCAACTTCAAATCTTAAAGTTTTATTGTTGTCCAATAATTTGCTCCAATTCAATTGTAAATTATTTATTTTCATTACAACACCTAATAAAATTCATTTTGGAAGCCATCGACTGAATATTGGTCCATTTGTGACTTAACATTCCACGTGCATAGATTAAATTTGAACATAGAACTGATTAATACTTTAAAAAATGCATGCGGGTAGGTTTACATGATTCCACCTCAGAACAGAAAGTGATAGTGCCTAATTTACTAATTGACTCTTCCTCTTTCAAGGCTGAATTCAAAAGAAGTATCATTTCCAATTCATTATCAGATAAGTAGAAGACATGCCATTACATCACAATAGAAACTATTTCATTTTTGCAACTTAGTGCCTAAATAACTTTGACATCAGTGTCCACTGTATATGCAACTGTTACCTCTGCCAATCCAAATGTTCCCAACAAAAAGGGGAAAATAACTTTCAAAATTATAGACCACTATTTCCAATTCAAACCTGTAAGGAATGATGGAAAACATTTTTGGCATAAAACATAAATTAAAATAAAATAAAGCCATGCTTGAACAACAGAAGTAATCCTCCTGGATACAAAGTCAAATTAAGGCCACCAAACATTGTTAACTTCATAACCATGAAGAGGTAATGGGGAAGCAGCTTGTTCAAATACGGTCAGCAATTTACCTTCAATGCTTCTCATCACTCTTCCCTTTGGATCAACTATAACCAACTTCTTTTGGTACAGGTGTACCAAAATCCACCCACAACTATTAACCACCACTTGTGAATGATTGTAACTCAATCCAACATTAACATGTGAATTTCTCTGCCTGCTAAAATTATTGACAACATTTCCCTGGTTCAGTCCAAATTCTTCATATAGGCTCCTTGGGAATACATGAAATTCTAACCAGCTATACCCATTTTCCTTCACACCTTCATTCAACTTCCATAAGGAGAGATCCTTATTATCCACCAGAATCACATTTCCATCATACCCAGTTAACTTCCCATAACAAAAGTGTTCAGGTTGATTGATAACATCCCAGCTCCTCTCTGCTACATTAAATGCAGCAACGTCAAGCCTAAGCATGGATCCAACTAAAGTTTGATTAATCCAATAAAACCTTCCTCTGGAATACACTCCTTCCCCTGTGGGGAAAAGTGATATGGGTGTATTCATCTGCAATTTGGACCATGAATCAGTTTCTGAATGATACATCTCCATAACCATAGTGTTTTGGTTTTCATGTCTCCTGTATTCCCCTGTGATTAAGATAAATGTCCTTGTGAAGGAATCAAAACCTAAACCAATGAAATCTTGTCTTGATCTAAGCTCAACAAGAGGGGGCAGCATTTTCCATGTCCTGGTGACAGGATTGCAAATGTAAAATAAAGATGGTGCATTTGGGGCTCCTTTGTCGTAACAAGAATAACAGAGGAGACTCTTGCAACTAGTCACCACACTGCCATTAAGAGCTCCCAGAAAATCTAATGAGAGCCTGTACATACGAGAAGTGGGTACTGATTGAAGTAGATATAAATCATTCAGCACAGAGTTCTTCATATGGGCGAAACTTAGGCCTCCTATGACAAATGCAGGGGAAGAGTTAATAGAACTTACAGCGTATGAAATTATTTTCAAATCATTAGCTGGTGGTGAAAGAAGAAACTTCCAGCGTTTACAAACAACTCTGAATTTTCCAATGACAAGGGTTTGCAGCTTAGCCAAAACCAACAGCAACAACTCTTGTGGAAACCTGCTCCATATCTTATCATCCATCTCTGTGTTCTCCTCTTCAATTGCAGGTTTCTTCTTCAACTCTAACTCCAGAACCAATTTTAATGAAGCCATATATTCTGAAAATAACTTGTGGGCAGCATAAGAACTTATAATGGCCTCCTTAGACATACTGTTATTAGCCAATGAATCTATAATGGCTTTCCATAAATCACATCTTACACAAAAGTTTTATTTAAGCAGAAATCTTCAAAGCGTGGATGAAGGCAGCATGGATTTATGTTGGAACAAGAAATTCCTCTCCATTGAGTTATAGATGCCATGTAACTTAAAAATTATATTATCATATTCTCCTGTCCTGTGCATGAGAGTAAAGTATATGATTGATGCTTTACTAATGGGATCTGACTAGTTGGTTGTCGTTTTCTGATTTCCTGCCTCCATTTCCAAATAATATTGATTCTTTATATTAGAGGGCTGCTGTCTCCTTTTTGGTCTGATCAGCGTTGATTCTTGATTGACTTGTTTATAGCTTTTCTATAGCTCCCTGAAGGAGAAATAAGCATTACTTTTCTTAAAAGCTAAGCCCTTCTCTTACTCATGGGGAGAGTATTGATTTTTAATGGTTGATGTAATGCTAAACCATTGTAATAATTAGATATATTATTAGTTTGGGCGATCTAAAAAGTAGACAAGCTTGTCTGGGGTTGAAGTTTCCAACTCAGAACCGGCAAGTTATGCCAAGAAGTTAGGTTGATGGCAAGACGGTAGGTCGATATTACCTGTCAAAAAAGTCAGGTTGATATCAACAAGTTGTTTGATCGATTTTCTTAATGATTTTATTTGTAGATGATTAAGATGTATGTAGATTAAAAATATTATGTTGTTATTGTTAGTATTTGTTTTGGTAGATATTACAATTTTTAATGTGTTAATTGTTTCAATTATTTTGGTTAATTTGTTCATCAATTTAGTTTACAATATTTTAAAAAAATGACATTTGGAACATTTCATCACAGCAATTTATTATGGGAAAATTCACCGTTATGAAAAATTTACCACGAGCAATTCACCCCAAGGAAAATTAATGGTAAACTTTTAATGGGATGAATTTTCCGCGGCTGTGAATTGCTGGTGGTGAATTTTCTTTGAGATGAATTTGTCATGGCGGTGATTTTTCCTTCGATAAATTATTGGTGGTGAGTGAATTGCTGGCCGTGAATTTTCCTAGAACCATCATTTGATTATTGATGTGTATTGATGTGTATGCAAATTTTTCATTAATATAATTTAAAGTGATTGGTATTGACTTAATCTTTTTATTGTAGTCATTAGGTATGCACAAATTCTTTGATGAAATATGACATTCAACAAACATTAAGAATGAATTTAACTTGTAACTACTCAATGATATCGATATGTAGAAAAAAGTGTACCCTGTATGTCAATAAACTATTCTTAAACCATGACCAAAGATAAATTTGACACCATCTATCCAACATTCAGAATACATCGAGAGGAGCTCACTCACCACAACACTAAAATAGAAAAAGAGCACAATGTCGGTGATGTAACTAAGAAAGAAGAAGATGTTGATCTGTTTGACATCGAGCCCTTTAAACAGTAATTGCCAACACACAAACTGCAGGGAATAATGGCATTCCAAGATTCAGTTTATTTATGATCAATCACATTTCGGATGGATTTCTGTATCATAGTCATTACTGGTATGATTTTAATAATGAATCTATGTCAAATTGATACAAGCTTATATTTTTTTTGTTCCTATATCAAACATAATACAAATGATTGTGGGTATCGCACTATGCTTTTACATGAATTGCTTTTTAAAAATATTACTTGAGCTCATTGGAGAAGAATCGACGATTTGAAAGCTACTGATAGATATTGCTAGGCTTATTTTCAATTTTCTCCACCATTTTCTACTTCACTTCCTCTATAGTTTGAAATGCAAGGCAAAGAGAGTGATGTTGGCTTTCTAAATTTTAGTTGGAAGATCAAACGATCAATTCCCTCAATATTAATAGTCTTCTTCCAAATACATCACCACAACATTTTAATGAAGAAAAAGCACATTGCACTGCAAACGCTGAGAAGTCTATCAAGGAAGGATAAATTTGTAGATAGGAGGAGAAGGAAAGTGGCATTCATTTTCTATTTGTATTCTTCTTACTCAATTGTCCTGCCTCAAGAAAAGGAAATAATCATAAATGGAAGAACCTGAACAATAGAAAATTCAGGGTTATATCCACTCAATTTTCAAAACCAAGAAAAATAGTCTGGATCTGCTTCTACAACCTTCCAAAAGAATATCGGGACCCATAGATACTCAAATGCACCAGCAATTCTATGGGAGATAAATTTTACATAAGAGTTGTGTATATAAAGATATTATCATAAGAGTCTTTCATATAAGGACTACATATTGAAAGAGTATAAAAAGAACAAAGTATCTCTCCTCTCATAGGAATTAGTCATCAGTCCTAATTTACTAGAATAACGTATAAAGAATAATCAAATTGGCCTTCATTATCAACTTCACAATTAAAAGTTGTCACAAAGGCATCTATTAGCTATAGTCACACATGCTAGTATCAAACAAAAGCAGCATTCAATGATTAGCTTAGCAACATTCATTGCCACCTTTGCTTCCTTTTACTATTGTTAACTCAACCTAGGAGCTTCACTAAGTTTTGTTAACAAAGTTTCATACCTCAAATACTGGCATATAGTAGGCTCCTAATTAGCACTTTTTCGTTCTCCTCACACTATATATACATGAAAGGATATTTTTCTATATGTACCAAAGCATTTTTCCTCCTTGGGATGAAATCACACCATTAAAAATAAATTGCTCTAGGTGGACTAAATATTCAGTATGGCCTTATTCCTAGGCCCACAAAATTGAAATAAAATTAAATGGGAAATGACATGGATATACAAGTTTTATCATTACAATGTGTCTAGGCTACGTTGAGGTGCATACAAATCCTAGAATGATCATACACCTCAAGGTATGTAACACTCACAAAGATGCATGTAAAGTAAATATTCAAACACAAAAGAATATAGAAAGGGGTTCATATAGAGTGATGGATCCAACATGATGTCATTATGTGGATTCATCCTTTGTCTTGCACTCTCCATAAGAACCTAGAAAATAAAGAAAAAATGTGTAGCAAGTAGCTTCTATAACACAATTGGGAAGAAATGCAAACTAATCTTAATGTCAACAATCATAAGATGGAAAGTGGTAGTGACCTTCCTCATTGGGTGACTGGTGGCTAATAGAGTTTATGGAGCATAAGGCATATCATGTGCTAAAGATGAGTCTTTGTAGGAGCCAAGAACTATCTACAAAACTGAACATGAGAGTGTTAAATAAATAGAGTATACACCCCTTGCAATTAATTGTATCTATAGGATACATGAAATTATAGGAGAGGTGGAAATAGTATATTAAATGTAAATTTACTTGATAGGCATGTAAGTCATGTAAAATAATATATATAAATGAATGCATTTTGTATCAAGAAAGAAAAATGTTTTAAATCATAATTATGGTAAGCTCATATGTTGTACATTTCATCAAGGAATAAGATTTCCCCAAGCATGGGAAAGTAAGAGTGGTGATCTGGCCCTTATTGGATAGAAACACCCATGTAAATATGTAAGACACTAAAGTGGTATATACCCCTAATGGTGCATCCAAGAGCACAAGTACACATCAATATAGATAAGGTGATAGCTCCCTAATGGTGCTGAAAATATCAATACATGGCATGACATATAATCAAGAATGTGAGAAAGACTCATAGTGTCCTCAATCTTACCCTTAGAACATGTTATGAAATATAGGTACCTACTGTGTTAGGGAAGACATGACTCTTGATGCCCCCTAATGTGGTAAAGTTGCTTCTAAGGACATAAGTGGGTCACATGTGTACAACAATGTAAAGTGTACAAATAAAAGTTAATATCAAATTAATGGACCCTACATGGGAAAGATAATGCACTAAGGTGCAAAGGTCTATAATGAGGAAAGTCTTGATGCTCTTGGTGTAAGATATAGTGTGCAATATGTAATGGAAAATCACAATTCCCCTAAATGTAATGTTGTGTCACTAAAGGCATGTTGTGTAAGGAGAAAATATGGTGTCCCCACATGTAGAGATGTAGAAATAATAGCACAAGACATAAGGTGGAAGGCATGATTCCCCTAATGTAACTTGAAAGAACCATAAATCTAGAGTTGTAATCAATGTTTAATTGTGTTGATAGAGAAGCATGAAGATGCAAAGAAGTAATATGTGATGATGTGATTGTGAAAACACATGGGTTAAGCTAATTGTGAACCTCATAAGGTAAAAGTGGCATGTGAGAGACAATGATGAGCTAATAACTACCTTCCTCATGTATAATGGTATTATTTTTGGTACATGATGTTAATTGGATCTTTCACTATTTTTAATGGGAGTGGAAAGGCCAAAATGCATTCGTTCTATACTAAGAAGTGATGATGAAAGGATCAATTCAATTAGGTTAAGATTTTCCCTAAATATCCTTTTTCTCATTTGGGTTTTGTGGATTTGCACGTTGGACCAAGTCATCTAGCTAAAAGTATTGTTCAATGATTCCTTTACTATATTATTTTCCTAGTTATCTTTAGTATATGCATAGATTATCTAATATGTTGACTCATCTCTCATCAATATTGTTGAGATATTGTAAGTAGTGTTCTCCATAAGTACATAATTATCAATGATTCATAGAGAGAAACACATAATGATGAAATCTCAATGTCAAGAGGCATTATGACCTTCATACCATAAACTAGAGAATAAGGTGTGAAACTAATATTTGTAGCATGCCCTAAAATGTGCCTATAGAGTAAGTGCATAGAAATGGGGGACCAAAAGGGGTCCCTAAGTGGCCAATTTTTTTCTAAAATCAGAAAACACTGATCTTGGATGAGAAATTGAAGATGGTTACACTCATAATCTGCAGATGCAATGAAAATAAGAGTCATAGTGTCCTAAATCTACTTTATAAACTTTTTTTTTTTTTAAATGGTAGATATTAAGGGGTTCAAAAAGGGGGCCACACAAAGTGGTCATGTTTAAAAAAAACATAAGGGTAAACCCACAAAAGTGGTTTACAAGTTGAGTGAGGAAGGAAAAGTGGCAAAAAATGACCCCATACAAAAAAAATTGGTTTTTGGGGTTCGAATGAACCCTTTGGTTTGAGCGAACCAAAAAAGGGTTGGAATGAACCCTGGTTTGTGCGAACTAGTTAAATGTAAGGTGGACCCCATCCTGCTGAAATAAAACAATGAAAACCCCTTTTTGAAAGGGGGTTTGAATGAACCTTGGTTCGCTCAAACCCCTGGGGGTTCGCTTGAACTCCCCTGGTTTGAGCGAACCCCCCTTTTCCCACCTTCATGCTCTCTAGCACAAAAAAAAAAAATCCCTTTGAAGGTCGGGTTGAGGATGAAAATGGAGGATACTTCACGAACCCAACTAGAATCAGGTAGTCCTCAGAACCATCTATCCAACGACTATAATTTTAATATGTTTTGGTTTTATTATCTATTTGTTTTTTTAGTTTTATTAAACATAGGTTTTTCACCGAAAATGAAGCTCTTTATTCTACACTATCAAAAAAAAAAATTAAAAATATGACTGCACCAGATATTGAAGCCCTTGATCCAACATAAAAAAATGAATTTTGATACATACAAAAAAAGTTACGCGTTATATGGTCTGCCTATGTCTGAATTGTAATTGGTTTGACTTCGAAACTTGATTAAGGAAAAAGTATTCAATAAAACACTATCTAACCAATTGGAAGCACTAGATATCAGAGTTACAAATCTAAATTCGAAAGAATTAGAATTTTATCCTTCATGGAAAAAAAGTTGTGTTATACAGTGAGCGTCACTACTTAAAAATTTTATTTTTTGAAAAAAACTAGTTTTCGAGGGGGATGGAAAAAGAGGTGCAATACGATTCCAAAAATTTTGAAAAAAATATATTTAGAATCTACAGAAAAAATTTCATGAAACTCTAGTTTGCATCATCTTCAAATTCCTCACGGTTTAGCCACTATAGGTGCCCGAAAGTGAAGATTTAGTTAGAAAAAATTATTTCAGTGTCTGTTTGGCCAAAAATTGTAAACCACTATTGTGGGATCACCCATCACATAGCATCTGGTGTGGCCTTCATAAAATTTTAAATCGGTGATAAATTAGCTAACAACATGTAGTTTATGCCCAGTTTTTCTACTAATTTTTTAATGAATGTATTATTTTTTACTAATTTTCAAAGTGGACAAATCTTGAAAAATAGAAAATTGAGCGTGCTCCCTCATTTTTCTTTTTTAAATAATTGAAAATCAAATACATGTATAATGGAGTCTAGTTTCTAAAAATGTAATTTATTTAAAATATCGATCAACAGTTAGAAAATAAAGTCAAAAATACCACACATTGGTTTTTGAAAAAACATGGATGCACTAACAAAAAAATTTAAAGATGAAAACCTTAACATACTCAAAATGTGAAAAAATTTACATGGTTAGAAATATAAGAAAGAAATTAACATTATCATGGTATTTTTGACTTGACATTGAAACACGTGAAAACCTGATGGGGAGCACACTCGAGATTATGTTAAATTTTTTTATTATTTACAAAAAAATGTCTTTGGATGTTGAAAAGTCACTCCAAAGCTTTGGGTTGAAAGCCCAAGGAAAATCCAAGCCAAAGGTTAAGAAATTTTCAAAGCAAACAATAATTCAAGCACATCATAATGTGCAGCTCACATTATGTGAATGCATTCACATAAAGCCAACGCATTATAATACACTCATGTTATAATGATTGCATTAAAATAACACGGTCACGTTATAATGTGCTCATGTTATTGTGAAGGAAATTAATCTCTCCCTCATCTTCTCTCTCTTTGCTACACTCAATCAATCCTTCCCTCTCCATCCCTCTCTTTCCCCTCTCTCTCCCCTCTCTAGGTCTCTCCTCTACCTCTCCATCCCTCCCTCCTTACCCCTCTCTCTATTCTTCTATCCCCCCTCTTCTCTCTCTCTCTTCCCTCTCTAGGTCATCACCTCTCACTTCCACCCTCTCTCCCTCCCCTCTCTAGGTCTAAATTATTTAGGGTTTAGGGTTGAGGGTTAAGGGTATAAGGTTTAGGGTTGAGGGTTAACGATATAAGGTTTAGGGTTGAGGGTATAGAGTTTAAGGTTGTGGTTTTAGCGTATAGGATTTAGGGCTTAGGCTTGAGGGATAATGTTTAGGTTTGAGGGTATAGGGTTTAGTGTATAGGGTATCGATTTAAGGGTATTGGGCATAGGGTTGAGGGTATAGGGTTTAGGGTTGAGGGTATTGGGTTTACGGTTGAGGGTATAAGGTATAGGGTTTAGGGTTGAGGGTATATGGTTTACAATTGAAGGTATAAGGTAAAGATTCAAGGGTATAGGGTTTAGGATTGAGGGTATGGATTTTAGGGTTGAGGGTTTAGCATTGATGAGAGGAAAAATGGATACATAAAGATATCACACTTTTTCCACCAATCATTCACTAATGTCCTAGGAGTCCTAATTGGATTGACTAACAACCTCACAAGGTTAGTCAATTCACAATTAAGAAGGGCCTAGGAGGGGGTTATTTGAGTTCTAAGGGGTTCACCACCAAGCAAATGTTTAGAAAATAGAATGTTGGAAAACACAATGTGATATGAAAAATGACCTAGAATTAGAAATGCAAGCTAAATGAAAGATGCAAATGATGAAATTATGCAACAGGGAGATATGATATGTGTACTTGGAAAGTTTGGAGATGTGAGGATTTTGGAAATGTAAAGAAGCTATCAAAATATGTTGTGGAGGACTAAGATCATGCCCAAGATGGCATATTAGTCCTGCTACTATTTTCGGAGCAAATGTTGAATCAGGATCTCGAAGAATCTTTGAAAAATATGCTTGGGAGGACTAAGATGCCCAAGATGGTGTATTAGTCTCATTCTGAATTTCTAAAAAACCTCTAAATGTGGTTCTAAGCTCCAAGGTCTGCAGTTGATTCTCCTGATATCTAAGGTCCCGAAACTTCCAAATCTAACATGTAGGTGAGTTTCTATGAAGATGACAACTTTGGCAATGCAACTTTTCAACTTTTACAACTTTTCACTCCAAGTGATCTTCAATAATTCAACCTAGATCTGCAAATACAAACACACAAGAGAGGAAAAACTTGTTGATTGTTAGTGAATGGGGGTTTTCCTTGGTCAAACCCCTTGTAGGTAATTAAACCAAATGATGAAATGAATGAAATAAAGCATGAAATATGAAATATGTAAATGGTATCACCTTCGATTATGTCTTGTGAATCAAATCTCCAATATACCATGTAGTGGCCATGAAGAATGTAGATCTTGGATCCTTGGATTTGATGTGAACAATGGTTGTGAATAGATCCTCAATACTACATCCACAATCTTGGCTCAACAACATGAATGGATGCACTAAACCCTTGGCATGATGCTTGAATCTTGATGATGGCTCCAAATGCTTAATGAATTTCTCTTGAATGATCTTGTGGACTCCAATTTGCAATTAGGAATACTCTAACAAAAGTCTTGATTTGAAATAAGTGAAGGAACCTTGTATTTATACTTATCCATGCATAGTATCCCGAAATTACACCACAACAAGCTGACATATGAATTTATTAAATAAAGGAGGATAAATCCCACCCAAATTTGAAATTGAATCCCGAAAAATAAGCCAAAGAGGACTAAGATTCCCTAGGTGGCATCTTAGTCCCAAGGCTCAATTCTCAAGGCACAAACTCCAAAAAGGGACCTTTTTAGGTGCATTCAATATCAGGGTCCCAAGACCCATGGAGGACAAAGATTCCCTAGGTGGAGTTTTAGTCCCAATCCACAAATTAGGGACACATAAATAGAAACATTAAATGATCATTTATCTTTTGATGTTTGTTGATATTTTCCATAAAAATATATAGTTTATTAGGCTTGTGGATGCAAAATAGGACCAATTAAGACATGAATAGGGACAAATAAAGAAAGGTGGTCCCAAACAAGTTTGAAAATGCAAGGGTGTGCATTTTACTACACTACATTTATCCCCCACTTTAGTGAGAGGATGAACTTGCTTCAAACTCACACTAAAGTAGCCAACCATGCAATCAAGAGGGGTTCAAATGCGCAAATGCTAGTAAGATAGGATGACAATAATCAAGAGGGATGATCAAGCCCCCAGGATCAAGATCTTATGGAAAACCAACATAGGCACAAAGGAACACACATTTCGATGATATATGAATCCATAATCAAATCGCTAGCATACACCATCAAAGACAAAAAAAAGGAAAAAGAAAAAGAAAAAGAAAAAAGGAAAATTGCAATGGATCAAGCTTGAACTGGCCATCCAACAAGGTGGACTGGGTCTAGGTTGTTTTTCCAAAAAGGTTTACAAGTGGAATGTGTTGTCCATTATGAAAACAAAACACATGCTCACAAGGGCTAGTGGGAGCTCGTTGTCCACTAGGTGAGCCCCAAGAGGTCCATATCAAAGTCATACCCCCATTACTATGATAAAGAAAAAAATAAAAATGCATGCTCACAAGGGCTAGTGAAGCTAGTTGTTCACTAGGTGAGCCCCAGGGGACCATATCAAAGCCATACCTCCATGACTTTAATAAGGTACAAAAATGCATCGCAATAAAAAAGAGGTATGTTCAAAGGGATTTTACTTAGTTCGTGTAAGGTCTCATCTTAGGGAACATTGTGCTTAATGTCTCCAAGAGAGGAAAAGTCAAAGAAATATCATGCTCTTAGAGGAAATAAAACCCAATGACACCACGAAGAAAAGGACGCATCACAAGAAGAAAGAAAATCACACAAGGAACATGAAAACAAATGCAAATGAAATCATGCCAAAATAATGCCAATGTATGCCCCCACTTTAAAGGAATTGCTAACACCATGTTGTGAGCAATTTCTCTAAAGTAGACAAAAATGAAAAGGAAAAGATGGATACCCCCAAAATGCATAACTCAATATGTCACATGCAAGCCAACTTAAGGCATGTCATCCACATCCCAAGCTTGCTCTTACATATACATGGAAGGTGGTCAACTAGCCAAAAGAGGCAATGACATGTGACATACGAGGACAAGGCTACCTAACCCCTTGCCCCCACTTAGTGCAGGACAAGGGTGAGCCAAATAGGATGAAAATGGACATTAGTTAGAGGAATTAGGTTCTTCAACACAAGGAAGAGCACCACACTCCTTGAGATGTTGAATTTTGTTGTTTAAAGCCTTACATTCATTAGTAGAATGACCATGAACTCTATCATATGCAAAGAATGAAGTCTTGTAGCAAAATTTCTTTCCTTTTTTTGAGGGAGATATATCAGATGATCTTGGAGGAGTCTTTTGTAAGAGTGTTTATGTTAAGTGAAGGCCTGTTTATTTCTATCAAAGGACAATTTAACCAAGACCACTAGTTGTTTATTGTGTGTTAGGTTCGATAGGGACACGGATACCTTGTTCTCTAGAACCACATCCTTTTCCACTATATCCAAGTTGTTTCATAAGTTCATAAAATTTTCCATAAATATTTTCCATTTCTTTAGGATTCAAAGGTTGTTGATAGTCAATTTCATCAAATTTTGTTACAAATGTATGTTTTCATTTCTTCTAAAGTGGTTGAGGTGGATTCTTTCGAAGGGCCTACTTTTTCCTTTCCCTTTTTAGAGTCTTTTGTTGTGATCTTGTATTATCCCATGAATGTAGGTGTGAAATCTAAGGAACCCCAATCATCTTCTAATAGCTTCGTGACTTCTTCAATGTGTTTTTCTTTAGCTTTTTTTTGCACGAATTCCACTTGTGTAGTTGGTGTTAATATTTTCAAGGAGTTCTATTTGTTTTTCTCAAGTTGTAATACATTATAAGGCTCATGATCAGCGTCAAGTGTATACACTTTGTTGTTGTAGATGTATTTCATTTTACAATGAAGAGTGGAAGGAACCACATTCATTGCATGAATCCACAGTCTACCTAAAAGAAGGTTATATGAAAGATCTTCAGGCATAACATGGATTAGAGTTTGTAATGTGGCCTTTCTAGCTTTAATAGGTAAAGTGATTACACCAAGTGGTTGTTTTTGTATTTTATTAAAGCCATTAATAGAGAAAGATGCAAGTTGGATTTTTGATTTATCGACACCAAGCTTATCCAAAAGGTTAACACTACACACATTTAAGGCTGAGCCATTGTCAACAAGGGTTTGTTTTATCCCTATCATATTGTATTGAGCTATGATCATGAAAGCATCATTTTTTTTTTGCACTTCCAAAGAGGGTAGTTCACTTTGGTGGAAAACAATGTCTATGTTTATTCCTTGAATCATGGCTACTATGTCATTCCGATTTGCACTAGAGGGAACCAGAACTTGTTGCAAGGCTGTTTGAAGCATAGTGTGATAATTAGGTGAATTATGAATTAAGTCCCATGGGGATATCTTAGCAAGAGTATTCTTAATTTGTTCAACAAGATCATACTCCTTTCCACTTTATGAAGGAAAACGAGGGGTACCTGGTAAGATAGGATTAGGCAATGGAAGGGATGTTGAAGGTGCTTGTCTTGGTTGCAGATTGTTCCTCGTGTTGTATGTATGAGCAACAGTATTGTAACTCGATTGTTGTGAAACATTGTTCTTAGGTGGTTCGAGAATAAGGACGAGTGTGTTTTGAACTTTTGGTTTTTGAGAGGGTGGATGGATGATAACTTTAGGCTCGGGAGAGTAATTCAAGGGGTATCTAATGTGCATAACCTTAGAAGACTTATCATTATTTTCATGATCTCTTAGTGAAGAGGATTCTAATGTTACTTCATCATCTTCATCTAAGGAATTACTATTGTCAATGTTTTCATTTTCTTCCATCATTATACCTTCCCTAGTAGGAGGTTTTTTAGGAGTGTAGACACTCGAAATATCCTGATTGATATCATGCACTCGATTCTGATTCACTAAATTCAATTCTTCCTTGATAATTTCTTTACTAACCAATTAATTAAATAATCTTTATTTAATTAATTCATCAAAATTCCTCCTTTAATTAAATAAATCAACTTTATTAAATCATAATGTGCTCTCGTTGATTAAATAAATCAACTTTATTTAATTAAATCCTAAAGTTCTTCATTTAATTAAATAAATCAATTTTATTTAATTAAAATCCTGATGTTCTTCATTTAATTAAATAAATCAATTTTATTTAATTAAAATACTGATGTTCTTCATTTAATTTCAATAAATAAAATTTATTTAATTAAATTACTAATCTTCCAATATCCTCTCATTTGATTTAAATAAATTAAAAAACATCTAAATCAAATATCACCAATCAACTAACTTCATCTAAGTTAATTAATCCTAATTAACTCCTAACACTAATCCTCCATTCCTCTAGCTTTTGCAAGTTGCACATGTAAATCAATTTATTTGATTTACTAATTATTCTCTTTTCATTCAAATGTGGCATATTCTTGGAATATTCCACTTATTTGAATTATCCCTCCCAAAGGACTTTTGTCCTCCAACTTGGCATTAAAATCTCTTACATGTCCTCTCCTTGAGCCAACTTGGCATTAATTCCTCTTACATCCCCTCTTACACAAGTCACCTCTTTAAATTCAAATTTCACCTACATGCATATAACATGCGCATTGTCCAAAATGTGTTCCACTCTCCTTCATTAGCATGTTGACAAGTGGCACAATTCCATTGGCCTTTTTTTAATCCCACATTCCTCCTATTCTTCAATCCTCCATCCTTCTTCCTTATAAATAGAGGGCTTCTCTATTGATTTGAGGGAGGGAGGTTTATGCAAGTTTATTATCTAGAATTTCATCCAAGTTAGCATAGAATTTCTCCATCATAGCTAGGTTATTGGCATTTTGCATCAAATTCATTTTGTTTATCACGCATCCATCATCAAGCTTATCAAGGGATTGGGAAAGGGCTTCTTTCCACATCAAAGAAGCACCAATCCCCCTATGGGATGTTGGTTTGAGCATTAGAATGGAGTTTCATTTGTGATTTATTTGCATAGTTTAAGATATTTTGCTTTGTTTCCATATTCATGTGTTCAAATAATTTCATAGGGAATGTTTGGTTTACACTTGTTTATTGACTAATGACCACTTGTTTGTTCATGTTTGAGTAGTTATAAGCTAAGCATTCACATTTTGGCACTAGAAGGAGGGAAGAAATCTCAAAATTAACATGTTTTTTTCTCTATTTCCATCATTTTTTCCATTTTTTATCTTTCTAGGTCAAATAGCGATGCAAACACGGTCTCTATTTTTCCATAGAGTGATGCTAAATTTAGTAGAGAGACATTGAAATGCAATCGTTCTGGCATCACTATATAGTGACGTTGCCTCTATGTTTCAAATGGTGATGCCTTTGTTTTCTTGCTTTTGCACTCAGTCTTAAAATGGTCGTATCTTGGTCATATTTTGGTCTTTTTCGGAGCATTTTTTTTTAAATGGGGTAGAATCTCATAAGCTATCCAATGGTGTAGGTGTTTCTCAACTTTGATAGAGTTAAAATTTTCAAATTTTCACCTAAAGTCATATCACATTGTAACTTGGTCTAAATTTTAGGGCTTTTTTGCTTAATCATTCATCTAAGCCTCATATCTTTTTGTTTCTTGATCTCATCTAACATTTTGAGCATGGCTTCTAGGTTTTAAGAGGAGCATGGAGCATTGAAGTGAAAGAAAAACCATTTGATATCCATTGTCTGGGAATAGAAGAAAATAAGAACAACTTCCTATGGCACTTTCTTTTTCATAATTGTAAAAAAAATATGTTTTTTAACACTTTGGGAGCATTTATAATCCCATCTTTGGATATTGTTATCTTCAGCTTTAGAACTTAACTACCTTCTATTTGGGTTTTAAAAAGAACATACAAAAGCTTTCTTTTTCACAAAGGGTTAAAAAGAACAATTAGAAACTCACTAGATTTGATTTTGGGTTTTAAAAATTGAACAAACAACTTCAAACACTTGGTTTTGGTGCTATAAAAAGAATCCATCATTGCTTTGAGGATTAAAATGAACATGTGATTATCTTGTTTTGTAATCCTTTTTACAAGCTAATACCATTGAAATGTGTATGCACTTCTCTCATGCTTCACAGTGATATTGAGAATCAAAAGCATTTTGGCGATATTAGGTTGTCTAAAAGATTGCCTCCACAGTTCAAATTTGGGCTTTTAAAATTGAACAAAACTTGCTAGTGTGATAAAAGGCATCGCGTGTGTTTTCTCTTTGTTCACACAAACAAATATTGATCGAACTACGGATGTACTTACTCACTATTGTTCACCTTTAGAGGGCCTACCTTGGTGGGAAAAACTACTCACCCCAAGGGAATGACATAAGCGGTAACAAGCATAAGCCAAGCTCTTCCAAACCACTATATAAATTTGTGGTTGCGATGAAAATCATAAACAATGGGAAGCGGTGCATGATAACTCTCCCCTAGTATCTTTATGATTCATAAATCCCTTGTTCTAAGGGTTGGAAGATCTCTCACAATGGTGCAGGAGCACCTATTTGATTTCTTGCCTCCATAAGGCCATTTGTAAATAGTTTATCTATTTTGTGTATTGAGTCTTATAATAAGGTTTATAAAACCATTTTAGAGGTTTTTGAGTCTTAGTAAGTAATATTTTAAGTCATTTGTCAAATAATGTTTAAAGTTGGTCCATATTGTAAAAATTGTAAAAGTTGCTCAAAAACATTGTCAAGCAACTTGTCAAAAAGTGTCATTAAGGGGTTTTGTCAATAAACTAATCAAAAGGTGGTTGAAAATGGTTAGTTTTGGTTGAAAATGTATAAATAAACCCTCCAAAACTCGAATTGGGGGTGGGAGACATCATTTTTAAAATTAAATGAATGGAAACCTCAAGTTTGGTATGCATTTTCTGATTTTCACATTGTTACCAGGATGAAGTTGTGTTTTATACGGATTTTTATGGAATCAAATAATGGATTATCATATATGGATGGAAATATATCTGTCTCTAGTTTCCAATTCTTTTTGTCTCATTGAATTTTATCAAGTTTTGTGGAAGATATGAATATTTTGGTGAGACTGCCTATTCTAACAATATAGTGCAGAATTTACAGTATAAAAAGTGTGTTGGTACGGAATGTAAAGTCTATAAATTGGATCTTAAATTAATTTTATTTTGTTTCCATGTGAATTTAATTTCATTTGGTTCAAGTCTCATCAAATTTTATTAAGATTTGAATGAGTTATGACCATTTTTGTGAGGGCAGGTCTAAACCCTACCTAGGGTTTGCAGTTTTGGAAAAAATATAATAACTTTCATTTCAACCATTGGATCTTCATAAGAATTGGAGGAAAATACTATAACTATGTTTTGTTCAATCTCACCAGAGGGATGGGCTTCATTATTTGTTTTATAGAATTTATTAATGACTGTTCATGGCAATAAATTGTGGGCTGCCATAGTTATGTTCCCAATGTGGTATACAATGCCTAATAGCATGTGTTATACAAATATTGTTTTGGATTATTATTGAAGGTTTGTGATATGTGTTTTGAATCCTCCTAGCTATGCATCAAATTGGTATCAAAGCCTAGAAAAGATATGGGCTGGTGAAGTTTGTTGGTTTTGTGTTGGTGTTTGTGGTTGTGTGTTGTGCAGGTTGAGGAAGAAACCTGATTGCCTAGGTGTGGCAAAGTAAAGTGGAAGCAAGGAGAAACTTGCTTGTGGAGATGGATTTTTTGAGAAGATTGGAAAGATATTTGCAGGCTGAGGATTCAAGAAAGAAGGAAAGAGAGGAAAAAGAGTTGAGAAAGAAGGAAAGAAAGAAAAGAATAAGGCAAGAGAAGATGGACAAAGAGATTGTTGAGTTGAAGGGAGAATTGAAAAGACTTGAAGAAGAGTTCCAAGAATCCATGATGAAGATGGAACAAATGATGAAACAAGATACAAGTTGGCATTTGACATTGAAAAGGAAGACGGTTTGGCCTATAAAGAAGATTATGAAGAAGCAAAGAAAACAAAAGAAGGCAGCAAATGAGACAAAGGTAAAGTTTGAATCTATTATTCAAGTTGAGCAAGGTAAGTTACAAGTTGAGATGCATGATATTCCAATTGTGTTTGAAGATGAACATGTTGATGTTGAGATTAATGATATGGTTGTTGTTGGTACTCAAGTAGTTGATGAAATTTTTCTTGATGAACAATTTGAGAAGGTTGTTGATGTTACTAATAACCTTGGTATTGATACTCAAGTTGATGATGATAAAGTTATTGATAACATTGATGTTGATATTCATGATCAAGTTGTTGTTGATAATAAAGTTATTGCAGATTTTTTTGCTAATGAGGTATATGAAGGTTTGAAAGAGTATGATGCAGGTTATGCTTATGGTGAAAATGTTGTTTTATGGTACTCTAATGATGAGAATGAAGATATAGATGATGCTACTAAGGTTTATACACAAGAAATAGAGTTTTGGAGCCTAGAAGTTGAGAAGATGATGGAGAAGAGATGGTATAAGAGGAAGAGGAGGAAGGACCCAAAGAAAATTTCCAAGATGAAGGAAAAAGTGCAAAGGAATTGGAAGATCAGGAAGAAGACAATTCAAAGGGGCTTGAATTCTTTTTCCCTCAGGAGTTTGGTGCAGGAGCACCTATTTGATTTCTTGCCTCCATAAGGCCATTTGTAACTAGTTTATCTATTTTGTGTATTGAGTCTTATAATAAGGTTTATAAAACCATTTTAGAGGTGTTTGAGTCTTAGTAATTAATATTTTAATTCATTTGTCAAATAATGTTTAAAGTTGGTCCATATTGTAAAAATTGTAAAAGTTGCTCAAAAACATTGTCAAGCAACTTGTCAAAAAGTGTCATTAAGGGGTTTTGTCAATAACTAATCAAAAGGTGGTTGAAAATGGTTAGTTTTGGTTGAAAATGTATAAATAAACCCTCCAAAACTCGAATTGGGGGTGGGAGACATCATTTTTTAAATTAAATGAATGGAAACCTCAAGTTTGGTATGCATTTTCTGATTTTCACATTGTTACCAGGCTAAAGTTGTGTTTTGTACAGATTTTTATGGAATCAAATAATGGATTATCATATATGGATGGAAATATATCTGTCTCTAGTTTCCAATTATTTTTGTCTCATTGAATTTTATCAAGTTTTGTGGAAGATATGAATATTTTGGTGAGACTTCCTATTCTAACAATATAGTGCAGAATTTACAGTATAAAAAATGTGTTGGTACGGAATGTAAAGTCTATAAATTGGATCTTAAATTAATTTTATTTTGTTTCCATGTGAATTTAATTTCATTTGGTTCAAGTCTCATCAAATTTTATTAAGATTTGAATGAGTTATGACCATTTTTGTGAGGGCAGGTCTGAACCCTACCTAGGGTTTGCAGTTTTGGAAAAAAAATAATAACTTTCATTTCAACCATTGGATCTTCATAAGAATTGGAATAAAAGACTATAACTATGTTTTCTTCAATCTCATTAGAGGGATTGGCTTCATTATTTGTTTTATAGAAGTTATTAATGACTGTTCATGGCAATAAATTGTGGGTTGCCATAGTTATGTTCCCAATGTGGTATACAATGCCTAATAGCATGTGTTATACAAATATTGTTTTGGATTATTATTGAAGGTTTGTGATATGTGTTTTGAATCCTCCTAGCTCTGCATCACACAAGGAATTTATCATTACACCCCCTAAATTGGATGCCCTTACTACAAATCTTTGTTTAGAATCCAAAATCCCAATATTTGTTGGCATCAGGAGGTCGAACCTCTAGAGCCATCCCACATATTTGCAATTATTTGTAGAGATGAAAATTTCATCATGGGATATTCATGAGAACTAAAGTTTTGCTTACCTATAGAAGTGAGTGTTGTGGAGGGGAGCCAATGTGGTTAAGCTTCTAGTCATCCGCTCTAAATAAGGGCAAATTGATTTATCCAAGTGAGAACTCAACAAATATTTTTTCTTCCATCCTAGGGTTGTGCAATCCTTGAGTCAATTAAACATATTGCTTGGATACAAAATATTGAAAACAAACATTCAACAAGGACATCAAATTTCAAATCTTTAGAAGAAGTAAATACCTTTGAAAAATCCAAGTGCTACTCTTTGTCCCTAGGTATTTCATCCTTAGAGGCTTCTAAGTATTTGGATTTATATCTCAATTTTCTTTCTTCAAAGTCATCATAGGAAACTATGCTCTTGAAACCTTGATTTTCACATAATTGACCTTGTGGGATGAAAAGGAGTTAATACATAGACATTTGAAACTTATGAAATACATTGGATGTGGTAAAAGCAATTCATTAATCAAGATGAAATCAATTGAACCTAACACATGTGCTTGTTATCTTTTTCCTTATGATCTTCCATGCAAACATTGGTCTTTTGGTTTGAACTACTCTTAGGGAAAAACATGTTCTTTAATATCTTCGTCTTGTAAACAAGGTCCCTCTTAGGTTCATTTAGGATCAAAAAAACCAATCATTTCATCCATCTCAAACATCAATCAAATCCCATCTCACAAACAACTTTTGAACCATTGGAAAAATCATTCATACTAGACTTTTGGTAAAATCCTTCAAATCAACATCAAAATCTCTTTGTTTGGCTAGGTGTGTGTGGATGAATCCTTCCTCATACATCTAGTTAAATTATCATCCTTGTGGACAAGTTTATTCCAAGATAACATCCAACATCTTGGGTTTTTTAAGTCCATTATCCAAATCAAATCAAACCAATCCAATCAAAAATCCTAGAGTCTAGCATTGATCTAAGGTTCCTAAAAGTTCAACACCCATATCATTCACCCCTTTCATCCTTCATCTCATCATTGGTCCTAAATCCCTTAGAGGTCAACAAGTTCAAAACACAAGAAGAACATGGAATATAAACTTGATCCATACATCATGAGTAATCTAAATCAACCAAACTGTCAAAGCCTTACAATGCTAATTGATTATCAAAACTCACATTTATACAATCCATAAATTGGATCATTATCTCCTACAAACCTCAATGGTATAACAACTATGAGTATTCCCAATCTAAATTTTGGAATACCTTTCCCCATGGTAGATTTAAATCAAAGTAAAAACCTACAAATCTATCAATCGAACAATAAATGCATTATTCTTCAACAAAACAACATTATCCCACCAAATCCATACATGCCAAATGTGAATATACCAAGTACAAGTTTACCAAGCATTGACATTTAAAATGCACACTTTGTAAACTTTAGGATAGATATGTTTGTGAATCATACCAATGTTGTTCAAAGTCCAAACAATATGTTAACAACTCCATGTATTGATCCAAGTCAAGGTAACACCATGCAAAATCAAAGTTACCTAAATCAAGGCAATGTGATTCCCAACCACAACAATGATCAATTTCAACCTATAATACCAAATATGAACATCATCCCAAATCATAACATTTTCCAAAATCAATTTGTCCATGATCCCATACAAAAACCACAAGTATGCATTCCAAATCTACTTGAACAAAAACCAAATCAACTATATCAAGGGTTTCAAGATCAAAATCAAGATCAAATTGCTTCACTTGCCAAAATAATTGACTCATTGTGCCAAGAGACATTTCCACCCTAAAATGAATACACTCTTCCATTGGTTAAACCATGTCATCAAAGCATTGAGTTGTGTCCACAACCACATCAAGAACAATATCTCCAATGTCAAGAAGTTGGATATCAACATCAACAACATCAACAACAAACCCAACCTCCACATCTCGAAGATCAATCACCACATCTCAAATATCAATCACAACACCTCCAAAATCAATCACCACAAGATCAATTTAAAGTAAAAATCTCACAAGATAACAAATGAAAATACACACCACTTGGGGAACCAATTGAGTTTTTCATGCAACGACTAGTCCAAGCAAATTTCATCAAAATACCTGTTTATGAAAATTATCGAGAGCCTCAAGTTAAACCACCAATGTATAACGAGAAGCACCTTTGTGATTTTCACAAAATAAAGGGACACACAACATAAAATTGTATTCAACTCAAAAATATCATCCAAGACCTTATTGATCAAAAAATAATAACTATTGAGGAAAATGATGAAGATCAACCACTAGTGATAGCATTGACAATCCACCCACTACAATTGTTGAAAACAATGATCAAGATCTATCCATCAATGAGCACCTTGAATATTTTTCTACCTCATCCAAAGATCAACTCAACATACATCAAGATTCACTTTTTGATCATGATAAAAACCCCCCAACAATATCTGGAAATGATCTATTTCAAGGAGTGTTAACATTATTTATCCTATAATCATAAATCCTTCCACCAATGATCATTTTGACAATACCTCTACCTCATCCAATGAGTTCGAGGACATATCTCAAGAATTCATTCGAAAGCATGTTCAACATCTTTCACCAAAGTCTAGCAATGGTCCTTTCCAAGACATATTGACATCCTTTGACCTCATAGTTATAGATACTAAAGGGATCCCAACTCAACATTTGATCCAATTCCACTCAAAGATCAAGAGGATATTGAGCCACTTCCCATTCCTAATGAAGATATCCAAGAACCCTTCATAAGAAATATATCCTTTGAAATTGACCCATGTCAAGAACTTGATCCAAATTATGTCAAAATCAATTCCAACATTAACCAAGATCAAGAATTTATATCTCCACAATACTACAATGATCTAATGGGCACTCTCCTATCTATACAAGATGTCACAAATGATGATCATATCCATACCACACATACTCCTCCATCTACCCATGAGATGCTTTCTTTGGATGGACATGTAGATGATCTTCATTCAAAACAAGAGTCTCATACTCTTGGTATCATTACCAAGGAACAAGAGTCTCCTACTCTTAACATTTGTATGAATTATCAAGATATAGAAAAATATAGACATATCAGAAATGGGTCATGAAGAAGGCTTCTATAGAAGTTGTGAATCAGAAACATCTTGTGAAGGCATACCAAAAATGAATCATGAGGAAGAATTTTATATGGACAGTGAATCATCAACACCTCTTAAAGAAGCATTAAAATCTGGTATTTCACAAGATCAAGCCAAAGATATGAATCAGGAAGTTATCCCACTTATGGAGGATCCTATCACTTATAAACTTGGATCACTTACCTTTTTTAGGGAAAGCTATCTTATCAATGAAGAAGCTATCACCTTTGAAGATCCACAACAGAGCAGAGAAGGAGTAGCACCTTGTTTCCAAGGTAAATCATATCCTATTGCAAATAAAATGTTTCAACAGATGAATTATCAAGATAGAGGATTAGGCCTACATGAATAGGGTATCCTAGAACCAGTGCAGATAATTGGCAATCCTAAGCATCAAGGTCAAAGTCAAAGTGACCCCTTGTTTCACTTGTAGGCTCCTCTTGAAGCCCTTCATAGGTCAAAGTGACCCCTTGTTGCTTCAATTCGTAAATTTTCCCATCAATCCATTCTTTCATACTAGCCTTGATGGGCTTGGTTAGAATATCAAGGTCATCGACCTCTTGCTCATCCCAATCGATTAGTCGCAGCGGTAGGTTGGAAACTACATTGTACCAAGAATCCATCACTGTGTTCTCATCTTCTACTATTTGATCTGATACGGGAAACAAATTGACCCTCTTTACAAAATATGATACCATTCACATGTATTGCCTCATTCTTACTTCATTATCATCCTTATAGTTAGCCTAGAAATCTTCAACACTATGCAAGTGGGTGTAATCAGCCGTGACCATCTTCTTTAGTTTTCCATATGAGTCCATTTGCATTCAAGCGGTGTGGAACCTCCAAGTGATACTCCATGAGTTCCTTTTCTAAATTTTTTTCACATTGAGATGTGTGGAATTCATATTTCCCTTGGTCAAAGGAGAGGGGATAAGGAATCCCCATCTTGTTTTTTATGCTTAGGAGGTTGTGTGCCCACCGCAACTGCTGAGAGAGCTCTAGTAATATTATCCGGTCATTGGGATATCAGGGTAGCTTGTACAGTTTCTCTGAAAATCCTTCAGCTTGGATGTATGTGAACTTCAGATACTAAATGAATAATAATAAAAAATGATTGAGGAAGGCATTGGTGCTATGCAAGACTCTTCTTTCGAAGACACCCCCGAGCAATCTAATAATATGACCTATGAAAGTGTCATTGACCCTGCAATAGTCCCTCTTGAAGTTTCTATATTTTAATTGAGGGTACTTATCATATATCTTTAGGTCCCTTCCTGGTTCTTCATCTGGAGCTCTGAACAAGCCTCTGTATTGTATCTAGTCAGCCAATAAATAAACATATAGAATTGGGAGGCCTTTTTTATGGCCATAAATTTCTCGTGGAAGCAATCACTGATTATCTTTGTCCAATAGACCATGGCCTTTCCATAGAGAATCTCTTCAACAAAGTAAAAAATCCACTCTTGGAAGTAGGCTGCAGTTGGAAGGCCCATTACTCTACTCAGCAATGTTACCAAGTCATGGTAATCTTCATAAAAGTCACTTTGGAATAGCTCCCCAGGAACCTTTGTAGCATTTCCCCTCTTCTCTTTCAACCAGTACTAATTTATAAGTCTTTTGCATTTGAGAGGGTCTTCTTCCCATGTCGCCTTTCCATCATCCATGGTTGGTACTTCCATTTCTCTAAAGGTAGGGATATGAAAATTCCTTGTTATCACCTTAGGAGACATGTCAGCCAAAATATTCCCATCTTTGTCCACAATTTTCCTAGTCTCTGGTTGATATGCCTCCCTACAAGCCATCACTATTTTAGGGGCAATAAGAGCGGGAGGGAAGCCTACAGCTTTAGCCATGCCACTACTTCTGATTAGTCTTACATTCTCCATGGTAGGGTTGATTTAGACTCTTTGCTTGAATTCATCACTACTTCTTGTTATTTAATCAATAGATCCCCTAGTTCATCTATTGAAGATAAAACTCCTTATGAAATGTGGTTAGGTAGGAAACCTAGTGTTGCACATTTAAGGATCTTTGGTTGTGAGTATTTTGTTCATGTTCCTAACGAAAATCTATCTAAGTTGGATCCAAAAGCACAAAAATGCATATTAATAGGTTATGGTGAAAATGTAAAAGGTTACAAGCTTTGGAATCCTCTAACCCAAAAAAATTCTTTATCTAGAGATGTGATTTTCAGGAAATTTAGAGCTTATTTAGGAGAACAACCAAATGAGAAGGATACTTCTTGAATAGTGCATTTTGAGATAAATACTAAGAAGCAAGAAGATGCACATGTTGAAGAACAATTAGATGGATTGCATGAGGAGAGTTCACAGAGTTCTTCTAAGTTAGATTCTCATGATGAGCATATTGAGAAACAAGAAGAAAGACCTTTTAGAAGATCCACAAGACAATGGAATCTTGTTGATAGGTATAGCCCACAAAATTTCCATTGTATATTTGCTTTGATGAGTACTAATGATGAACCTAGATCTTACAGGGAAGTTGTGTCTTCAAATGAGAACAAGCTTTGGTCACAAGCTATGCATGAGGAAATGGATTCCTTGGATACTTGTGACATATGGGATCTTGAGAGTTTTCCCAAAGGAAGAAATGCCATTGGTTGTAAATGGATCTTTAAAAAGAAAATTGGAGCAGATGGTAATCTTGAAAGGTACAAAGCTAGATTAGTAGCCAAGGGCTACTCCCAGAGAGAGGGAGTTGACTTTAGTGAAATCTTCTCTCATGTTTTTAAATTAACTACTATTAGATTATTTTTATCTATTGTTGTTGCTTATGATTTTGAGATAGAACAAATAGATGTGAAAACTGCTTTTTTTGCATGGGAATCTTGATGAGGAGATTTATATGAGGCAACCTGATGGTTTTGTTGTAAAAGGAAAAGAAGAATTGGTTTGTAGGTTAAAGTGATATTTATATGGATTTAAACAGTCACCAAGAATGTGGTACTAGAAGTTTGATGTTTTTGCATTGAAAATTGGTTATGTTAGGAGCGAGGAAGATCATTGTGTTTACATAAAAGTTATTGATGATCATATTTTAATTATTATCTTGTATGTTGATGACATGTTATTTATTGGCAACAGCAAGGTAATGATCAAATAATTAAAAGCACAACTCTTGATAACATTTGAGATGAAAAATCTAGGGGCTGCAAAATATATCCTTCATATGGAGATCAGCGGAGATATAGGTAATAGAAAGCTTTTCTTAAGTCAAAGAAACTATGTTGCTACTATTTTGAAACGGTTTAACATGCAAGACAGTAAACCAATTAATATTCCTTTACCAATTTTCATGATGTTAAGTTTAGACATGAGTCCTAAATCTGATTTTTATTATGAGGAAATGTCTGAAATTTTATATGCTAGTGCAGTTGGTAGTTTAATATATGCAATGGTTTGTACGAGACCAGATATAGCCCAAGCAATGGGAGTTCTAAGTAGGTTTATGTCTAACCATGGTAAAGAACATTGGACTTATGTTAAGAGGGTGTTTATATATTTACGAGGTACTTTTGATTTTTTTTTGGTTTATTATGGTGCTAATGATATTGATATTATGCATAGATCATTAGACATACAGGGTTTTGTTGATTCAGATTGGGCAGGAAACCTAGATAGTCAGAGGTTCATAAGTGGCTATGTTTTTACTTTTTTTGGAGCCATGGTTAGTTTGATGAGTAAGAGGCATCCCACGGTTTCTTTTTCCACCACACAAGTAGAGTACATGGCTACTACACATGCCTCGAAACAAGTAGTTTGGTTACAGAGACTCGGGAAAGGTATTCGTTTTAATTGCAAGAAAATTAAACTTGAATGTGCTAGTCAGAGTGCTATTTTTTTAGCCAAAAATCATATGTATCATGCTCGTACTAATCATGTTGATGTATAGTATCACTTTGTGTGAGAAATGGTTGAGAGTGGGAAGGTATTGATTGAGAAAGTTGAAACTTTGATCAATGTTGTAGATTATCTTATGAAACCAGTTCCTATAGATAAGTTCTCTTAGTGTAGGAAGGGCATTAGACTTGAGTCATGTACTTGATTTATAATAATGATTCCTTAATTATAATAATTGCAATGTATAATTTCAAGTGGGAGAATGTTGGGAATAGGATTTCATTTAATTGCAATCCTCAACATGTTTCATGTATCTCCTAAGTCCTTGGAAAGTGTTCCCCAACACTAGGATTAGAAAGAGATTAAATTCGAATGAAATGAACATGTAAATTGAAATTTGTAATTATTTCTAAATTATAGGAATGTGTGGGGATTCCCAAGAAGAACTCCTACAAAATAGGAGCACATGGGGTGCCCACATGGAAGGTGGAACCCCCCTTGAGTTCAGTTAACTTTTTGGAGGAAAGATAACACTTTAGTAATCCATGTAAACATCCTAGAAGTTAGGAAATTATATTTACATGAGCAAAGTTCAATTCAGTTTAGTTCAATTCAGTTCATTTCAATTCAGTTTAGTTTAGTTCAATTCAGTTCAATTCAATTCAATTTAGTTCAGTTCAATTCATTTCAGTTCATTTCAGTTCAATTCAGTTGTGGTTCAATTATCTTCAGTTGCATGTAGTTAGATTGAGTTTCATGTTAGTTGACTTCAATTGAATTGAGTTGCATGCTAATGAATTGAGTTGCATGAAAGATAATAGGTGGATACATTCAGTTAAGTGGGGATGATCAATCATGCATAATGTTTGCATGAATTGATGAAGAGATATGTTTCAGTTAACAAACATTGACTTGGACCCACCTTGGGTGCCCAAGTTGGCATCTTGGAGTTAACACCTTTTGCATGAGAAGATATTTACAAGGTTGATTTAAGTGGTCTCATTCTTGGGTGCCAACTTTGAGGAGAAGCTTGGAAGATATTTTCTTGACCAACGATCAGTTAGGAGTTCAGTTTGGGGTGCCTAAATTGAGGAGACATTGGTTTTGACTTCATGTTACATGATCAAACTCTACTTGCACAAAATAGGCGTAGGTTTTTTAGAGGAGCTTCAAGCTCTTATAATTGAAAATTCTTTGTATTTTTCAATGCTCATTATTGTCTATTAATTGTAGCAAGTTGAAGAGAGTTTTAATTAGAGTTTATTGCAAGTTTTCAAGAAGAATTGTTGAAGGCAAAAGAAACATATCAAGCAAAGGATTGATACAGTGTTATTGTAATCTTGTTCTAAGGTTAAATAATACAAGCACTATTGATTCTGATGGTGGATTTTTTTCCCGAAAGGGTTTCTCCACGTATATGTTGTTTCACTTCTATCTTCTTGTCTCATTCTTCTACAATATTTTGTATACTTCTACAATTGGTAAAATTGATCTAAACAAATAATCATATACAAAGAATTTGTAACAAAGAAAACTTAATTAGATCTACAATCTCATAGTTTTACAAGTTTTAAGCTACATAATTACCTCCATTTTTCAACAGTTGGTATCAGAGCTAACGGTTGTGTAGAGTTTGGAATGCCTTTCTCTTAAAATTTTGAAGGTTTCTTGGTTGTAGTGGGAGTTTTTACTATTGTGTTATTGTTGATTTTGTAAAACAAGTGTGTTACAATGAGTTCTAATTCTCATTTAGATATTAAAAGATTCAATGGATCTAGTTATGAGATGTGGAAACTAAAAATGGAGGATCTCCTTAAAGAGAGAGATCAATGGTTAGTTGTTTGTAATGAGACAAAGTCACCTACAACAATGTTAGATGAGGATTGGGCTAAGCTTGATCAGAAGGAAAGAGGGACCATAAGATTATGTCTTGTTGATTTTTTTCTCTTGAATGTTTTAGATGAAACTACTGCATATAAAACTGTGGAAGAGAATAGGTGATATCTATCAAACCAAAATTATTACTAATAAGTTGTATCTAAAAATACTGTTGTATTCTTTAAATATGAAAGATGGTGATTATATTGCACATATTTAAATGCTTTTAATTTGATTCTAAGTCAATTAGTGTATGTAGATGTAAATCTAGAAGATGAAGATAAATGCATTTTGTTACTTTGTTCTTTACTAAAGTCTTGGGAAAATCTAATTCTTTTTATTAGTGGTAGTGGTGCAGATCCTAAGATGGATAATATAATTCCTACTCTCCTATTAGAGGAAATGAGGAGGAAGTCTAAAACGGGATCCCAAGATGCCTTGTTTGTAAGAGTTAGGCCTAAGGAAAGGGAACCTAAGGGAGACAAGAAAGGAAAGGGTAAGTCCAAAGGATAGTCTAAAACCCCTAGTAAGAGTAAGGTAAAGTGTTGGAATTGTGGGAAACCTAGACATGTAAAGCAGGATTGTAAGAACAAGAAAAAGAGTTTTGATGCTTCTACAGAGAAATCCTCATATGACAGTAATGATGCATTTTTCATTTCATCTAATACTGTTTGTGATAACTCTTGGCTTATTGATTCAGGTTGCTCCTATCATATGACTCCTAACAAGGAGTAGTTCACTAAATATACTACATATGATGGAGGGAATGTCTTATTTGGAGATAATAGCACAACAAAGGTTGTGGGAAAAGGAGAGGTAAAGTTGTGTTTCAATGATGGTAGGGTTAAGACCCTTAATGATGTTTTACATATTCCAAGACTTGCTAGAAATCTACTTTTTGTATCTAAGTTCAATGATTATGGAATGCATGTGACATTTGATAAAGGTAGCTACAGATTGGTGAAAGGGAATATGGTGGTTGCTAAAGGATCTCGGATTGGGACTTTGTTTAAGCTTAATACCTCCAATTTGAATAAATCAACCAATGTAACTGAAGCTGAAAATACATGTATGTTGTGGCACCATAGATTGGGCCACATTGATGAAAAAGGTCTTAGCACCATTCTTAATAAGAAATTGGTTGACGGTATTCCTAATTATAATATTGGAAAAAATGATTTTTGAGAGCATTGTGTGTTTGGAAAACAATCTAGATCTTCATTTCCTAATGGAACAAATAAAGCTAAAATATTTTTAGAGATTATTCATTCAGATGTAATGGGCCCTATGGATATTGACTCTATTGGAAAATCTAGATATTATGTCACATTTATTGATGATGTCTCAAGATAAACTTGGATCTATTTTATGCATAACAAATCTAATCTGTTCAATAAGTTTAAAGAATTTAAGGCTTTGGTTGAGAAACTATCAGATCATAAGATAAAAGTGTCTAGATCAGATAATGGTGGTGAATATTGTTCTAGTGAATTTGATGATTATTGTAAGCATGTAGGAATTGTGAGACAGAAAATTACTCCATATACACCTCAACAAAATGTAGCAGAAAGGATGAACTGAACCTTAATGGAAAGAGCTAGGAATATGTTAAGTAGTGCTCAGCTAGATCAGTTCCTTTCAACCAAGGCTGTAAGTACTTCTTGTTATTTAATCAATAGATCCCCTAGTTCATCTATTGAAGATAAAACTCTTTATGAAATGTGGCTAGGTAGGAAACATAGTGTTGCACATTTAAGGATCTTTGGTTGTGAGGCTTTTTTTCATGTGCCTAACGAAAAGCGACCTAAGTTGGATCCAAAGCACAGAAATGCATATTCATAGGTTATGGTGAAAATGTAAAAAGTTACAAGCTTTGGAATCCTCTAACCCAAAAATTTTCTTTATCTAGAGATGTGATTTTCAGGGAATTTAGAGCTTATTCAGGAGAAGAATAACCAAAGGAGAAGGATACTTCTTGAACAGTACATTTTGAGATAAATATTGAGAAGCAAGAAGATGCACATGTTGAAGAAAAATTGGATGGATTAAATGAGGAGAGTTCACAGAGTTATTCTGAGATAGATTCTCATGATGAGCATATTGAGGAACAAGAAGAAACCTCTCTAAGAAGATCCACAAGACAATGGAATCTCATTGATAGGTATATCCCACCTAATTTCCATTGTATATTTTCTTTGATGAGTACTAATGATGAACCTAGATCTTACAGGGAAGTTGTTTCTTCAAATGAGAACAAACTTTGGTCACAACCTATGCATAAGGAAATGGATTCCTTGGATATTTGTGACACATGGGATCTTGAGAGTTTTCCCAAAGGAAGAAAGGCCATTGGTTGTAAATAGATCTTTAAAAAGAAAATTGGAGCAGATGGTAATCTCGAAAGATACAAGGCCAGATTAGTAGCCAAGGGCTACTCCCAAAGAGAGGGAGTTTACTTTAATAAAATCTTCTCTCCTGTTGCTAAATTAACTTCTATTAGATTATTTTTGTCTATTGTTGTTGCTTACACTAGTTGGCAAATAAATGACTACATGACTAAAAAAATTAGTCACGTGACTAAAAATGACTAAATTCTACTATTTTTTTTACAATTCACAAGTATAAATGACTAATTTGGTCATCGAATAAAATCACAACTAAATAATTGGTCAGACAAATAAAAATGACTAAATAAATTACTATTACTCTATTCTTTTTTCTTTCGAATTTGATCATAATCCATAGAGCTTAAGCCCCCCTCATGGAACCCCTACCTAAGTGGGCCATTTGGCCGCCTAGGTTGCTTGGTGCACCAAAAATACCTATTGCAGGGAAGGCATTGCCTCTCAGTGCAATCTTAAGGCCTTCACATATTTTATAAAAAAAATTAACATTTACATTTTTTAACTTTTATTACTCATTATGTTAATGAATCATTAATATTTTTAACTATGATTTGAAGCCAGTTTGATTTTCCTATTGTATTAGCATGTCAAATGTATAAAAGAGAAATTGTGGTCAATTTCACTAATAAAATATGATTTAAACAATCCAATTGTATTTTGAGGGCTATCTTGCGAACACTTTCATTTTAAAAGGTCAAGTACACAACTATAAATGACTAAATAAATGACTAATTTGATCATCATAAGTGACTAATTTGATCATTGGGTAAAAACACAACTAAATAATTAGTCACAAAAATAAAAAATAAAATTAGACAATATGATATTAAAGTGGATAATTAAAAATAATATTTCAAATTGAGGGAGTGGGTGGTATTTAAAAAAACAACCTTATTTTTAGGTTGCAGCTCACCAAATTGGAGAATTCAAAGGTCAATACCAGTGAGGAAGATTTTGGAGGATCCAAACCAATAGCGGCAGGAAACCAGCAAAAAATGGAGGTAAAAGGATGCCCTAATGATAAAACCTAAATGTGCTCAATATTAGTAATAGTTTAGGAAGTTCGCTTACTCGAAGATGAGTATTTCAGGCTTGATGCTTTCAGATATATCTTTTTCTTTTGTATTTACTTATTTTTCCATCACACTCTTTGATGAAAACCAAGCAGGAGAGAACGACGATGGCGGCGGCTATGTTGTTTCATACCTTATTCTCATTTTGTTTTCCTTTGCTTAATGGGATAGACGAATACTTCATTGCGTGGTGTAAAGGAAGATGTAATGTTAAAACCTAAATGTGTTCATTATCAGGATCTTGGTTGTAGTTATTGTTATCAACTGGAGTGCAACTATGTGTGAAAGCAACAATGCTTTGCAATCCCGT
The DNA here is from genome assembly GCA_007258455.2 of Sequoia sempervirens. Taxonomy (NCBI): domain Eukaryota; kingdom Viridiplantae; phylum Streptophyta; class Pinopsida; order Cupressales; family Cupressaceae; genus Sequoia; species Sequoia sempervirens. Next base: position 1,107,457,190 of record VDFB02271358.1, on the reverse strand, counting down.
GTAACATTGGAATATCCTCAAGTTGTGGGTACCCTGTAATGAGGACAAACCTCCAAGTTATGGGTTGGTTCCCCTTTTGATCTCCTAGAAACTCCTGACTTGGATGGGAAAAGGGATAAAGATTACTAATTAAAACTCTAATGGTAAATTACTTCTAGGAGGTGATGCACCAAAGAAAAAATTGAATGCAAACTAATTCACAACTAATATTCTTAGAAAAACTAATAGCACAACTTAACCCGAGTACCTTAATCACATCAATATTTCACTAAAAGGCTCTAATTAATTTTATCTTACTAAGAAAAACTAGGTTTTCACAAATTAAGAGAAAATATAACTTTAAAAGCACAATTAGCAACCCGTGATAAACTGTAATTGTGTATATGCATCAATAAATGAGACAGAATGATGCAAGGGCATCTACAAAACACAACCAACATCAAGGTATGTAACGCCCCATCGTGCGAACCCTAAAGGACAATTAAACAATAATTACTGCACAATTTTTTTTTAAAAGTTAACATAACATACATGTAATACACATTAATTCATGACATGAATTTCATTTAAGTAGACTCACTAACACATACGTCCCTTGGGGTACACAAGGAGTCATTACGAACTTAATTCCATACAACAGCAATAAAGAATAAAAGTCAAAGATATAGTCCATAACAAAATAAACATTAACAAATATAACACATACATGAGAAACATTAATAAGAAACCATCCATGTACGTCAAAACATCATATACAGATTAACTCAAAACTCACAAAGATAAAATCTCTAACATCATAAAGACTCAAGGGACATATAGGCATAGATACAACATATTGAATAACATTTTTCATGGATCAATATTTACACAATGTTTATCAAGGATAGAATTATACATTGCATCCTTCTCAACACAATACAATGCTTAAGAATTACAAAGATATAAAGGTGTTCCTCAACATGAATAGGAACCAGATAACAAGATAGAATAATACAACTAAACAGCGGATTACAAGATATCATAACTAGCTCCAAGACGAATACAACTCTGGAGTCACCACAACGGCACAAATCCACACCTCTCGATCCTTGACTAGGGACCCAATGGGGTGCTTAGCACGTTTCACCTGACCACCTGGGTCCGAAGACCCACCCCCCGTGCTAAACGAGCTAACAAGAAAGAGTCCTCAACCAAGAACATCCAAACACGGAACCACAAGACTCAACATCATGCAAAAGTATCATAAAACTCAAGGATTACAATGACATAATCAAAAACATTCATGAGCCCACATAACAACTTAAAGACATAAATCTCATCACATTAAACAAAGAAATAACCAGTAAACAAGTAACCAAAGGAGGATCATGAACGTTTCCAAATCAAACTAAAATAATAAATAGAATACAATTCCAGAGGCAATAAGGAAGCAAGAAAAATGGGTGTCAAGTGGAGAGTGTCATCGCATAGCTCTCATGGGATCTCCTGGCCCTTCCTCCAACTGGGGCACCGAAACCCCTCTATGGATCTCCTGGCTCTTCCTCCTAATTGAGGCACCGGCACCATAGGGTAGCTCATGCGAACACAATTCTAGAGGCAACAAGAAACAAGGCACAAGGGTGTCTAGTGGAGAGTGTCATCGCATAGCTCTCATGGGATCTCCTGGCCCTTCCTCCAACTAAGGTTTCGGCACCCATCTATGGATCTCCTGGCCCTTCCTCCTACTTGAGGCGCCGGAACCATAGGGTAGCTCATGCGGAGCCAATAACCTCTCATGGGGACAAGGTTATGACTTTGCCAACCACGGCCTTCTCAGTCTATCATTAGTCTATGATAGCCCTAATGCATAGACGAGGCATCAAATATTTATTATCTTGTGTGTTTTACTACTCATCCCCCTAAATTCTATTTTTAGGTTATCACTTGTTTAACTACTGTTACGTGGGTTCTCCTGTGCACTTCCTCTTACCTGAGGCATTGGCCCCCACGAAGAGACACTCTCCCTAGAGACCCAACAAACATCAAACCAAAATCCAAAGGTTGTACAGCATAACGAGAACATAAGATCACAACAGAGAAACATGTGAAGCATTACCGATCTCGCTATAAACACATAAAAAAGGTCTCAACAATTCTCGCACAACCCATTTCAAAATCATGATATCAAAACACTTACCACATCAAGGTCACATGAACATTAACTGACAATAAAATCAAGCATCTGGAAGACTAAGAAAAGGATGGCTACTCAAAAAGCCCGCAACAAGAGTAGGTCAATCGATACGGGGTTTCAAGCCAATTTTAACACCAATCAAAGGATAAAAGCTCCTCAAATCAAGATGAACTAAAAAGGTCATACACATCAGAACATTCAAGACTTTGAGATATACAAAAGAGTCCCAAACAAAAATCAACTCAAGGGAAGGTCACGTCAAGATGAAAACATCAAATCATATATTAATCACATGAACAAGCAATTACAACTTCCATGAACTTCACTTTTCTAAGCAACCTTCCATTATCAACCAAACAGTAAGACATTCCTTCCACATATAAACTACTAATTAATCTCCAATAACTCAAAGTGTTTTTTTTTTTAAAAGTTAAATAACCTATCGATTTCTTATTTGATTACTCATATAAAAGACTATATCTAATGATTAACAGACTACCTTTTATAATCCACATAACTTGGTGATAACATTAAACTAGCATTTAAAGCTTCAATTATTGAGACATCATCTAAAACAATTTAAAGAGAATGTAGAGACATATTTTAACTATAGCTAATTCAAATATTGCCTTATTAATAATTTCTCATTAATTTTGCATATTAGGAGGTTATCATATCATAATACTTGAAAGAATTATAGTTAAAGAAAACTTAGAATACAAGTGTGTCAAAATTAGCACCTACAAGAACTTCTAAAGGACTCCCCTATGATATAAACCATAACCAATTAAAACTAGAAATCCTATGACAATTTAATCTCGAGTTTTCTATTGGCAAAAAGAAATTCAGCATTGAATTGTGCACATATCTTTTCAATCATTTAATTATCTAATTACCTATTCCCTTACCAAAACCAACATACTTTTTGTATTATTCCAAACACAATAAAATATACATATAGATACTTTTATAATCACATTCAGTTTATATATTGGGTCACACACACACATGAGATCAGAAAAAATATAAGTATACAAGAATGACACACTCTTTTTCCTAAAGTGATGATTATCTTTGACCTACATTCTCCTTAGTCTAAACCTTATCTTTTATAGCGGTATAATTTTACATCTATCACAATTGTAAATTACAAATGCTAATGATCATAAACGATTCATAGAAAATAAGTAACCCAAAAATGTAAATGTATATAAAAATACCTACTTAAGTTCACAATACCCAATCATTTTCAAAAACTCGTTAATTGAAATTATTCTTTCCTTAACAACTTTATATAGATTTCAAGTGCTACGACTGTGCTAGATTGGCAAAGGACTCAGAGTGACTATTTAATTTACTACACCTTTGCAAGTCTAAAAGTTGCAGGTGTGATATGTGGCCAATGGCCAATGGTTTCAGGAAGACTATTTAATATTGTGCAATGCCTCAACTCTAAATGTTGTAAAAGTGACAGGTTGCCAAGAAAATTTAAAAGTGAATTTTGGAATTTGGAAATATCGCCATCTACTCACATTATTATCTAATCCCAAATGTTATCCACAAGACTGAAGCGAAGGAGACAGGTGAGGTGCAAATACGTGATTTAGGAGTAGAGGAAAATAAAGTACAAATTTTCTTTTCTTTTATTTGAACTTGACACATTTCTGTTTGGTGGTGAGTTTCCAGAGATGCGATCACATTTGAAGTTTGGAAGTTGAACTTCACCACGATCAAAGGTGAGCTCTCTATTATGTTAGTACATTGACAATATTTATTTTCAAGTGCTGCAACTGCGATAGATTGTCAATAGAATCAAACAGGTTATTTAAAACTTTAAACTTTCCTATTATGTTCCAGTGTGTGGCTAGGACAAGTTGAAAATGAAATCAGATAGATTTTTTAAACCTTAAAACATCCTATTATGTTCAAGTGCCATAGCAAGGGAGATACATTACACGGTTAAGATGTCGACACCAGAATACAAAGAGATCGGTAGGAATTCAATTGTAGATCTTGGGAATTAATAAGGAGTATGCCCAACAAATGGCCACGGATTTGGAGGTCACAGCCAGAGGAAAAAACATTGCCCAGCAAGAGATCCTGAGCCAAGATGGAGAGAAATTCAGCTAAGAAGGGACTACGAGTTTGCAAGGGTTCAAGACGTAGTTAAATAAAGTCTTAATGACTATTGGTGTAGAGCCAACGCCCACTTTTAACCATTCTCAGAGTGTAGTTAACAGAATGAAAGGAAGTTCAATAGAAAGTATGATACATTAAACAAAATAACGAATACCTAATAATTTCAAGGCTGAAGCACTGGTCAAAACGATCTAAGGAGAGTTAGGTGCAATGAAAGTAAGGAAAACACAATGAGAATAACCATTGATTATGAAGCTCTATGTATCGGCCCTCAAGCCAAGACACATTCGTAAGAAGAAGCTCTTACATCCGACGTAGCTAGGTGAGCCAAAAACATAGCATCAACATGTACACCTCACAATTCCCTACTTAGAAATTCATCGAATGACATCCAAGGCCTGACCCATGTGATTCGGTACTACGCACAAACCAAGTTTACAATTCCTATGGTATATAAATATACAAGCGGATACTATTCAGGCTTGAAATACTACCTAACCCAGGGTAACTTTGATTCTATTTGAGGAATAGTTGAGCAATGATAAGATAGATATGCAAGCTTAAACAGAACACAAACACAGTGTAATAGGGTGCCTCACAAAGGGGTGATTGACAGACACAATTTCATCATAATACCAATCACAAAATAAACGTCACACTACGAAAAATCCCAAGGATCTGAATGGGGAAAAATAAAAATAAAAGACGATATCCAAACCGAAGTCCAACAATAGTTCAAACAACCATAATAAAATACCACTCCTTACCTACACCGAAGACCGTTGTCTTGCCGATCCCCGACCCCTCCTTCCAGTTCGAATCCTTACAAAGAAAATTTTTTTGCCTTTCCCAAATCAATCTTTTCTTTCTTCCCAGTGTTCCTCTTCTCCCTTCCCATGCAACCCAAATGTCGAAGCCTCCAATGGAAGGTCTGAGCCATTTTTGGTCGAATAGTCCCAAAGCAAACTCCTCGCATGATCCCCCCCCGGTTCAATGAATCTGTAACTTTTTTTTTTTCCCCAAAGGAATAGCAAGTCTTTTGTTTTTTTTTTTTTTCAATCATGCATGTGCATGCAAGTCGTTCAAGGCAAGTGGCCTTTTTCCACTATTATCAGTTATAAAAACTAAAGAGCACTCTCTCCCCTGTCATGACATGCCTTAACTTATTTTCATATCTTGTTTTAAAACTGCTAAAATCCAAAACTCCTAGTCCAAAATAGACTCCACTATCTCATCCTATTAATTTTCCTATTTACTCTCCAATAAAATAGTCAGTTCTGAAATAGTGCATGTTCACCATAACTGACCTTTCCATCTTTTAACTGCTTTCCTTTCCTTTTTCTTCATTTGAATTTAAATACTAATTTTAATAAATATTTTCACCTTAATTTATTTAAACTAAATAAATTATTAATAATATTTATTTAATCAAAGAAATAACAATAAAACAAATTAAAATCAAATGATACCCTACCTCCTACAATTGAAAAACAATACAACGATATCACAGACAGAGGGACACTATAGGGTACTTAAGACCCGAACTCAAATGGAGAAGATCAAATTAAACAAACGCCATTGATTCACTTAACTTTTCATCAAAATATCTTCAATTTTCCCACAAAGACTTTTCATCTTCTGATTTTTTTGCATTTTACATAATTGGCAACTTTTAGCATTTTTGCAAATTTTGTTTTTTCTATCCTTTTACCCACCTAGTGACCTATTTGTGACCTCAAATACATTATTTATGACCTCCCAAGACCTTTTTAGAATTCTTTTACAATTGAAAGTTCAATTTTTACAAATTTTCCAATTAAAGGCATCTAGTGAGCAAGGTGCTCCTGCACCATACAACCAACCAACAAAAGCTTACCAAGTCCCTTGGAAACATATTGTATCAACTTTACTTGTACCTACAAAACAACTTCAAATATTCCTTAGACTGCTTCTTCTTTCTTCCTCTTGAATCGAATTTGTCTTGGTTCAAACCTTGCCTTCAGCTTTGATTCATCTCTGCCTTCACTTTGTCTTTTCCTTTTTATCGCCTTTTTCTTTTCTCATCAAGTTCACTATCAATTTTCTCTTTCAGACGCATTGACCTTCCTCGACTTCCGACACTTTTCATATTCTCATCTACTCCCATCAATGGATTACTCTTCAGGTTACAAAATCAAGTGCTTCTTTAGATAGGTATCCATCTTCTTTACTACCTCACAACACCAACTCAGCAAACCATCCATCTTACCCAATAGTAGATCCTCGAAGATGTCTCACTCTCTTTACTTTGCACCTTCTACCCAGCTTAATCTCCATTGGAGGATGGTGACCACAGACCTCAGCTTGTCTACCCATACACAAATTCTCATAATTCTTCCTTTCTACAGCTTAGATGGATCAAACAACTATAACCAATCACAACTCAACAACAACTCAACCAATTATTAGAATTGGCTAGCTCTGATACCAATTGATGCAAGGGAATCTACCAAACACAACCAACATCAGGGTACTCAAGAACCAAACTCAAATGGAGAAGATCAAATTAAACAAACACCATTGATTCACTTAACTTTTCATCAAAATCTCTTCAATTTTCCCACAAAGACTCTTCATCTTCTTATTTTTCTGCATTTTACATAATTGGTAACTTTTAGCATTTTTACAACAAGAAAAAAATTCCATCCTTTTACCCACCTAGTGACCTATTTGTGACCTCAAATACATTATTTATGACCTCCCAAGACCTTTTTACAATGCTTTTACAATTGAAAGTTCTTTTTTACAAATTTTCCAATTAAAGGCATCTAGTGAGCAAGGTGCTCCTACACCACAGAAATTTAAAGGTTTATGGTTTGAAACACAATAAACTTGCATCAAATCACTTAAAAGATACAAAATACCAAAAGCTTCAAAGGTAAACTATATTTCTTTTGAATATTCTAAAGGAAAATTCTACAAAAAACTTGAACAATATGCTAAAAACAAGGTACTATTATATATTAATCAAATAAAAGTTGAGTTACAAGATATTCTCTTTGCAGAATGCAAAGGAAGAAAACAAGGAATGAGAAAAAAGATAAGTCTTTTCTCAATATATACAAAATATAATAACCCCAATGTCAAGTGGTGGAAGAAATAGTCCATTGAAAGTGCAAAATATCTCAAAAATATCCTTTCACAAGCAAAGAAGAAAAGCCTCAAAAAGAGGGCCCACAACTGAAGTAAACTGAACATTAAATGTTGTAAACTCCTCCCCATGTTGTGCATGAACAAAAGATCTCCAAAACTAGTGTGAAATTGAAGCTATGTTGCAGGAATCTCCACCATTTACTCCATTTAATCCTTGCATGATTATTTGTCTGAAAAGAGACTCCAGTCTCTACCTTTGTATGATCTAACCTTCAGTTCGCTTCAGTTATCACTTTTGCATGATCTTGGAAAAGGTAACTATATGATCAAATATTAAAGAGAATCGATTTTATTATTTTAATATTTAACGTGTGGGAGTTCTCCTTTTCATTCATCATATATTAAATATTAAGGTAATTATAAAATACTTCCCTTAATATTTAATTACAAAGTTTGATTTATTTGTCAACACATGCAAATCATAAAGTGAAGTGCTCCTTCACTTCAAAATCTTTGATAATTCTGAAATTTGACTTCACAAGTCACGGGCTTTATCAAAATCATTAGGTCTATCAACTAAAAGTCAAGACCATAGGTGCAAATAATAATCTGAAATGATTTTGTTAAAAATCAAGTAAAAAATGACACAAGTCACGGGCTTTATCAAAATCATTAGGTCTATCAACTAAAAGTCAAGACCATAGGTGCAAATAATAATCTGAAATGATTTTGTTAAAAATCAAGTAAAAAATGACACTAAAAAAATTAGGGCGAGTAAAATACTTGAACCCTAATCATTTCTCTCATTTGTCATTTTGCATCTTTTATGAGAAGACTCTATTGCGTCATCACTATTGGGTAGGGTTTGAAGCTTTTTCACCATTTTGAGCTACTTTTTGATGAATTTACTGAGGTTCATCTATGATAAGCCAATCTTAGTCAATAAATCTAGAAATTTTTCCATCTTTAAAGTATCCTTTGGCTTATACATCTGCAGCTACACATTGTTTCTAATGAATTTTGTTTACTCCTTTCTTTGTTGATGTTTCTCATACTCATTGAGTCACCATTATGAACTTGGTCTGAGTTTTGAATCTCCTCTTTGCTGCTTCTGAAAGACTTTTGGAGAGATCTATTGAAGGAGGCTATATGGTAAGTTTTCCCTATTATGAATTTGAGCCATAACCTCCATTTCAAAAGCATTTTTTGTAACTTATTGGCCGCAGCTGCAACATATTTTGTGATGTATTCTCATTTTTCTTTCCGCTATTTACACTTGTCTAGATTGAGGCCGCTTATTGAGTATTGGTTTGAGCTCAATGGAGGCCACATTCGTGGGTTTCTAAATGAATTTCTTCAGCAAAAAAAAGATGGGTAAGTATCTATGTTGTATGACTTGCATTTCCCTCTTAAAAAAAAAACTTGATTTGAGCACCTTTGAACAAAACAAAGAACATTGCTATTTTCTGTAAAAAAAATGAATGAATATTTGTGTATTGTTTCTCTCAAAATGTTTTTCATATACAAATAGGGTTTGCAATCTTTTCTTGTTTTCTGGGTTTGTGATGGCCAAGTAAATCTTCATGACCATGGCTGAAAAAATACAACTAAGTGTGTACTTTTCTTATTTCATTTTCTCCCTAGCCATGATGTCACTATTCATTTGGACCCTTTGAGGGTATTACCATCATTATGCAGGCTATGGGCTTCATTTTACAATACTCACTTTATTATGTATCTTTTACAGTGAGGATTTCACCATACTAGCAGGCCGTTGTAACACCATGTTGCCCTACACTTGTCTTAACTCACATTGCATTTGTAGGCTGCTACAATCATATAATATAAAGCTCTTTGAGAATGACTTTTAAAACTATTGCATCCCTTTTTTTATTACGGTTTATTGACCACACTTGAAAACCCTTCAATGGTTACAATCCTAACTCTTCAGTGCTCTACTACATGGTGAAAACTAAGATAATGAAAGTTTTATTCCTCTATCATGTGACATTGCTTTAATATCCTTAAAACTCTTGATATTATCTATTACTTTGTATCACTATTGAAGAGATATCTTACTATAATTTGATAAGGAATGGCATGTAGTTTTGGTTCTATTTTAAGATGGATGGGACTCTTCACACCATCCTCTAACCCTTTGACACATTGCTTATAAGCTCCATTGGCCATAGACTAGTTCTTTCTTGCCTACAACCATTAAATAAATGTTCATCTTTGGTTGTACTTAAAACCCTCGAATGATCAGTGCTTTTTTATCTTAAAGATTATTGTCATTATGCTTTGTGCACTATGAATATTATGACTGTGCTTCATTTACCTTTCTCCAAAAGAACATAGCTGTAATTTTTTCTCTTGTATACAACTCCTATTCTTTTTTTGCAAAGTTGAAAGCTTGAGAACCTCATGTAGACATCAAATGAGCTCCTTCACTATTTTTTTGTGTTGTTCCACTATGCTTGTTCACTATTACATGCAGCATTAGTGTTTTCTATAGTATGTTGGGCTCGACCCTTATGGGAGCCCAATTTTTCCCCACATACTGAAATGTTGAATCATGATGAATCGGTAATGAAATATGTACATGTACCTACACACTAAACAAACAAGTTAGATAAAAACAATGGAACTCAATGTTCTTTTTTATGATGATTTCATATTTTACTTGATGATCTGATCTTGTTTCTTTTGCTTAATTTGATATGGCTAAATTGGATTGATATCTCATAGGTTTAAGTTATTCAATTGTTGATAACATATGATGAAACTTTATATCCTGAGCTCTAGCAAATCTCTTTAACATCTTGCAGGTACACTTGAACCTAGCGAATGAAGGACTGAAGA
>VDFB02271358.1:1107274922-1107446784 GCA_007258455.2 Sequoia sempervirens | reverse complement strand
TATAACTCATGTCATCATTTAAGTTGTCGATAAATAATTCAATCTTTTCCTTTTTAGGTATAGATCGAGGATATCTAGTGAACACTTTTCGCCAACGTTGTAAGAATGATAGGAATGTCTCTCCCTTATTGTGTTTCATGTTGTACAGATCTTTTATGGTTACGTCATGTTGAATGTTGAAAGAGAACTGTGTGATAAATCTGTTGACCAATTCTTCAAAGGATCGAATCCCCGATTGTAATTTGGAGAACCATTCCATACAGTGTGCTCTTAAACTTCAAGGAAACAACCTCAATAGGTAAGTTTCTTCCTGTGCAAACTCGAGGCTCATTGTTTTGAATTCCCTTACATGGTCAATTGGATCTATCTTTCCATTGTACTTGTCATATTAGGGGAACTCATAATGCCTAAGGAAGGGTATCATGTCAACACTCAGATGAAAGGGATAAAGACAAATGTCCTATAATGAATACTTCTTTGTGGTTCCCTTTTGCATATCTTGAATTTGTTGTTGTAAGGTTTGCATTTGAGCAGTTAGAGCAACCACTTGATCCGTGTCTTTGTGTTGTTCTGTTTCAGTTGTTCTAGGCATTTCCTTTAATCGATTGATGTCGAAATCTTTCAGAAGTTTTGCACCCAATTCTGCTAACATTAAGAGGTATTTTTCCATATCTTGTTCTAAGACCTTTTCCATGAATTTATAGTAATTTGGATCTTGTTGGGCGGTTTGTATATCCTTTTGGGTTATCTCATTAGTATCATTCTGATGAAATCGGGAAAAGGGGTTTTCTTTAGCCGTTATGTTTGGTGTTTCGATTTCCTTTTCTCTAAGTTTTTGCCTTTGTAGCCTTGTCAAAATTGGCATACAAATGTTTGTTTTCCACACTAAACTTTGATCTTTTGTGTTTGGATAAGTGTCAAATGGATTTTAACAAAGTCAAATAGGATGATATATCCTATTGATGAGACTAAGTTTAAAAATCTGATTATTATGTTGTGTTTCGTGATGGTAGGATGATAATATCTTCATGAAGAAACTTAACCTAATAACCAAGATTTTGTGTTTGATTTGTGGAATCTTTAAAGTTTGCAAGATCTAGGTTCAACTTAAAAAGGTTTGATTTGTATGATCCTATTTGTTTCAAGTTTAAGACACTGTTTGGGACTATGGAAAATGTTTCTGACTGGTAAAAACCCAAATTTCTAATGTCTGCAGTTTGACAGATGTTTCTATCAGCTCTTTGTTTTCTGGTCTTGTGGATGTGCTATTACTGAAGGCAGAAGCACTAAAACAGACACTGTATGCACTAAAAGATTTGGTGAAAGCACTGTCAAACAGTGTAGATGCGCTAAAACAGATTGTGTAAGCGCTAAAGTTTCTGGTATTTCTGTTAGTGGTAAAATTTTGTTTTGACATATTGTAGATGTGTTGTGATTTTCGTCAAATGCGCTGGAACAAACTATGAAAGCGCTAAAATAGAATGTGTATGCGCTAACAGACATGGTGTATGCACTAAGACAGACCGTAGATGCGCTAAAGTTTCTGGTATTTTTCTAACACCGATGGATGTTTATGACAGACTGTAGATGCGCCAAAATAGTGGGTAGAAGCGCTAAAATAGACTGTGGATGCGCTATTTCAGGATTTATTAGTGTTTCTCTGGTTTTTCTCAATGAATGGACTGATTTTTGGATGAAATATGGGGCACTTTGACAGAGTATTTTTGTTGGTAAATTTTCTGATTCTGATAATAAGCCTAGTGTTTCAAATGTTTCCTCTATTGTATGAATTGATCTGGCCTGTTAGAATACTCTATCGCTAGTTGTGGAGGAAGATGGATGAATAGGTTGACTATGATTATGTTTCTGTGAAAGAGCTCTTCTTTGAAAGTAGGCTTGTGAATATAAGGGCTCTATGGCATAATCATTTGTGTATCCCCTAGCAAAATCATGAATTCTATGGATGAAGGTTCTATGGTGAAGTAAGATTTTCCTATTTTGATACAAAAAAATTCTTCTTTCCAACAGTTTCTTGTGACTAAGTTGTTTTTTTGGTTTTCTGACTCTTTTTGCAAAGGATTTCTTAACAAAGTTTGTGGATTTCCAATCCCTAATCATAAGTTTTCATGGATTGACTTGTCAACCTTTTGTGTTCTTTTTGGATGATCTTTATCTGATTTAATGATTTAAAGACATAACAAGCAATTGTAGAACAAGTGTTTTTAAGTCCTAAGATCTAAACAGTGAGTGTATGTTCAAGGATCAAATAGATCCTTCTTGATTTTCACAGGTTTTTTTGACAAAAAGACACTTCAGACATACTCACTCTTAAGGACAAGTAGGTCATCGTTATACTCAATCAACCCACATCTTAAAATTGTGTTGACTCACACAGCCATGTCACCCCCTAGAGGGCGCCCGTGTTTTTTTTCTTTTCCAGGCACGTACTCAAGGTTAGATTTCTCAATCCCCTGAGCAAACGGTCCTTGGAAATTATATGGTGAGTGCCTTGGGGGTAGATTCTTCCCTTCCCCGACACTGCTGAGTATTACAATGTTCAGAAACTGATAAGTTGGATACTACACTATGGTTTGTAAATAGGGTTTCCGTTCGGAGTGGCAAATGATAAACTCCCTCAAGAAACCTCTCAATCTTTAGAACAAAGATTTTGGGGATGGTTATCTTGCACACTTCCGATAAATGAGAATTTATCCAAATTTACTCTTATTTTATAGTGGGTTGGAAAACCTGACTTGGGTTGTTCCCACTCAGATCGTTCCCATAGGGTGAGTACTTTTTCCCACTACGATAGACCTTCTAAAGGATTTAATAAAGCAGGAAATGCATGAAAATAAAGGATGAGTATGGCGTTTTGATCACCTAGTTAAGGGGAGAGCATATGCCTATCACCACACAATCACAATAATCAATTGTTCAATTTTTAGAACCTAAACGACAATTTGCTATCTATGTGAAGATATTGCTTCACAAAAGAGATGGTGTTTATTTTAACTGAGAAAGCAAATATGTGATGACTACCCTAGGATTGGTTCATTTTAGTCCAACTGAAAAAATGAAGTTATTGGTCGTGGTCGCGTCGGATCCAGACAACAATTTACTGAAGTGCTATAACAGAGGTGAGAAGCGCTACAAAAATGCTTAGATGCATTGTAAGCGCTGCATAATTTGGTAGAAGCGCTATAGAATTCGTTGGATGTGCTAAACAGATTTGAACATGAATTGTCTGTCTGTACTGAAATCTTTTGATCGAAGTGCTAAAATAGCCTTCTAAAGCACTATAGTTTTCATCGGAAGTGCTAAAACAGTAAGAAGCACTATAGTTTATGTCTAATGCGCTGCATAATCTTTCGATCGTGCTAAAAGAAAACATGCATGTATCTGGTACGAACACTTTTCAGAAAAATTGTTAAAAACATGGGGTTAAGCCCCACGGTGGGCGCCAAAATATAAGTGTGGAATAAGTAATTGAAAAACACTTCTTAATAAGACATTATATCAAAGATCTAAAAGCAATTAAACTAGTTTAAAGTAAGAATCTATTGAAAGTGTCATATTGTTCCCTATCTCTAAAGATTTATTAAGGCACAAGGCTCTCAAATTTGGTAAGCATTGTGATTGTTAAAATGTCAATCTAGAGAATGAGATGCTGCTAAATGCAATGATGTAGTCCTGTATGATGATTTCTAGATTAAAAGGAACCTACTGTAATCTAAATTGACATGAAATCCGATAAAAGAAGCTACAACAAAACTATGATGTAGCCATGATTATGATTCTATTGATGCTATGATTGCTATTGCTAAATGTTATTTGCTCAAATGCTTGGATGCTTGAATGCTATTTCTGCAGAGTAAGTTTGCACAAAGTTCAGATTTAGGGGATCCTTTTCTTGTAGAATAAAGCTGTATTTATAGATTTATGACAACACATTTGCAAAGGGGCAGCACAACAAAGGCTTGGATTTGATCTGTAGGATTGAATGGTGAGGGATGGAGAAGCTTGAACTGATCATGGGAATGGTTCCTCCCCATGAAAACATTTGGCCATATGATAGGAAGAATTAGAGGAAGGAGATTGAAGAGGATTGTCTGCAAGTTTGTCTCCAAAGCTTTCCTGTGAATACCAGTTGAATTAATTAGATGTTTCATATCTAATTTTATTGGTGAGTGAATAGAGGAAATACTGCTTTATTTGAATATTTTTTATTTATTCAAATTTAGCAAAGTAAGAAGATATTTAATTAAATGAAACAAATATTTGATATTTGTTTATTTAATAAAAAGGGATATGATAATTAAATAAAACTTTAAGATATCTTTAATTAATTAAGAGGAAATATGATAAGATAATTAAATAGTACAAATTATTGAAGTTTGTTTATTTAATTAAGATAGAATAAATGGATAAATATAGAAGAAATAAAAATGAACTATATATAAATAAATATTTTTATTTATTTATTAAGTAGATGAATTCAAGATTAATTAATCAAATAAATCATATTTAATTAATTATATTCTCCAGACCATTTTTAGGTGTATACATATATTATGGCACATCATAAGACAAGTTTGATTGAAAATAATAGAGTCAAAATAAATTGCCCAAATAAATGAGTAGATCATGACAAGATTATGACAATTGGAAAAAATATGCTATTTTTAACCTCTAAAATCTCATTGAAATTTGGACAATAGATTTTACTAGAAATTTGGAGACCATACTTTAATTGATTGTAACTTATGATTTTCTAATTAGTATTTAACAGTTTCATGAATTGTTTCTCCCCTTTATTAAGTACTTAATGTAAGTTTTATAGTACATTTTGATAATACTATTACACTAAAAAAACTACTTTAGATTTCTTCTTAATGATATTCTATAAAGACTTAAATTCTTGAAATGTATTGTAACCATTAATTACTAAATAATATATTTAATTACTTTGAAATGTAAAGTTTCCATTAATAATTGAAAAATAAATTAAATTGTTTTATATTTTTAAAAATTTCTCCAAAAAAATTTACCCATATAAATGAATGTTTTTAAATACATTGTTTTTGTGTTTCTTTTATAAGATAGATTTTATTTTTTGCATATACCTCCTCTCATAGACTAACGCATAAAGGATATTCTAGACCTCTACTTCATTTTTCATTTCAAACATGAAAGCAAGCAAGAAAGACAATCAACTATATCATGGTTTAGCCTATTGACATTGGAGCCAACATCGTGAACAAATCATCATAATGTTTGTGCCTTGTGCTACATAAGTACCACAAGTGTTTATCATATATATAACACAACTAGGAAACGGAATCATGATGGATGAACATGGTGTAACTAAATTCACAACAAATTAGTTCACTTTAGTTACAAATACAACTTTTGTTTATTCAATTATGTCCATGATCCCATACTTCAAGAAAACACACTCTAGAAAATTGTAGATATAAATATTCATATGGTTGTTTCATTATGTAATGTTAATGAGCGATTGATCTATTAATAAAAATGAATCACCAAAGATTAAATCTTGTTGAATGCAAGGTCCTAACACCATAAGGGATGAGGTGAAAGTTGTGACACAAGCAATTTTGACAAAATGGATACCCCTCAACCCCTAACTCTCAAAGGTAAAAGTTTCAACCTAAATATATAATAAAATTGCTTCAATTAATGTGCATCAATTGTAACCAAGTATTTTCACGATCTTTAGGTTTGCTAGTTTGGTAATTGTCTACCTTTTATACCATATAAACATGTCGCGAACATAGTATGTTACATGCCTGATTTAGGGGGAGAGAACCTGGTAGTTAAGCATCCTAACTTCACGCTTCTCAAGATCCTATGAAAATTTCAAATCATTTCCATTTTTTTACAACAGCTTACTTGGCAAGTCCCTTGCTTATAACTAAAGTTTCAGGGCCACATCAGCATGTTTGTCGAGGTGTCCAAAAAGACCCAAAAAAAAAAGAATCCGATAGTTGTGCACTAAGTCATGTTTTATTGGTGCCTTGATGTGAAATCATATGATTTGTTGCTTTTTAGATCTAAAGAATACATTTCATTCAATTATGGGTACTCATCATCAACAGTAAGAACTTTGAAGTCACAACTATTGATCCAATATTATTAAAAAATATTGGACCTTAAATCAACAAATGCTATAACAACTGCTGAAACATGCTGAGATCTCTCTAGCTAGTACTTTTTCAAACTTTTCTACATGATAAATTATTGTCTATCTACCCAAGAACATGAATGGGGAAATTTGAGTGGACCTATTAATTTATAGGTCTATTGGTTATCAAAACATAGTCTGTTACCCAATTGTACATAATGAAGCTTCTGCCCTAGATCATGTTGATCAGAAAGGCTAGCACATCCGGCCTGCCATAATCATTTGATAAGAACCATACATAACATTTGATTCACAGACCGATTCTACAGGAGCTACTAAAAGCAACGGATTGGTACCACAAAGAGTTATCTGAAACAACATTCAACACGCTTGAATGGAAGATTACAAATGTGCTTTCGGTGGGTAAATAACTCCAACTTAAATTTTTGAAGCTTGGCCCTGCTAAACTCTTTTCTCAAAGAAAATCGAATGTGTGTCCAAACTAGGTCAGAAATGCAATTGATAGATACAGTATTAGATGATGTTGAGGAAATGCATATGATTATTGTGAATACAGAATTACCCTGACATATAATTTATAAACCTTAAAAGGTTAATATTCTTGTGTCGTGGCTACATGCTTAAAATACAAGCTGGAATAACTACAAATCTTTATAAAAGCGCCTGACTGACAAAATCGGAGCAGATCAATGCAGAACAGAACACTGGCAAAGAATCCCAGGAATGTTTGACAAAAGACAAGATTTAAAAATTGAAGAATGTTTTGACAACAAACTAGTTTTGAAAATATAACGCTTTTTCAGACAATCAACCTCCTTTCTTCTACTTGATAAGTTTTATTGTGCCTACTTCAAAGAAATTATCTTCATGGTATACTGTCCTTCACACAATTCCGTTTAAGGAACTGTTGAGCTAAGCATATGATGTAGTTACCAGTTGGACGTATTTAATTGCAATCCATGTTTAGTAGGTACAGTGCTAGTGTTTTATTCTTCATTCTTAAAACATCAAAAAAATCCCTTTGTGCCTTATCAATCCAATGAAGGAAGTTACAGTTGTGTGGAAAGTGACTTTGATGAAATATATGTACAGTGTACAGAACTTTAAAGAATCCATCACAAAATGTCTCAGAAAATAAATTATTGAATATTCATAAGATGTCTATGGCCTAGACATGGTAAAAGCAGGCAAATGCTTTAAACCTGAAGATAAATAAAATTAATAAATTAAATCGTTCTGTCTGCCTTTCAGCAATTTGTTCCTTCGTTTTGCACAAAGCTTCAAGGTTTTATTAGTTGCGTCCATTAATCCCTTCCCACATGGTTCAAGGAATGCCGCCTATTATCCTCCCTTTGTTCAAAAACTCTTGCACTGTCTAGTAACCCCGGAATCCTTAACGGATCACTTAACCATATGCTTAACCGTGATTGAGAATCAAAGCATATATAAGTACTAATAGCGAAAATGTTGTCATAGAGAAACATTTACTGGAAAATGGGGACGATAAGGCAACCAAGACCCTTAGCCTTGAAAATACATGATTTATGCTTGACAAAACAAACTAGGCACATAAATATATACTGCATTACTTCTCCAACTCTGGGAACTAATACTAAGTAAGAACATTCTTCCCTCCTCGTGTGCTATTCTTCTACTTATCATATTGGCAAGAGTTTGCCAGTGATCTAACCTTCATCAACTTGGTTGAATCAAGTGTGACGTTGCACTGAACGTATTTGAGGAATTTAGGCTTTACAAGCTTACCCAAAACATAAGCCCTTGCCCTGATTGTAAAAGCTAAATCCAGTGGAATGTTGACCTGTCCATCTGAGCTAGTCAAAGTTGCACCACCTCCATACAAAGGAACTTTATTACCGTGCAACACCACATTTACCGTTCGACGGCTCTTCTTTGACTGATAAAATTTGTTCACCTGCATAAAACAATATAATATTCACTTCATTGAATCTAGTTACAGAAAAACACTATGCGAAACACTAAAATCAAATCAACAGAGACTTGTTTACCTGGCCCGATGCAACTGCTAGTTGATAGTACATCAGATCCAATGGTGTGGAAGTGACATGCATTCCAAAGAAAGTAGCAGGGTTGTAGAAGGAGAGTCTTAAAGTTGAGTTTATGGAAATCATCTTGGTGGGCACTCCCGTTGCGTCTGAACCCGCAGAAATGTAGAAATTATTAAAGGTAATACTCTGCATTTTCCATGGCATGCCATTAGTATCCCATTCTCAATCCCTAACATGCATATCAAAGAATCTCAAATACAAGCCATCCTCAAACTCTACAAATGTATATTTACATAAAATACATGAAAAACAAAGGCACAATCCTTGTTTTAATCCCCAACTCAGAAAGAATACATACTCAGCATGTTCCTAGCATGCAAATTAATACTGTTCTGAATCTCAAATAATGTCATTGATATTTTGAAATCAGAAACAAAATTGCATTGATAGAGAACTGGAATATATGGGCAAGACTAACAGAAACAATTGATAAATGCACTATGATAGGACTCATGTATGAGCGGTACTAATATAAAGTGAGAAAAGTAGCTAAAACACAAGATTGGAATATCAAGCAAGTCAAAGTGCTGAACAGAGTAAATAACATTTCACTTAAAGCTAAACACTTAAAGCTAAAGATGATGCAACAAAGACAGTAACTTTGGTACATATTTACAAAGGTTACTCCTGCGTTTGGAGGGTTAACCTCCTTCCGTGGCAAATCCAACCCTCCTATAGTTATAGGATCTACAACTTTCTGGCTCTCATCACCAGAGTATTGATACTAATGTAGTAATGTCTACCAAAATTTCAATCCCCTGGATAGCACACACATAAATTCTGCTGATCTGATCCTGGCATTGATCTCCTTTTGAAATCAAGCACAAACTTATACCAATGATAAAGAGGTTAACTCAATCAACTCTCTATAGAAAAATGAGATGTAGTCATGTACTGCCACTAATATCACTGCAATGGACTCCAGCAAAAGCACGAGATTCAACATCGTACAAAACAAAATGCTTAACACAGGATGATTCACAAAGGTCTTAACTTAGCCATATATTTACAGGGATCATTACTCTAGGATACAAGGGAAATCTTCCACAGCATACATATGCCTCTAAAATATATACAATCTACACCGTGCAGACTCCCGGCCATAATATCTATATTGATCTCTTCATTGATCTCAATCCGATTGAGAACTACAAATTGATTCTGTATAGTCCTACAGACAAGTAAGCAATAACATTTACAACTTGATAGCGATCTAAAGACCTAACGATATGATTATACTATGTAAATCCTACCAGGAAAATTATAAGGCATGGGCTATGTACTCATCTGAATTATTCAAAAACCCGTTAGCTGCAGACAGATTCTGTCTTAAAGATAGAGACTCAAGTTTTGCATTAATCAAACTATCCCATGAATTCATATAGTCCAGATCTTAAGAAGAAAGTATACTCTGTACCTGATAAGTAAGGACCTGATCTTTACTAATAATCTGATTTTTGCATTGATCTCAACTCCATGAATCCCTAATCTTATACTTCAATGGATACATCCACATGTAGACGACCTCACGTCTTCCCTGACCCCAAGAAACTAAACATCCAAGAGAAACCCAAATTACAAACCATCCGAGAGGCTATTTCTTTACACCTATTTTCTAACACTGCCTACAGACCACAACCATGAAGAGATTCTATCCTACAGCCAAAAACATTTATGTTATACTCTGATGAAAACATCCTCATGTAGATGACATCATGTCTTCCCTAAAATCAAGAAATTAAACACCCAAGAAAAACCCAACTTACAAACCATCCAAGAGACTATTTCTTTGCACGCATCCAATATGGTCCAGATATTTCTTTACACCTGAGTCTAACACTACCTCCTGACCAAAGCCTTGAAGAGATTCCATCCTACAGCCAAAGGCCTAACCCATAACATATTCAAATTATCCATGAACGACATGAATCTCAATCCACGTTACAAACGGCCAAGACACCACATATTCGGTTATCATTATTTTCGAAGACAAGCATATTATTGACTCACCTAAATTTTATTTTTGCATTGATTTGAAATGTAGAAAAATTGATCTGTATCCTACTTAAACCCAAGAGATAAAAGAAAAAGAAAAAAGACCCGATCTCTGCAATAATTCCTATGATCTCGAGAGAACACAACGATCTTCTTGCGTACCTTCACAGTAACTTCTGGCTTGAAGGATCTACTGGCACCCCACAGGATGAGAGAAAATACAGTAAAAAGCGCTGCAAAACAGAGTATGAAAAGAAGCACATAACATCGCCTTGGCCATTTCTTCTCTTCAGACTCATCAAACTCGCCCTCCTCTTCGATGGCACTGAATTGATTCCACCCCTTTCCTTTCCCATGGCGACCATCATGAGGCTGCACCTTCCTAGAACCAGGCTTCAATGACCCAGAAAACCTGCTTGTTGATGACTCCCTGGAATGCCTCCCAAGAGATGAACTTGAATGTGGGGGTGACCCCATGGGGCTCAGTATGGGAGTGGACTGAAAGGACATCTTCTCCCCATCGTGGGAATCCCTAGAAGGGCTCTGCACATAGTACACTGGCCTTCTTGGCGATCTGGTTGGAGATGAAGGTGCCAAGCTGGTCACCTCAGAGTCTGATTTTGCATGCATATGCATTTTTGTGTACCCTCAGAAACAATAATCCAAAATCCTTTTTTCGCTACAGGTAATATGTATATCAATCCTCCACTCAATCCGATGCTGAATTTACCCTGTCAAATTCTCATTCCAGTGCTGCAACTTCAGTATATAAACACCATAAGTAAAATATCGAATCCCAAAATGAATTCTAACTAGTGCTTAGACCACCACATCAGCCGCAGATCTGTGCATATCACACATGCCTTTCAACATATGACCGATACATCAACCCCAACCTCAAAATCTCTAATCAGTCCAGCTGCTTGTAGCACGATCAATGTTTGTCACTTGCTATGATGGGTATCACTAAGTCCTGCTATCAAGCTCAGAAACTCAGCCAGATGACAATTGAAAATGACAGATCTGTTTGACTTAACTTCTTTCAGCTTCCTAACATCAGCATTTCCTCTCTCGTTCACAAAACTCCTCCAAGCTCTATCAGATCTCAGCACTGGAATGCAGAAACACTTCAGATATGCATCCTAGTCTATGCTCACATACCTCAACTGGAAGCCCACGAAGATCCCCTCAACAAAAAGACACCCACAACCTCGTATTTTTTATTAGGTAATTATTTTGAGGGCCCAAATTATATTTCCGGCATTTAACATACACCGAACAAGTTTTAATCACCGCCCACTGCAACCTACAACTGTGGATGTTGCCAGCCAATACAACTGTACTCTGTTCTTTGTGTATATATTTATTAGTTACAGTCAGCTACCTAATATTTTCAATGGTGTACAGCTTAAAATGAATGTGAATAAAAAGAAAATGAAAGCTTGCGTCTTTCTATCTTCCTTCACTCCCTAGATTAAGGCGCCCACACGTTTAAGTTATTCCAGTTGTAGGCTGGGATTACGCTTGGACCTAGCCGAGCCTCCACCCAATAGCTAAATAAATATCTGGTAAAATAGTCATGTAGAACGTGTACATCTGTCGGTCACATGCATTGCAATCTGTCGTGCATTATGGCTTAATGTGACCATTATTGCCTCTCACAATTATTTAATGGCAGGATTTGCAACATTTTTGCAACCGGGGTGTGACCAAATTATATGGTTTTTTTTTTAATAAAATAAAGTTACGGTTTGGGAGTATTTTATTCGTTTACTAAAAGTATGATTTCGGTCTATTTTTAAATAGTTTTTGGATTTTTTATTTAATAATATTTACTTTTATGAAAATAAATTAAAGATTTTTTAATTTTATAAATAAATTAAAGATGACTTAAATTTAAAAATAAATTAAAGATTATTTAAATTTATTTGTTTTAATATTTTTAAAATTGATTAGTGGTGAAAAATCAAGTATTGTTGAATATAATGTTTCAATATTTTAATCGTTTTGAAATAGATATCTTTTAATTATTGATTCTTGGTCAAAAGATTCCAATCTAAAGTTAGAGAATTAAATTAATTCTATAAATTTAATATAAATCTCACAAAAAATTAATTTATTTTTTAATTTTATTTTTAAAATTCCTATTAATATAGAATAAAAACATTATTTGTTGTCATTTACTATGTAAAATTGAAATAACAAACTTTTTATTAAAAATTAATAATTTTATAGGAATCTAAGCTTTAATCACAACTTTATACCATATTGTCACTATTGCATTGGACAAAGTTATGGTTTAAGCATTGATTCTTTTAAATTTATTCATATGAAAAAGTGAAGTTTCTAATGATAAAATTATTTCTCTTTAATGTAAAATTAGATGATTATTTAAAAGAGATGTGTAATATATGTACGTATGTATGTATATGTAAAAACTTTTTTAAATTCATTTTATTTCTTATAAGAATTATCGTATCTTTTAATTTAGCAATATAAGATTTTTTAAAAGTGGAAGTAGGATTTTTTCTTCTCTTTTATTGAAATCCAAATATTTATTATGAGGCCCAACTAAAGAACAAGTAGTAAAAAGAGATGAACATGAAAATAACATAATTACTACAACTCCAAAGATAGTGTAGCAAGAAAGATTCAACATCAACACCCATGTTTGCAAAAATCAAGCCAAACCCTTGTCTATATGAGAATGAAGTACCATGTGTCCTAAGGATTGTTTTTAGTAGCAACTTTTCTATTGTTGACTAGAGTCCAATCCACTATATCATCCTTCTCCTCATAATCCAAAGAAAATGGAGATCCAAATAAAGATTGATTGTTAGTGTCTAGTATTGATTCTAGAATGATTGCACTATGCCCTATTCCTCAACTTGAGTCAAACTCAAGGGCCATGTAGTGATATTTGTTTTAAAAAAGGGAAGGAAGGGGAAACAAAGAAGTAGAGGACTTTGAATGAACAAGTCCATCATTTTTATTACTAGACTCCCTTGCACCCAACTTGGCAAGCAAAGGATAATGAATAGTCATCATTGGGGAGAATCAAACAACATTGGCATAACAAGCAAGTGAAGTAGGAAAATTTGTTGTTATGTCTATTTATAATGTAGGTTTCTTTGAAGATGTACCTTCAATAGTGAATTAATGAGAGTAGAAGGAGGGGACATATCAAAATTATTTGAAGATTCTAGCACAACCCTTTTGTTTGGTAAATGTGATTAAAATGTGCCCTTCCATCAAGTAGCCTTTATAGGATTTTTGGTTTACCCAAAGAACAACACACAATACCATGCCCTACTTCAAAGCATCTTTTGCACCTAAAAACTAAATTTGTACTAAGGAGGGGACATATATATCTTAGTGTTACAAGTTAAAGGTCCAACAATACAAAGGCATTGCTAAAACTGCACCAGTGACAAAAATTTGTCAAAGGTATACCTGAAACCTAGTTGTTGTTCCATTTGTTTTTATTATTCGCATGACTGTAGTGTTCTATAAATTTTTAATCAATTGACTTGCTAGAAAATCCACCCTATACAAATTGAAGGGGAAAGTACAAGTCCAAAAAATGGTCAATCCAAATCCTTGAGATAAAGGAAGTTGAAGCCAAAATTTCATTGCAAAAGAAAAATTCTCAAAGGCCCAAATAGTCAACATCATTAAAACAATTCTGAAAAAAAAAAAAACAAATCTAGCCTTATATAATCACACATGTACCAAGTTTGTTAACAATCCTAAGTATTTACATTTCCATCTCCCGTAGTCATAAATCCTCATTTCTTCATCAACATTTCCATGAGTATGAACCTATTCACTCTTGCAATCTTTGTGATATTTCTAGGAAGAGGTATAAAAATGGACAAGATGTGGATACATACATACACACACATATTTATACACACATACATACATATTTATACATACATACATACATATATGCATACACACACACATATACATATACATATACATATACATATATAACTTGAAATTGTGAAATTAGCACATCCATGTCATTTATTATATAATTTTATGCTTATTTTAATAGAATTTCTTAATATAATTATATATCAATGAATGACGTAATCTCCTTAAAGTTAGAGGAATAGACCCAATTTTACACAAGATTATGTCATTCATTGACATATACTTTATATATATGAAAGTAAGTTTGAGATAAAGAAATGAACTCAACCTTACATAAGATTACATCATTCATTAACATATAATTATATTAAGACATTTAAATTAAAAAAATGACATATACATGTGTAAATTCCACCATTTCAAGTTTGAACGACCTAATTATGTAGAGATTTGTAAAAGGCAAATATGTGAAAATGATGGGCATTGTCTTGAGATAATTTTTTCATGCTTAATTTTGTGTTTTGATTAATAATGAGCCAGCTTGTAGTTTTGTCACTTGTTTGACATTTATGCAAAGTGCGAGTTGTCTACCTGTGGGTCCCCCACACCTATTCATAAAGGAAAACTGCACTTGAGTTTAAAGCCATTTGAGATTTAGACCAAAGTGATTTGTATATGTTTTTTTGGTGGGTGACCTTGATTTGTGATATAGACTTCCTTTTTATAGAGTTGTCTCTATTGATGGAAAATCAAAATATAATGATAAAGTGATTAAGGACTTGTTCATCATATCTTTAAAGGAACAAGACAAGAAGTAGTTTAAGTTATTCCCACGGTTTTATGGTCGCTTTCATACTTCCATGATTTGACTTACAAATTTCTAAATAAAATTGACAAAGAAAAATGAGTATCACATTGTGGGCCAACTTCATGGGTAACATGCAATGACTAGCTGTATTCCGTAGTATTAGTAGGAAGACAAATGAATCTACATTTGTATATATAAACGTAACAAGTAAAACACCCCACAATTATATTTGTGGGTATTAGTGAAATACATTTTACTTAGATTTATTTCTATAGATTAATTTAGATATACAAGTTGGTTTAAAAATATGTGTTTGATTAGATTTAAAATATAAATAAAACTAGCAATTGTACAGTTTGGTGTGTAATGGATAAACCTAATTATTTTATGATAATATTGGAAGTGTGCACAAGGAATGGTTAAAATTGCAAAATGTCACAGACAAAATAGAAATTTCAAAGTGAAGTAATTATGTTATGTGTCATAAGTTAGATTATAGTCCAATTAAATGTCTAAAAGATTTATAACTTTGTAAAAAAGACAAGAAAAAGTAAAGTGAACGGATTAAATAAATGAAAGGGAACTTCAATCAATTTTATATTAAAATGTACATATTGCAAACATACAATTTGGATATATATAGAATGATGAAAATATAGTTTTCTTGGGATGAGAATTTGTAAGTAAACAAAGTATGTAATAGAAGAGAGTAGTACATATTGAAATATTCCTTTTCTTGAAACATTAGCACACACATATTGTATTATTTTTGGATATTATACAGTAATAGTTTGTGAACATACATTTTGTGTATTTATAAAATGTTGTTGGAATGGTAATTTGTAATTAAAAAATGTATGTAATTAACTTTAAGTTTAGATATAAAAATAAATGGTCGATTTATTAGGCCTTTAAAATTACAAATGTACATTACACATAAAAGAAATTTCTAAATTTCAATATATTTAAAAGTTAAAAATATTGAGATCCTTTAAGGTAAAAGCATTCTAAAGAGTAAAAAATCATTCATATTCTATAATATTCTAAACTAATGCATGTCTTTACAAGAATAAATACATAAATCTGATAGAAAAGTAGTATATTAAATATTTTCATTAAAAATGGATTCAAAACTAAATAAAAAATAACACGAATATATTTTTTTCTATTACAACAACCTTAATAAAAAATAATTAAAATGTAACTTTTTTAATCTCCACAATACTTCATCATCTAAAAAGCCAATAAGCCTATCAACCAACATTTTTAAAAAAAATAATTACCAATTTTCAACCTCACATTTTTTCAAATAATATCAACCTGAACGAGTTAATTATTTGTTTAACATAGCTTACCTTGGTCGCACTTGGAAACTTCAACCATATTTAATCTCCACAATACTTCATCATCTAAAAAGCCAATAAGCCTATCAACTAACATTTTTTTTAAAAATAATTACCAATTTTCAACCTCACATTTTTTCAAATAATATCAACCTGAACGAGTTAATTATTTGTTTAACATAAATTACCTTGGCCGCACTTGGAAACTTCAACCATAACACTTATATAAACCATATAAACCTCCTACGGTTTCTAGAGTTTAATATGCACCAAAAAAATTTAAAAAAAAAGACACAAGAAATTACCGATTAGCGGTGAGCTATTTCCAGCCTGTAAGGGTTTTCTTTTAAGGGTTTGAAGTTTTTCTAATTTATTTGCATGGTAATCTGTCAACTCAAAAAAATATGGCTTCATTGTGGTGGGCTCTGTTTTTCAGCTAGGGTTATTGCCATAGGCGAATTTTGTAATATTTAACTTGGGTGTGAAGCAAATGCATTTTGCATTTGTTAGTAAAGCTCAACCCATACACCTACAGTTTCGGTCAGCTAGGCATGTAGTTTAGTTTGATTGCTTTCATTTAGAATCTGCTCTGTTGTATGTTTGGCTCTCAAAATGTTTTTGGGGATTGGGTTATGTTTTTCACTTGTGGCAATTTAGATGGGTCTATACATGGAAAATTTGAATCCCCTTATCAAATTTATCGTTCTCAAAAAAACCATTTACCTACTGAATGCTGAAAAATGAACATCGTGGTAAATTCCATAGCAAGAATGACATGATATTATTCAGAGAATTGTCAGTTTAGTGCTTGCATTTAAGGGTCTTTGGGAAAGATGGATGGTCGGAGTTGGCCTTGGAGGAGAAAGTCTTCGGGAAAGATGGATGGTCGGAGTTGGCTTTGGAGGAGAAAGTCTTTGGACAAAGTTGGTGGCTCATATGCGAGCTAACCCCCTGTCCCCATGTAGCTGCTTAAGTGCTTTTTCTGCTTATATTTAAGCAGTAAGAGTGCTCCCATGCAAGTTTAAAACTCTGGGAAAAGGATAATTTAGAATCTTACCTATTTTAGTGGAGCAGCGATTGTTTAGGAATTGGAAATAAGCTGTGGAAAAAAAATGGGGGCTGGAAATAAGCAGTGGCTGCATATTAAAAAGCTGCGAGGTGGCTCCATAAATTTCTTTCCCTCTTTTTTATTTCTCTCCAATTTTTCATTCATACATGAAAATAAATAATAATTACAATTTTTTAGATGACTGCTTAAAAATAAGCAGTAAATTAAAATTCATGGGGCCACCAGCCCCACAAATTATTCCTAAAAAAATTGAGCAGTGACTGCTAGCCAAAATAAGCCAAGCAGCTGCATGGGAACATGTCCTAAGTCATCTCCCGCACATTCAACAAGTTTTTCTGATGATCAGATGAAAAGATTGACTTGGCATTTGTCATACTTTCATTGTGTTTCACACGATGATTGCTTGGACCTGTTATAATGTTTGAAGCTTGTGCTTGGTGGATATACAAGTTGTCTGGTTTTATGTCAACCTTTGATTTGGAGCTCAGTTCATGGGACAAGGTTAGGATTTTGAGGCCAATAAGTATGTACTATATTTTATGTTTTACTTCCATCTTTGGTGTACTTGTGTGGAGAAAGAAGCCTGCACAGGAGGCTAAAGACTTTGGTAGTGTGAGGATTTGGGGCAGCTGCAAGCTGGAATTTGATGGTCTATTTGACCCTTTTTTGCATTTTGGACCGTATATTACAACCTAAAAATTTATTAGACTGTATTGTTTGACTTGCTACATTTTTATATAACCGTAAATATGACACTTCAAATTATTATTAAACCGTAAAAAATTATTGTAGGCATATATATATATATATAAAATAATGTTTATGATAAAAATATAAATTAGTTTATAATTGAAATTGGAATAATTCTTTCTAATTTCACTTTATATTAATATATATGATTTATTATAAATATATTTATTAATTCAAAATCTGTTGAGAATAGAATCTTTTCAAGATTAAATATAGTTCTTTCTAATTTTTTAAAGATTTTGACATTTTTACTAATAGTTATCATTGCTTTATATTAATATATATGATTTATAATATTTATTATAAAAATATATATATTAATTCAAAATATTTTCAAAATAGAATATAATTGATTTTTAAATTTTTAAATATTTTAACAAGATTTATTTTCTACATAATTTAGAAACTTTTTGTTACAATTAAAAATAAACTTAATATTTAAGATCTATTTCTAATTATCAATATTTTTTAATTTTATAGTTTATATATATATATTATGATATATATTATGAATAACAACATAGCACAAATTTTCATTGTATTTTCAAAGCATTTATTTTATAGCATTTTGTGTACAATGACTCTTAGCTTTGATTTTCTTCAATAGAGCATTTGGTTTTATTGGTGAGCATGTTGAAATTTTGTTTGCCTTTTACAAATAATTTATGTTTTTAAATAGATGAATTTAAGATTAAACTATAAAAAAAATTGAACAATAATAGCTAATTTCACTTTATAGCATTGTTTTTTCAATAACATTTATTTTAGAGGTGATTCAACTTTGATTTATTTTACTTGTGTTTTATTGGTGAGCATGTTGAAATTTTAGATAATGAGTTGAATAAGGATTAAAGTATTTTTAATTTTATATAATTGTTTCTAGATAGGTTTGAAATTGATATTTAAATATGATTTTAGATAGATCAATTTGCCCATTGAACTATTTTTAATTTTATATAATTATTTCTTGCTAGATTTGATTTGAAATTGATATTTAAATGTGTTTTTATGATATTTACACATATGAAATCAATAATAATTAATTTATAGTCAAAATAGTAATACAATTTTACAAATTAGAGAATAAATATAAGGAAAAAACAATCATATTGTGCAATATAATTATTCTTAATCTAATACTCTATGCATTGTCAAAATGTAAATTGCATATATATAATTATTTAATTATCAATCAAATTTATTATATGCAATTGGATTTTACTAATTGAGTGTATGCATAGTTTCTAAAATTTGTAAATTTTCTAACATAATTATTTTATAAAATAATATTTCATAGATTACTAATATATTGATTTTTTTAATACTTTAAATATATTTTTTTACAGTTAAATTTTTTCATAAAACGTAAAATGACAGGTATTTAAATGAACAAACCGTCACAAAATTTTCATATGACAGGCAAGGGGGGTTGTCAAATTCTAGGCCTGGCTGCAAGTATGAAATAAATAAGGCAAATCTTTCAACACGACATCGCAGGAAGCTTCGCCAATATTTTGTGGGCAGGGGAGTTTGACTTGGAGTTTGAAATTAAAGATTGTGTTGCCTTTTTGAAGCTTCTCCCACATCTGTTGTCAAATGCTTTTCAATCAATGGTTGAAAGTAAATCAATTGTCGACGCACCATAATAACCATTTGATTGTACTTTTTAGCTCTGTCTTGTTGAAATAGGATAATAAAAATAAAAATGTATTTTGATGTTAAAGAGAGATTAAATGGATTGTGACATATAATTGTTATTTGATATCTAAAATTAAATTCAAAGTAAATAAAGTGGGATGATTATGTCTTATGCAATTTGTGAATGTATGTGAATTTGAGTCAAATATGTTTTTTCTTGTATTAAAATAATGCGAAAAAATTACGAGGAGAGAGAATAGTCAACCGACTTTGAAGAAAGACAATTATAGTATCATAACAGGTTGCCAGAACAAAACAACTAGCCCCCCAACATTAAAACATCTAGCTCATTGTTTACAACCAGCCAAAGTAAGAATATAACCAAAGTACACAACAACCAACAACACACTAGCATAACCACACTATACAACCAACCAACAATACATTGGCATGGCCTATAAAAACATAATATTGAGAAGCTAAAAAACAAAATCAAAATTTGAATTTAAAGAGATTTTGTAGTTGTTTGTAACAAAGAATGTCTTCTTTGTGTAGTTGTAGAATCTAAAATTTAATGTTTTCCAATAGATTGTTGGTCTTAACATGTTCTTTGGTGGCCCCTAATAGTTGAAAACAAAGTGATACGAGTTGGATTAGCATGCCTGAGTGAAACTTTAGCAATTACGCCTTTTGGTGAACCAAGTGATTTGAAAATATAGCCAAACACCTACTTTTACATATATTAAACAAAACAATTTGTCTTATGGTATTTGCCACAACATTATGATGAAGACCAATACCCAAGTTAGCTTATTTCCAACACAAAACATGACCAATGATATTAGGAAAATTACTGAAAAATAGCATTCCAATATGCACTTGAGGTTCAATGATCTTCACAACTACAACTTTGAACTTCTTATGTGGTTTTAAACCTAGGTTATTTAGAACTTTGGTACCTATAGTAAAGTTTCACCTATGTGTACACCTATAAAGAGTTCAAATTTAGTGGTATTAAAGAACACCATTGGAACTTGTTATGCTCAAAGAGGAAGGCAACTAGATTCTCACCTTTTATCTTAGCCAAGGCCCTATTGATCAATTCAATGATTTTGATAAAGTTAGAAGACACACCAAGCAAAAAATGTAACTAACTATAATGTGGTTATGATGACACTAAGTTCTTGAGAATTGATGTAATGAGGTGCATTGTAATGACTATTTGAGTGAACTAATGTAAGAACTAGGGTTTCACTATTTATTCATTCAAGGACTACTATAGAACTATTATTAACTAATATAAAATACCATGTTGGGTGTTGAAAGATCCTTTAAGATAAGGGCATGGTAGAGTTATGAGATCTTACTTTACTTTATAGATAGAAAAGGTTATGTTTGGGATAGCAATGAGTAGTACATATCAAGGAAGTATAGGAAGTTAGACATATGCAACAAGAAATTTTGGTACAAGACTAAAAATAGTAGCTAAAAGTGGGTCATGGAGTATAATAAAATATGAGAATAAAGAAGGGCCAGAGAATTGGATATTACAATGAAGAAGATGACAAAAAAATGGCAGAGAGATTTTTTTTAGGATATTATGAGACAATTTGAGTTGAGAAGGATATAGGTTGGACCAAGAGCTACAAAAGAAGGATATTATATTGGTGGAAGGGATTTAGTTTTAGAAGAGTGAGGTGGAAGATGAAAGAACACTTGAGGAGAATTGTAGTTGCAAGAAAAATGTAAAAGTTGGAGTACGTCCTAGTTCCTTTATTAGAAATAATAGAGGTACAAGGAGAAGTGGTGTTGACTTGATCTTAGAAGCCTATCCATGTGTTGAGGGTGCACTAATGTTAGTTTATCAGCCTAAAGGACAATCTTATCACTTAACCCTTATTTGTGAGCACTATACTCACAAATCATTTACCTTAGTTATCTAATGCAATGGCATCTTGAGTCAATGAGCCATCTTGCATCAATCAAAACTATTTTCCTTTCAATTGCTATTTTTTTAGCCAATTCCTTTTGGGTTTCTAATTTAGTTACCATTCAAGCATTAAGGTTAGTGAATGAATATTTTGGTATGACACAACACATTCATTATGGCATGTGGTTTCACATAGAACTTTAGTGAAGCATTGTATGCATGCCCATGTGTCTATTTCTTGTCCCTTAATTATTTGATAATGTGATGTGTCTAATCAGCTTAGAGAGATCTACACATTTGTGAAAAGTTTTAAGGCCTTGTACCAAGGTTTACACATTCAAGGGAGCCTTATTGGTCATAAGAAAGGTCAAGTTCAAGACTTCAATGATTTTGGAATCGTAATTCACATCCAATCCAACTAGTAACCTTGTATATAAAGATGTACTATAAGGGATCTCTACTTCATTTACGAAGGAGTAGTGAAGGCAAATTAATCTACCCTCCTTAGGATTAATGCCACTTGCCTTTCCCTTAAAATAGTAGGGGAGGCCTATCCTACCATCAATTAATCTACCCCGGCCTCCCACCCCCCCCTTATAGTTGTTGTTCGAAGCGCTTAAGGGGAACTCTATGGGTGGCATTAATCCAGTAGTTCTTGAAGCAAGCGGCATTAATTAAGAGGGGAAAGAAGAGATCTAAGGATGGGGATATATTTGAATAGTTTAGAGAAGAGTGAGAAGCTAGAGAGTAGCTTGAGAAAGATGGTATTCATGACTACACTATGAGAAAGTATTGATCCATTATAGTAAAATAGTTGAGGCCTAGCTTATTATAAGCCCATTGTAGAAGATACTAAGTATGTAAATTAGATTGTTCATTATACATATATTAAATACCAAGTTGTTTTTCATAAGAATATATTGGTTTTGAGTATTTTTGTGCATAGATTGTGTGTGTGTATTAAGGTTATATATAGTAGAAAAATCCTATATTAGAACCTTCATCCATGGTTGCATCATTATTAATCCAACAAGAATGAAAATAAGATTTGACACTTCAACAAATTATTCATCAACTACAAAATGGGTTCATAACTAAGATTGGCTATGGGTAATCCCACAATAGTGGTTTACAATTTCCTTCACGAATAAAAATTGCAAAAACACTCCCAAGAATATATTTTTTTGGTTTTTAGGGGTTCGCTCGAAGGGGGGGTTTGAGCGAACCCCCTCCCCCTTCGAGCAAACCCCTTTGTGATGCAACCCCATTTGGCGAGTTTTTTTTAAATGAAATCAATGGGAAATGGCAGAAAAGGGGGGGTTCAAGAAAACCCCCTTCTAACGAACCCTCTTCACTTGAAGGGGTCTAGGTGGTTCACTCAAACCCCCCTTTTTGCCCTTCTCCCTCTCCTCTATCAATTTTTTACAAAAAATTTCATTTTCAAGCTTGGGTTGAAGATGAAAATGGAATCAACTTCACATACCCAACTAGATGATGGTAGTCCTCAGAATGAGTTTTCCACCAAATATAATTATAATATATTTTGGTTTTATTATATATATATATATAGTTTAATTAAACATAGGTTTTTCACTGAAAAATCAAGCTCTTTGTCCCAGGCGCATGTGGAAAAATAGCATATTATAAAAAAAAATTGAAAAATATCTATGCACTTGATATTGATGTCCTTGATCGAACAAAAAAAATGAATTTCAATACATACAAAAAAAGTTATGCATTAGCAAGTAAACCTATGTCTAAATTGTAACTAGTTTGACTTCAAAACTTAATCAAGAAAAAAATATTCAATAAAACACTATAAAACTAATTGCATGCACTAGATATCATAGTTACAAATCTAAACTCAAAAAAAAAAGAATTTTATCCTTCATAAAAAAAATGTATATGTTAGCAAGTACACGTCACTCTTTAAAAATGGTGTTTATTGTTAAAAACTAGTTTTCGAAGGAGATGGAAAAAGAAATGCAATTTGATTCCAATTTTTTTAAAATATATATATTTAGAATCTACAGAAAAAATCTCACAAATCATTAGTTTGCATCATCTTCAAATTCCTCATAGTTTAGCAGCTATAGGTGCCCGAAACTAAAGATCTAGTTAAAAAAAATCAGTTCAATGTCAAGTTTGGCCAAAAAGTGTAAACCACTATTGTGGGATCGCCCCTACAATTGGGATGTAGTAATTTATGGTACAAAGGGAGAATAAATCTCTACTAATGCAACTTTCTGTAACTCACATTTACTTAAATTAAATGCCTCCCTTTTTACAAGGCAATCTAGGTTCGTAAAGACATGAATGGATCAAATGCACTTTCTTTTAGGTTGGTATTAAAAATGAAATCAAGACATTTGTAGCAAAATGTTATACATGCCAATGCCATAAAGGAAAAATATTTAAGACCCTAGACACTCTATAACCATTGGCCATTTTGAATTTCATATGGATTGACATTTATATGCATTTATTTGAAGGATTACCCAAGTCCAACAACAAGATAGTAATTCTAGTGGTGGTGGACCATCTCTCCAAATATTCCCACTTCTATTCCTTAGCCCATCCATATCACACCTCTATTGTTGCCCCTCTTTCTTGACAATATTTTTTACCTCCACAATATTCCACTTCCATTGTCTATGACCATGACCCCATATTTACCAATAAATTTTGGAAATAACTATTCAAGCTATAGGAAATGTACCTAAAGATGAGCTTAATGTATCAACCATAAATAGATGGTTTGATATAGATAGTCAATAAATGTATTGAGACATACTTACACTAATTTGATTCTACACAACATACAACTAGGATAAATGGCCACTACTTCTCAAATGGGGGTATAATACTTCCTATCATTTTGACACTAGGATGACACCTTATGAAGTTGTGTATGGCCAACCTCCACCATCTCTCATATCCTACTTAGTATATAATTTCAAGATAAATGCAATTTACTCCACTCTCGTCACTAATGAATCTCTCCTTTGTAGTCTCAAGGGCAACTTGAACTTGGAATAAAATTGTATAAATAATAGGATGATCAACATTGTTTTAAGCATACTAAGATTTGATGGCATGGTATTCTTGCATCTACAACCCTAAAAGAAAGAATCCCTCAAGATTATTGGTAAACAAAAGTTAGTACCAAAAATTTATGGACCTTTCAAATTATTATATAATGTGTGGGTCAAGTAACCCATAAGTATGATCTTCCTCTATCCTTCAAGCTATATCTCATTTTTCATGTTTCATATTTGAAGAAGGTTTGTGGCCAACACATTCACATAATATTGGCACTTCTTGAATTGGACGAGGACTATCATAATAAATCCTAAAGCTATTTTAGATAGATACCCCCACTTTTTTTGTCACCACACCATCACCAAAGTTTTAGTTTAGTGAAGAGGGTTACAACTACAAGATGCCATTTGGAAACCTCTTTAGAAACAACACTAATTTCTCTAATTCAATTCTTGAGACCAAAACTTTTTAAAAAGAAAAAAAAAACATTAATAGTCAATAATACTTGAAACATTATAATCATCAATAATATAATAAACCTACATATTAATGGGATATGATGGTAGTGGGAAGCGTCAAATTAATTATTACATTGGAAGATGGCATCTTTATGCTATGTGTGTGAGGTACATGACATCTCCGCTTATTAATGTTTTCCTTGGAACTTGTAAATTTATTATGCTTGGTGATTTATGGTATGTTGGCAATGTTGGTGTAATGACTTCCTCATCTATGACTTTGGTTGGGGTGGATAAAAAGTGTGGGAGGAATAAGTAGGAGGAAGCATTGAGTGTTTGGGGAAGAAATAGATGCATATTTCATGGCTTGTGCTAATAAGGAGATAAAAGACCATAATATTCATCATTGGGTGGTTCACATGTCAACAAAGGATATTGATGGCACTCCTTGTGTTGGAATTCACTTAGCAATGACTACAATGCTTCTTGATCTTAGGTATACACAAGGGCATCGATCGATGTTTGATGCTACCCAATCTTTCTCTTGTGCCTTGCTCTTATCTACAACTGCCAGTTCCTTCTTAATTCACAATGATATTGAAGTTGTTATTTATCTAGTAGAGGTCTACTTTGGGAGTCTTCTAGATCACATTTATTCTGTTAAAAAATGTTCAACTTTGTCCACAAAGAGTGGTAGAAGAAATTACACTGAAGTTAAAGGTGACACTTCAATTGGAGGCTATTCATTTTATTTTTAATGTCGCAATGGTGAGGAATATATTGCTAGAAGCGAGGAATCTCCTAGAGCTCAATTGGCCCCTATAAAAAATGTAAGGTAGTTAGCTAGTGTGACATGCGACTTGTGTAACTTGCCCTAGCCCCTTTTTTTCTTTATTGTTCACTCAAGACTCTTCAATTGGTAGTTTTAAGAGGTGGTATGTGTTCTGGTTCTTTTTTTTTGATGGGTAATAGAATAGTTACCCTATGTAGATATGTTGGTTTGTATCTTTGACTAGTTCAACCTTTGATTGATTTAAGATTTTATAAATCTTTTCAAAATTAATTAACAATTTCCTAATATACTTTTTGTTGATTCTTAAATCCTAAATCAAATTTATTAAATGTAAATTTATTTCTAATTAATTAAAATATAATATTTGCTTCCATTGTCTATTTTTGCACTTAAATATCGAATGCATGTAAAATCCAAACATCAATGTCAAACTTAAAAACCTGTTTTAAGTGAACCCTAAACATAGGCCTATGCATACATTTACATTGAAAACACAAATGCATATCACACTCTCCCAAGGCGAATCTTACTATTATTTCATACTTTGTCATAGTAATAACTATTTTACTCTTATTGCAGATGCTTCCTCTTTTTGGTCTTAGGTAAACATAACATGGTACAATTGTGAAGCTCAAAACCTCTAGATACTTTATTATTATTACATTAAACTTTAGCATCTCAAGTGCATTCTAAATCAACACTAAAAGTACCATTTAAATGATTTCTATGCACGTTAAGAATTTTTAATGTTATCATATTTCCTATATCACACTTTTAATGATGTATTCTTAAAGGTGGTTATCGATATCAATGTAATGTATAAATGAGTGGAACTTCTCTCTCCAAATCTTTGCCTCTTGATTTTAAAAATTAATAATTTGAAATATATATTAATAATTAATATATTTATGATATATTGAATTTATTAATTATATTAAAATTATTTAAATGAATATAATGTTATTATATTTATTTAAATATATAATATATATTATATTAACTTAAAATATATGAAGTATTTGATTTTTATTCTAATATAAGATAAAGATAACATCAAAGAATAATTAGTAAATATATTTTAAAAAATATTTTATTTTAAACATTATTTATCTTATCATTTATTTATAGAATTGTTTAATTTTTTAATATCTTTTATCAAATTATTAATAAATAAACATGTTATAGAATTAACATGAGTGAATGATTAAAAACTTAAATATTGTACATCTAAAAAACATAAATATAAAATTAATACAAAATCCTACAATATTAAAATATTTATAAGAACTTTAGATATATAATATATATTGAAGATTTATTATTCTACACAACTACATCAATTAAAAAAATAAAATATAGAGATAAAAGAAAACTAAGTAGAGAGATAGTTGGTATATTTTTAAAATACATTTTTTTTTGCTCGATAAGTTGTGGACATAGGGTCCACTCTTATATAAAAATCAATAATAACAAAAAATTGCATCAACTCCATTTGATATTTGAGTTTTGAAGGGGGACTTCTTCCACTTTACTTTTGTCCAATTTTTATCTATTTGATGAACTAAATTTGGGTCTTGTCTGTTTTTTTCTTTTAGACTATCTTCATTATCATCAGTCACAAGAATTGCTAATGCCGATGGAACCCCAAAATCAATTGTCATTGTGATTGTTGGGTTTTGTTTAACTTTAACTCTAGAGTAGTCCTCAAAGTCACAAGAAGCAACATACTCCAAAGGCATTGACGATGAAGGAGAGAAATTTGAAGTTGTTGCATTTGTAATTGCTTGCTTTATTAAGATTGAAGAGGCCTCCAAAATACCAATAGAAGTCTCTTACATGAGCCCATTAGTTGGGTCTTGTAGATCAAGTGAAGAAACCCTCCTTGACTTTGGAGCCTCATCAAGAAGGGGAAGAGTTAAATCATTTGGAGAGCCTAGTGGAATGACATAGTGGTGGGACTCTACCCCAATTTACCAAGTATGCCTTCCCCCTAGAGCATTAGTTCTCCACTCAAGTGCTTGCAAATTTTGACATTAAAAGGTAGAATGATCAATTGAAACGCATGTCCTACATCTTAAAGCAATTTTTTCATATTCCATAGATTGTCTTTGACTCTCCAAAATTTGTTGCCCACCTTAAACAAAATATCTATAAGAAATCCTTTGAAAAGATCCATTTCCACTCATAAATAAATATGCGTAAATAAAAGATTTATAATTAATTTTCTTTTGAAGTGCACTAATACTTACCTAAATCATACTATTGACTTCCAAACTTTTTAATTCCCAAAAAAATATAAGGGAAGATAAGATAAGCCCAACTAAAAATAAACAGAAGTGAAGGTCTCACTTCAGGGATCAAAGGAAGGGAACCAATCTTCTATGCATAAACAATCCACTTAAAAATCCAATAACAGCCAGTCGTGCCACAGGGAGATGAAACCTTGCAGGGCTTAAATTTGATGGTCGTATGACCATATTTAGAGATTTTTGCCATAAAATACAGTCAAAATCTTAAGAAGATTGTATCAGATGAAAGGAGAGATTTTGGATAGACTGTCAAAATTTATATAGAATTATAATGATATATATATATTTGATTTATATATAATTTTACTTACACTAAGGTATATCATAATGTTTTATGGGCACCTTTGAATAGATAACCGTCATTAAAAAAATTGTTGACAAGCAAGGTTGACCGTCAAATTTAAGCCCTGAAACCGTGTGAAGGTTAGTGGAGACAAATTTGGGCAGCTGTAACAGTGAGCACTTATCCCCAAAATTTTGGGCGCCATTGTTCAGCGCCTCCTTAAAACTACGTTGAATGTCCACTAAACTTTGAGAAACCTTTCCATTCGAGTGTCGAGGGTTTGGGAAGGAATCGCATGCAAAGGTGTCACAAGATTTTTATAGTTTATATATATAGGGGAGAGGATCGATAGTTGTGTATCCTAACTTCGCGCTTTTTAAAATTCTATATGGAAATTTCAAATCACTCCTAATTTTTTACAATAGCTTACTTGGCAAGTCTTCTGCTTATAATTTTCGTTTCAGGGCCACATCATCAAATATGATGCCACATCAGCATGCTTTTTGTCAAGGTGTCCAAAAAGACCCAAAAAAAACTGAGACCGATACTTGTGCATTCATAGCATGGGCAGTTGAGCGCTGATGTGGCATCACATGATTGATTGTTGTTTAGATCAAAAGAATATATTTTGTTTAATTATAGGTAGTCATGTCACAACTATTTAAACAACTACTATCACAACTATTGAGACATGCTCAACTACTAGGTCCTCTCCCCTATATATATATTAATTAGAAATTTAATTCATGTTTTATTAAAAATATTAAAATATTTTCCTCAATATATTAAAACAACTTATTTGTATACCATGCTTTTTAAGACTAGTATACATATATTAAATATTAATATATATAAAATACGTGGAGAGTTATTATTATGAGGCGCGTATCCACAATATCTTGAAATTTTAGATATAAAAACAACCTTTCTATTTTATTTTTTCCTCTTTTTGCATGCAAATCATTTCACATTCTAAAAGTAAAATAAATTATAATTTCAAAAAAATCATAAAATATTTTAAGTAAAAAAGCTTTTGATTTGTATCTTTAAAAATCATTTCACATTCTAAAAGTAAAATAAATTATAATTTCAAAAAAGTCATAAAATATTTTAAGTAAAAAAGCTTTTGATTTGTATCTTCTAATTTTTTTAGTTCAATTGAATTTTATTGATCTTAGAATATTTTAAAAAGCAAGAAAGATAATATCTTCCAAATAATTTTTTTTAAAAGATATAACATCCATTTTTCTCTTATTTTAAAAATAATTTGAAATCTATAAAAAAAAAAAACAATGAATGTAGTTATGTAGGTGAATGTCATTTGAACGTCAAATTCAAGCTAAAGAGTTTTTCCTTACATTGAATTTTGCTTTTTGGTGGATACCATTGTAATACACCTCTCGGCGTAATAAATATATTATTTTAATATTCTTATATGTAAAGAAAAATAAAATTTTCTTACGTTTAGTCAAAGGCTAATTCAATAAATGTATACTTATTGTAGTGTTTCCTTTATACTAATTTAACTTAGGGACGTAACAATCCATTTAATATTTTCCATGGGCTCATGGAAAATTATTAGAAAATATTTTATTTTAATATATATTTTTTTGGTATTTGTTATATTTTAATAAATTATTTTTAGGTCTTTGGGGAATTTTTAGACATAATTTGATCAAATAATCTTTTAGTTTTCATTTTTGGATGTAGGACTTTGGGGAATAACATATTAAAGAAATTTGATTTTCACCCACTAGTCTAGGAGTCATGACATCACCCAGTTGGGGCACCTAAACTTTTTAGTTTTTTTCTTCACATGCATCATGCAATTCCCACTAATTTTAGCATAGTCTATGACAAGATTTTATGGAGAAGTTACCATACTTTTATAGCCAAAGAGATGTTGGAATTTTTCCTTCCAAGTTGGGCCTTCAAATATTTATAAGTTGGAGTTAGTTTCTTCATTTTTAGTATTTTTATTTATCATACCAAAACGTTATCAAATTAGTTTGAGCCTTGTCTTCATCTATCCATTTGAGGAAGAAGGTAGATTTGGAAATCAAAGAATAAAACTCCATTAGGTTCTTCAAGAAATTTCATCCAAAGATTGTACATTTATGTTGAAAGGATTTGAGTTGTGAAGATTGTAACAATATTATGAAGTAATAAATAACTAGTTTACAGATTTAGTGTGTAGTTTCTCAATTTTA
This sequence comes from Sequoia sempervirens, assembly GCA_007258455.2. Taxonomy (NCBI): domain Eukaryota; kingdom Viridiplantae; phylum Streptophyta; class Pinopsida; order Cupressales; family Cupressaceae; genus Sequoia; species Sequoia sempervirens. The sequence continues at coordinate 1,107,416,021 of VDFB02271358.1, read as the reverse complement.
TTGGTGATGCTATAAAAAAATTTTTGGTAGGTAAACACTTTTGACTAGAGCTATGAACTAGTGAGGTCACATTTGGGGGACCTCATTCTCATTAATCTACTCCTCCTTCTCTTCCTCCTTTCTTCATCTCCTTCTCTTCCCCTTGCTCCTTCCTCTCCTTCTCCTCTTCCTCTTTTCTCTCCTCCTCCTCTCCTCCTACCTATGTCTCCTCCTCCTCCTCCTGCCTACGTCTCCTCCCCACATTCTCCTCCAGCTCACCCCTACACGCCTCTCCCCATGCTTCTCCCTACCACCTCCTGCCACAGTGCTTCTCCCTGTCTTTTTTCTGCCATCGTGCTTCTCCCTGTCTTTTTCTCCTCACGTTGTCAGCATCTATAGTCACCTCTCAACATCCACTACTCCTCCACACCGTCTCTCCCCCGCTATCTCCACCTGTAGACAATTGAGTTCCATCACATCCTCCTTGATCGTTGGGCAACCATTCACCATTGCACCTTCCAACTTTGTCCCCATAGCAACATCAAACCTACCTTCGTCCTCCATGCACCGTCCACCGTTCTCCATCCTTCGGCCAGTGATCGAACGACCCGCCAACCACTGGTGGGATTCAAACACCTAATAGTAGTGATACTACTACTTGCAACTTACCGTTGCACTGCGAGGTCAACCCCGTGATGCTATAATTTTTATTGTGTATTGACATTTATATATATATTATCATAATAGAGTAATTATGGTTTTTTAATGAATATATAGTTTCATATTTACAAATATTTTTGTGACCCAACCTCTTTCTCTCTAAATAAATAATTTATCTTTGTTTCCTCTCACAATCCACTATAAAAACAAGAAATTTAACACTTTTAATTTCTTTAAGAGTTGTAATAATAACTTCCTTCCAGCCAAGAAGAGATAAATATTGTCAACCAAAATGCCCAAGGATAGTCAATGCAAAAAAATAATATCATGTACTTTGGACTTCTATAATTGAAATCATTATGATCTCTACTTTGCAACAACTAAAATCATTGTGATCTCAACTTTATTCTAAGTGTCAAGGACTAGTAATATTTAAAAATAATGGAGAAATTGGCAGAATAAAGGGTCAAGTAGATTGCATTAGATAATATTGGGGCATTCAAAAATATTGGGTAAGGCTCTCATGGAAGGAGATTGAGAGAAAGGTAACATTAAATGCAACAAGAATCTAAGAAGTGGAGGAGGTTGAGATTACAACTAGACTTTGATGAGGAAGAAAGTATTTGGAGGTGGAGCATGCAACAACATAGTTAGAGTAGCCATGCATGCAATTACACATTTTGAGCATGTAGTGACATAAGAAGAGCACGCAATGACACCAATAGTGCATGTAGCAATGCAAGTGGTGGAGAATGCAACTATTGATATCCCTTCTTCTTCAAGACCTACAAAGAAAAAATAAAAAGTGGCTCCAAAACCTAAAATATTAGGACCTAAACACTCACTGTCTTAGGGAAAAGAGATCAACACAACAACCTTCCACATCAAATTTTATAGTTGTTATGATAGAAAGTGAGTTAGAGTCTAAAAAAGAGGAATATCCTATCAATAGCATAAGTGAAGATATAGTAACATCCAACAATTTTGGGTTCCACCCTTATGAAGATTTAAGTCCCTTATTAGAGCCTATAGTAGAAGAATCTAAAAAAGAGAAAGTCCCTATAGCAATAGATGACAACATAGAAATATAGATCACTTTGAGAAAAAATACAAATTTAGAAGCTAGGCTCAAGGAGTATGAACACAAAGCAAGGAATTAATACACTAGTGCATATGGTAGAGGAGGAAATTGAATGAACAAGAGTTAAATTGGCACAACCCACAAGTGAAGAGGCACCTATGGAGAATTTGCTTGCAGCTAAAGACCCAAGTACTAAAGAAAATGCCTTTATTATTTTTATAAAATTTATATTTTAAACAATATAAAATAAAATCCACACAAATTTAGATGGGCCCAATATTGATGAATTACTTTAGAAAATAGATAAGGCTTGTTGATGGAAAAATTGACACATGCAACACAGGCATGGTGACGCTCACCTTACCTCTCCTAAAAAAGATGATTGAGTTTTAAATCAATCACCTTCCAAGGTATTGGGAGTTGGGCCACAATTTTGTTGTGGTGAATATGGATTATTCATACAAGGAGCTTGATGCTTCTTGATTAAATTTTAATATAAATCCTACTCTACTCAAATATTAAAAAAAAAAGATTAAAATATTTTAGGGGAGTGCAAGAGAATGATGTAAATGCTCTAATCTTTATTCAACTTAAAACCCAAGGAATTCATTAATTGCAGTATTAAGATTAGTTTAAACACAATCCCTCATACCAATAGTGCAAGATTCAAAGGAGTTTTAGTAATAATAAAACAAAAGTAATTTCTAATCATCGTATTCCACATGCAAATTAGAAATAAAATCCATAATTCTCATTAAGTATTGGTATTCCTTAAGTAATTAGTGAGCAAAGATTCAAAATTTAAACACTACACTGTACGAAAGAAGATACTTTTGAAGGAAAAAGAAACCACAATTATATTAGACTTCATTTTTCACAAATTGCTACACTAAATTTTTTGATTATATCTGCCAACAACTATCTCCAACTATTCTAAAATGCTATAAACTAAATGAAAACTAACTAAAATTTAAAAAAAAAACTCTAAGAATGAACCAAAGGCCCAATTCTTTAACCTAAGGACCCTTCAAATGAACTAAGTTTCCCCTTTTATAGAACAAAAAGGCAACACATTTTCCTGCCAAGAAAGGACATACAACATAGGAGTCTTTTCTGAATCTAAACACCCCAAAAAGAAACCTTCTAATTTATGTTTGTATGTATTTTTCAGTTCCAGTTAACTTTTCAAAAGTTCCACTTAAAATGATTCATTTCCAGTTCGAATCTATCCAATGTCCATTCAGAATGCCTGGAGCTGGTCCAATTTAGTGACAAGCTAAAACCTACTGAAAAATAAGAAAATCTAGATCTAAGGCAAATCAATACAAAAAATCCAGGATAAACGACAAACCAAGGAAAGGAAGAAGCGAGGATCGAGAGTGTGGAAGGAGTCCAGACATTTGGATTCAGTTTATGAACATTTGTTATGATTTATCCTCAAAATTTGATACACCAAAGTCATTTTTTAAAGCCTACCAAGAAAGAATAACTGAGTTGGAATGCCAACTATGCAAATTTTATCTCCATGATTTTGTCAATCCCTATAATTATGAATGGAACCCTAACTTGTATGTTGGGGGTGTACAATTAAAGCCATTAATTCTTATATGAGGAATGCAAATAAAAATGGAGAATAAATGATAAAATTTGTTGAATATGAAAAATATATTTCTCATAATTAGAGGTGAAGCTTGAGACCCAAAAGAATTTGCAAAAGAATGGGTGAATTTGGTAAATATTCTTATAATGGTTGATAAAATTATTTGTGACCAAGTCACAAAATAAAATAAATATTTAGAATTGGTATCTCAAAATGGGAAGGAATTATTCAATTACAACAAGCATAGATGGCAAGAACTTATGCCAAAACTACAAAAAAAGGAGCCCTATCTTGGGTAGCTACCACTAATTTTCCATCCACCCCTAACTTGATTCCCAATTCCTAGCTAGAAAGGTGACAACGAGATTAATGAGGTAGTAGAAGACTTGAGGTGGGGGAGAATCAATGCCAAGAGAGGATTTTACCTCAAACAAAATGAAAGATCTAATGACCCATTTGATTTTAGAGAAATATATATATATATATATATATATATTTATATTTAGATACCATAGTTTCTTAAGGACGAGCAACAAATTAAGTTGGGGGTGTGATGAGCTCCACAAATTTCTTCATCATATTCTCATTTTTCCCTATTTTTACTTGTATTTTATATACATTTGCATCCTTTGAACAACCTTTTTGGTTAATGCCTGATAAAGCACAAGTTTTATATGTATTTTTTTATTGAATGATTATATAATAAACGTAGTTTTAAAAATAATATGGCATTTCCTATCTTAGTTATGATGATCGTCATGCTCATGAGTGTTTAAGTACAAAAAATGTAACCACTTGCCCACAGAAACCAAGATTTATTACCTACATCTATGATTATATTTTTCCTACATTAATTGCTATAGACTAGCTATATTTATTGCTATAGTTTACCTACAATCATGGTTGTAGCTTGCTTGCGCCAAGGTTGTAGCATTCCTATAACAAAGAATGGGATGAAAAGATTCTAGGTAGATGGTGAGCATTGACTTTTCTTATGGATAAATGGAGCCCACATGGATTTGAGTGATTCAATTGACTCATCCTTTCTCTTCTCAATGGATTCTCCATCATTTTATGAGCATGTGCACTTAATGTTGTACTATTCTAATGGGTGTATAACTCTTACCCATCTATGAACCAATTTCCTAGTTTAAATGTTATTTCTAAATAAATAATTCTCCCCTACACATTTGGGAGTAGCAGGATGAACATAGTAGCAGTGTTATAGAGATAATAAATATAATAGACAACATATAGAGAGATAGTGATACAACATGGAGTGATATAGTGTGATACAACAATAAGTGAATATTGAGCATAGTGGAATGTAACAGAGTTTATTGAGTTAAACAAAAGATTGAGTTATTGTCCCATGATTCCTATTATTTCTAGTTTATCATGAGTATTCAAATTTTTTTAATTTAATTTCTATTTTAGTTAGAGGAAGAGAGGAAAGAACAGTTTTATCCAAGCAAGGAACCACATGAGATGGACTATAGTTTAGGTTCTTATATTTTAATTCATCATACTTTTGTTGTAGTATTTTAATGTCATTTATCAACCTATAGGTTTGAAATTGTATGTGTAAGGTTTAAATCATGGCTTATCTTGAGAAACTTTCCAATTCTAGATTATATTTCTTTTATGCATTTCATAAAAAATTTACTTTCTTGCATTATGCATTTTATTTCTTCCCTTGTACACAACATTAAAACCTCAATCTCTTCAGGATCTAATTCCATAGATATAATATTGATATTGTGCCAATAGATACATCCTTGGATTAACATGTAAATAAATCATCACCATGAACCAAGAAGTTGCTTGCTTTGTGGATAGCTTATATGTCGAGTTGTATTTGATCTTTTTCCACTAGGTTTAATTGAGGATTGATTGTGCACACCACTTACTTAGGTATAGTTATACTTAGATCAAGATTTATATAATGATTTATTACATTATTTAATTCTTTGTGCATTATTGCATTATTACATTATTGGATGTTTTGTTGAATCATATGATAAGTGTGATTGACTATGTACTTTCCCCATGTGGGTTCGCATCCACATGGGTAGTAATTTTTCTCATCACTTAGTTGCACTACCTCTAAATATAACCCCTTTTACACATAGTTTACACATTGAGTTGGCATATTAGTTGTATAGCTCTCGCAAACTATTTCATTGTTATACTATCTGACCTTATTGATATGGAATGGCCATTCAGTTGTTTATTCAATCTTCTATTGTCTTTAACAATATAATTATGCGACTAGTTCTTTGATTCATATCTTTGTTAATTTTTTAGGCATCTATACAAATTTTACATGTTATGAAAGAAAATGCATGCTAGGTATTACATGGTATCAAACCATTTGATGTTTGAAGACTATTTCGACTTTATTATTTATTTTGAGAGTTTCAAAGGGTATTAATTTATATGTCATTTTAGGTTAATAGAATAGCAAACAAGAGCTCACATATGTGTCCATAAAATTAGAGAATTTTGTTTTTTTCTTTTTATTTCATCTAAATTAGACACCAAGCTTCCAACTAATGAGGGTTTTTTTCTTTGTTTTCTTTGTTAGTTTTTTGAAGGTCGCAAGAACTTCAAAGCATTTTGGATCAAATATGATCTTACCATTACATTTGAAGTGTTAAGAAGAAATAATATTTATTATCAATTTATCTAAATAATATAACTTTACCCAAGACCCTAGGAAAATATTTTCACAAGTATAACCATATAAATTGTGTAATATAGTATATCAATAAAAATGTAGGTGTTACATACACACCACCTAGACATCACTCACGCACCACATGCATACCACCTAGGAAGCACAAGTGATTTCCACCCTCGCCAAGATTAGCCAATGAATCCTCTTTCTCTTGCAACTACATATCCACCACCATAATTTATCCATTCAATAATCACCTCACAACCATTGGCATCTACTCGTAACTCAACTACCACTAGTATCACTACCTTGCACATAGTATATCATAATGTAGAAAATGATTCAATGGACTCTTGTAGATGCTAGCATATGATCTTCCTCTATATCTACCATGTTTTCCATATGTAGCATCCACTTAGCACAATAACTCCTAAACAATATCCACATAGTGTTTAATCATTCACCAAAGAAGTATGACACATCCTAGTTAATGCAAAGCCTACCACAACACTCAATATAATCAACTAATACTATCATTTATACAGACAATGAAATCATCTATATAGAGAATCTTGTTGGCTACCCAATAAGCTTGTTGATGTTAGCAATACATACATTAATATCAACCATATTTTTGGCACTCATTCAACATGAGGATAACATAATTTTCTTGGTGGAATGATAGGGTATGGAGATCACAATCTATTTTTTGACACTCAAACTTTGTGGGGCCCATTCTCACTCTTTTGAACTCTCATTGAGGTGAAAAATGTTCTTGCCTATTTTTTTGGCTACACTTTAGTGAGATCAATTTTGGATTCAGAGTCCTTAGTTTCTATAATTCATAATTTTATCAAACTTTTGCTAAGCAATTCTCATTTTGAGAACTTCTAAAGGTTCATTCTTACTCATAAAAGTTCCTTATTTAGTGTCATTTTTTTAATTGTAGGGCTTTTTGAGACTTCACAATGATTCTCATATTTTTCTCATTCTACTTCAAATATATGTTTTCATCTTATTGACTTGTTTGTGAGCTACAAAATCCAATATGAAGACCATTGTAGGATTACTAGCAAATAGCAATTGTAAGTACACTAATGATAAGGTGTCAACATTATATTTTTCTAGGGAATCCTTTGACTGAATAATTTCTAGGGAATTTCATCATGGTTCCAATTATTAAATACCATATTTATGTTGTTATATTGAATCAACAAAACTATGAATATTAATTTGAAGGGATTAAGAACCACTACTTGTAAAAGGATATTTTATTCCTTCTCTATAGACTTATACCTTAGCCACATGATTAAATTCAATAGTTTGAGTCACATTGCATGAATGGAAAATTCTACAAAATAATGTCATATTAATCCTAAGTATTTATTATGGCATCACCTAGATCACACTATGTGCTCTTATACTACTAGTACCATCATTTGTTAGTTGTTTAGAGATCTACATCACACTCCATTCAAAGGTGATACTTTATGGTAAGGTATTACACATAAAGGTTGTGGTGATACTCATGCTACTATTAACTACTTCTTATATCTATCTTTAGCAATATTATATGTATCTATAGGATCCATCAAATTGGGATGAATACTTACTAGACATTTCACTTGTATTTGTATAATCTCATCTTTGGGATCTTGATGACACTACCAAGGACCTTCTAGTCCTCTTTGATGATAACTCTAATGGTGTTTCATCATTTTTATATATGTAATGAGGGTACATATCAACCCTCCTATTCTCTCTCCACCTTCATATGTGACCATGGTGACAAATCATGCAATTGTACCTAAGTTTGAATTGAATAGATCTAGTCATAGTTTAGCATACCTGCATGAAGAAATTTGATCATTTTATATAGATCTTGATCTTATTTCCTCCTTTCATTCCACCCCTAGTATGGTAGTTCAATAGATATACAATTTGGGATTTCTTTCTTTCAAAATAAAGATGCACTATTTGATGTATACGAACCTACTTCAACACTCATTGTGAGATTATCTTCTTCGATATTTTCTCTCTTCTATGGGGGATTTCATCTAAAAAAAATATAGGGAGTTTAGGGAGGTTATTCCTTTAGGAGATTTTTTTTCATAGACTGCAGGAATCAATTGGGTATCCGCCCCCCTATAAACTGCAGTGCACCTGGTAAACTTTTTTCACGTGACGGGTGATGCTGGCACGACACGCCCTTCAGTACCATGGGGATGGTGGGGAGACTAGACCTTGTGACCTCTTGCCTATAATAGGATGCTTTAGCCAATCGAGCTAGGCCCACTGCCCCTATTCCTTTAGGAGATTAACAATACCTCTCTCTCTAGAATATTCTCTAGCATCTGAGGTATTATCTCTCATTCTTTGTTGGATCATTGTGTACACAGGTGTTAAACATAGCTACACATTTTTTGGGACCCATCTTTACCACTTAAGCTACGTTTAAGTAGGTGTTTTGTTCTATGTGTGCACTTTTTTACTTAGTGTATGTTTATCATGCATCTGTTAACACCATATAGAGTTATACTTGGGTTGATTTTTTCAATATTGTGTACATTATTTTTTTATAAATAGTGCACTTTATATTATTTATTAAAAAAAAGTATACACTAGTCCACAAAAAGAATGGTGAAATGGCATCACACTCCACAAATTCTAAGTGAGAAACCTTTAAACACATAAAAATGGTTAAACCATGAAGCATCTAGTAAGATTCTAGTGGGAGGAGGTGGTTCACTATTAGATGGATTAACCCAGTCACCAAAGAGGTCCTAACTATCAAGGATTGCCTTCCAACATGTAATGGTATCGTCATTCTCTTTGTATTTATTTATTAGTAGGAATAGTTTGAACAAGAAAGATATCAATATCCAATTGAGAATATTTACCATTGCCTAGCCACCCAATTGAGAATATCAGGTTCGAACCCCCCGCTTGCACTAGTGGGGGATTGTTGCAAGGTGTGCGCCCTTGGTCTCCTTGTATTGTGCAGCGCAACGCTTGGGTTCGTGACATGGCTTAACTGCCTCACATGGATTCATTAACTCTGACGATTGTATCGAGCATTAATAGGTTGATCTTTTGGTGCAACGACAACCATTTGTGCAACAATAAGGTGATGTATGTATCGCAAATGTGATTCACCCATGGCCAAACATACTATCAATAACCCCCATTAGTCTCTCTAAGGTCAAAAGAGTCACTGTCACCATACCCGATGATGCTAACAAGTATTATAGCAAAATACTTCATATCCTCCAAAAAATCATCTTTAAGCATCAGTTTCCTCACTCTTTTCCCATGGCACCTTGGACTCCACCCACTCCTTAGTCATTGTCATAACTTGCATGGAATACTACTAAAACCATTTCCAACAAGATAAAACGACTGTCACTTCTCATGTCTAGAGCGTTGAGGAATTCCTTCCTCAAAAGACATGAAAGGGGGCAATGAGGTGTGAGTTATATATAAGCATTTACACAGTTTGAACATCAGACAACCTCTTGTTCCACCTATTCAATCTATCCAATTTCCTTCAACATGTTCAATGCATACACACAATGCAAGGTCGAAAAAATCATCTTTAAGCATCACTTTCCTTACTCTTGTACCATGGCACCTTGGTCTCCACCCACTCCTTAGTCATTGTCATAACCTACAAGGAATACTACTAAACCATTTCCAACAAGATAAAATGACTGTCACTTCTCATGTCCAGAGGGTTGAGGAATTCCTTTCTCAAAAGACATGAGCAAGGCCAATGAGGTGAGTTATATATAAGCATTTACACAATTCGAACATCAAACAACCTCATGTTCCACCTATTCAATCTATCCAATTTCCTTCAACATGTTCAATGCATACACACAATGCAAGGTCCAAAGGATGTGCTTATTGGTGAGATGAACCAACTTCCCGCTTTTCTAGACATTTGGGCTGCAACAATGAGCACCTACACAATATTGGATAAATATTATAATTTAATGATAAATATATATATCATCAACTATAATAATTATATTTGATATAATAATTTATAATAAAAGATATGATGAGGGTCAAGAACTCAAAATGACAATATTTTAGTCTTATCTAAGGCATGAAAAAATGCTAAACCATGGAGCAACAAGCTCAATCATCATTAGACTCGAACTATGAACTTGCAAGCAAACTGATGATTGGGTATGTAAGGAATCAGTCAAAAGAGGTTTGAGAATTTCAACTAGCAGGTATTTAAATCTTTAAACATTGTTAATTACAAAAAAATGCACCTACCACTCTCTCAGCCAAAAAGAGAGGATTGAATGGTGCGCAGAATAAAGCAGAGCAAGGTGTTGTAAAATTCCAGTTTGAGGGATCTGCAATGTTTGCACGTTACAAAAAGAATAAAGCCTCTATAAACAACTATAGAACATCAGACTGTATAAAGAATGAACCTGTTATTCTTTCCTGTGAAGTTTTTCCATCCAAAAAATTTTTTTACAGGAATGTGGGGTCTTTGTTGGAGATATTACATCAATGCTAATTTAGTAATAAAGTCAATGTATGTAAATAAATATTGTCAGGTATTAGTTGAGTACCCATTAAGTGGTTAGGTTGGTTAAAGAATGTATGGCTTTTATAAAGCCATGATATCATTGTGACGAAAATGCTGGAAAAATACAACCGTGGAATAATAAAATTCTTCTATCGTGGTGTAGTATTTCAGTTTTTGTGTCATACCATTTCAATATCTCTTATGTGTGCATTGTTTCATTTTCTTGGCACAGTAGGGTGCAGAATAGATTAAGATTCTACAAATACTACAGACCCCAAATGCACTAAACATGAACTCAAAACATTGACATGTCTAAACATGAGGCAGAAAATACACAGCCAAACCAAAAACATAAAACCCTACATCATCAAACCTGAAGTACCTCATCCAAATTTTACTAGAGGCAATAGGTTTCCTCCAAGGACATGTTGGAATTGACAGCTTTTAAAATTGATATCGATAGGAAGGCAAACAAGTCATTTAGTAATAAATCACAAAACCACTCATATTTCTAATAGAGGTTAATTTTAATTCCAAACTTTGCATAGATATTTCTAGTTCACTGTGGCATGAATATATGCATGTGACTCAAAGCCTAGGCCTACAATTTTCTTTTCCAGGCCATAAGAACATTCAAAGGAAATGGGGGAGGTATCACCCATCATGAAAATCGTAAAGCAAATTGATTGCCGTCCATGTCTTCTCATTTTTCTTATATAATGTATTCTTGGTTACCTTTGTAGGATAATCGCAAGCATATCTTGGTCTTTGGTAGAAAAGCTTGAAAGCCATACGAAAACTCTTTTTTAGCAATGGAACCTTTATCATGTGTGATATGGTCTATATGGAATTGGTCTGGAAGTTTTAAATAGTAATGTTCGCTAATACAAAATGAGATGAGATGTTATGAACATGTCATCGTAGAATTTCATTCATATGAGGACATTTCCTAATTTAAAATCTAGTTGAAAATTGCATCTCACAGTGTCCATTTTGGGGGCTGCTGGATATTGCCCCCATTATGCAACTTGTAATTAATTTGTACTTGCATTTGCCAATAAGAAATTTGTAACAAATAGTTTTAATGAACCAACTTAAGGAATTGAATGGAAGATAAACACACATGGCAAGTTAGGGATTTAACAATATCCTCAATATTTGATGTAAATGATTGATGGGTTTTGATACATAACTTTATAGCAACAGCATTCACTTTTGCGGATACAGAATACAAATATTCATCCAACTATGAACAAAAGTATGTTTATTGCAAATGCAAATGCCACTGGCCCTACCTACACTGGCCTTGCAGGTGCTTCCTTCGAATCCTCCTATACAAGCTATGTTTACATGACTTGCCCCAAGCATGACAATGCTTGCTTTCAATTCAATTTGATTTTTGGGTTGTGTCACAATTATCAGAGTGCTTACGTTAAGGTTGTTGATGTGAGATATTGCCTGCCACCTTTTTTGTTCAATCAAAGAGGAATTACATTTTTTTTCATAATTTTGAGTTTTCTATAACTTATGGATTGCCACATACTTGTCCTCATGGATTTTCAACCAAAATAATTTATTTTTATGCTCTTCGGAGCATGGAAACATGGCATATCCCTCCACAATCTTTGGAATAAAGCCTCTACAAAGATCAATATTTATCCTATTTAAATTAATTCAATCTGGCATACTTATCTTGATATAAGATATGTTTATTAAGCTATCCTTGTGGCATGGATGACAATGTTTAGGACTAACCCTGTGTATTATCTCTTTAACCAATTATATGTGCCTTTCACGATATGCATTAACATACTTTATACGATGTGGCAGACCATCTTGTAGAGGATGCATATTGGATGCATCACACCCCTTTAAGTTGCTTACATGTACCTCTCATTTTAAGTTGCACATTATTGTGTCCATAAAAGACTTCAAAACATTCGTCTCCAGCCTGATGTTAGGTGAACCTAAATATGGCCAAATATTTGATGCTTTGTGTTTGTGTCATTACTTTTTGAATGTTTCAAAACAGAACAATATAAAAGTTATTGTTGAATTTCAAAGAAAACATCTCAATAAATAGAGAAAAAGAGTCTCTAAATAAACATCTCCAAACAGGAAAATCAGAAAGCAATGTCTCAAAACTGAGAAGCATGGAAAAAACTTCATTTCAATCCAACAATAGTTTCCAGTATATGGAATCATATCAACCAGCCTCATCAAATACATGTTAGATGAATGTAGATCTGTTGAAAAGAATTTCCTCAAGAGCTCTCAGTTAAATCTGTGTGCAAACTAAAACAAAACAAGCAAACACCAGATAGCCTTCCAATACACACTTGTGTGCTACTCTTTTCGGATTTAAAAAATGCAAGTCAACAATCATCAAACGCACCTTGCCATACAGAATGAGTTTGTATGTGCTTGCAAGCATAATATTGTGATAAAAATCATCAGGTATCACAATTCTAGCAACAGACTATGACACAATTTCCAAACCAAGAGAGAATTTTTCAAATTCTTTGAAGGCAAATAGCATTTGTCACTCATATTGTCTAATTTGTTCTAAACAAATTAATACAAGCAGCGACCTAAGAGGATGGTAAAACTGACTTGTGCTGAACACACCAATACCGCTAACAAGTGCATAGAGATGTGAACAAATATAAACGCCTATCCCTGTCGCAATACAAGCCAGGGTCAGGGGAAACAGAGCCTCTGCCACCAAGCCTAAATTAAGGCCTTCAAGGCCATAGGAATCTTCATGGTACATCCCAATTTTTTCATAATTTAATCACTTTTAACCAACCATCAACATATCCTCTCAAATTGCTCTCCCAATCAGCCGAAAATCAATTAGATAAACTAAGAATGCACCTGCTGAAGACAAAAATGATGAAAACACCCAAAAAATGCATTCTGTAACACATTTTCCTTTAGCAAGCAAATCCCTACAAAGACTCACTAAGTCCAACTATAAAACTCAACAAGTTGCAATGGTAAACTCAAAAGTAACCCAGCAGGACTAGTTGCATGAGTACTAGGCGAGTTACTCACCAGTTGGAAAAACTTGTGAGTCCGGAAAGAACTGACAAGTTTCCTACTATGATCCTGGGTGCTACTGGGCAAAGGCCAGGTATTATGTGAATTCAAGATGTGCCCAAGAGGTACTCAATCCAATTAGACCTAAACTGCTATGGACATAGGTGCCTTAGGGGCAGTCCTGAGTAATGGATGCCCCAAGGTGGCAGCTAATAATTTGTTTATAGCGGTACTCTTGCTAAAATCTATGCATATGTATTATATTACAAAGGCTCTATTGACAAACCTAGGTTTTAGCCTCTTTAAACTCCCTATAAAGATAACATAGAATCTTCCACAAAGTTTTCTATCACGCTCCATTAAGACATCTTGATTTATAGAGTTGGATGTTGCAGCCAATATAATTCCTCAATGAAGATGACAAGGGAGCCATATGGTAAAGTTCACTGGAACCAGGAATAAGCAGTCCCTGTTCCAATAAGACAATGGTAGCCTACCACTAAAGGTACGTGGACATTTGGTGATTACCATAACTCAACTATAGTCGATCCCAACAAACCTGTTGTAGCAGGATTCATCCCACGCTAACAATCTAGGTAGAAATCCCTTGTCTCAATGTGTTGTACAAGGCAACACATAACAGTAAGTTTATGATTTCAGCTCAACTTAGACAAATCACATGAAGAAATTTCATGTCAATCCTCCAAAGCTACAATCAAATAAATACCTTCTAAACTACCAATTTTCATTATTTAAAACCCAAGTCTACATGCAATTCATTATAAGATACACAGAATTGCCAGATACTTCCCCCTCCCCTACACAGAAACATGTATACATGTTTCACATACTGGATATAACTATAATAATTCCTAATCCAGCATGGATACCATATCCAGATGTTCAGGCCGTATCCAATATGTCCGGATATTGTGTACCGTAACATCCTGTTTTGTATCCAATTTAGGGTTATAAAAAAAGCATTCAAAATTTGCACAAGAAATAAAATATTAAAAAAATTGTCCGTATGTGAGTGTATCTCACTAGAGACACAAATGTAATATTGGATAAGTGTGTTGCTAAGGCTTCTTCAGAGAAAAGGAATAGATCCCTTACTTGCAGATTTGTGGGCAGAAATCAAAGAGTAGATGAGATCACCAAGTGGATGGAAATTTCTTGAGCTGATATGAGAATTTCTAAAGATTTTTTCTTCTTCTCTTCCATTAGACTGATGCGAGGGATTCTGTGTGCAACAATAGAGCATGGTTTTGAGGGTCACTAATTTTTTTATGTGTCCTTGGCAACTTTTCTTTGATCCTAAGAAGGTAACTTTCTTGAGGATCCCTTTTTGGATCCGCCTTTAAAATCTTCCTCTGGTTTGCAGATCTGCTATTTTGATTCAAATGCTGGCTGAAAAGATTGGGGTCTTTGAAAGATTGGGGTCTTTGTCAAATGCAATCCTGATTTAGATGGATCTATAAGTAACATTTCCAGGGTTTGTGTGTATGTTGACCTTTCTTGCCCTATCACTCAATCCATACACATTCTTTCTTCTCTTGGTGCCTGGATGCAGTTCATGGATTTTGAAGATCTGTCTTTCAGGTGTTTCTATTTCTAATGAATTAGATTGGACACAAGAAATTTGAATGCTTTTCCTCTAAGAAGTTGGAACAAAGTTCGTTCAAGGCGCTGAATTAGGTACTGAAAAAGGGGCAACCTGATGAAGACTTTGTTTGGTGGAACCATGCATGTTTCATGGCTTCCTGAAAAAATGTGCCTGTTGGAGAGCATCAGGTTCCCCCTTTCGGTCATTGAGAGGATATTCTCTCAATGGCATAGGGCTTGTTGCAAACTTAGAGGTTTTTTTGCATCAGGACCAGGTAGTTGATTCTAATGCAAGTGCAATGAGCAGAGCAATGATGGTTTGCTTCTTCAAGAATTCCCTTCAGAGTAGGATGTTTTGGATTGCTTGGGAAGACTCGCCTCTATGGAGAGGCTGCTAGTTGTACATAAACCAAAGAAACTGCAAAAGCAGAAATCAGAAGTGGAGAGACTTCATTTGGAAGCTTGGGAAGCAGCTGATGAGGGATCCCAATGGATTTTGTAGAAGCTCCTGCTCCTATGGGGCAGGAGGGCAGTTCTTGCAAATGCTTGAGGTGTTTGCATCTATGGGATCTTAGGGTTTTGTTAAGTTTCAGCTTGTCTTTCGTTTGTTCTGATTAATCAGAGCAGCTTGTTTCTTGTTTGGGTTGGTCAGTACATTGTTTCAGATTTTGGATGTCTTTGAACGGGTAGAGTTTTAAAGGTTTCTTTTGGAGTGTATGTGGTTTTCTAGTATTTTGTTAGTGCTATCATTAAAAAGGAGGGATTTTTGCAAGGTATCAAAATATGATGTATTTTCAGAATTCAACTGCATAGTTTTTGAGTCAAACTCATTGACCCATATTTCATGAGTAGTTCACACGGACTCATCTCTCATGAGTATAAAGGGTACACTTAGCACTCATTACATCTAGGTGGTGCTCACAACGATGAAGCATCACTTGACTTCTTGAGAGGTCACAAATCTCATTGCTACTCCAACTCAAGCATGCTTAACCATGGAGTTTCCCCCAAGATCAAGCCCACATAGCTTACCACCCCACTTGCAAAACCTCAACAAGTGTTGTTTCTTATAAACCATTCAATATATAGCCCCTTTATCTCATCCAATAACAAGTAGGTGGTTTTTGTAGTGAGTCAAATGATGATATTTTATCAGGGTTCAATTGTGTAGTTTTTAAGTCAAACTCATTAAACCACACTTCATGAGTAATGATTCACACAAACCCATCTCTCATGAGTATGAATGGTCCACTTAGCACTCATTACATCTAGGTGATGTTCACAAGGATGAAGCATTGAGACTTCCTAGGAGGTCACCATCCCAATATTGTTCTGACTCGAGCACACTTAGCTTGCTCTCCCATTTGCAAAACCTTCAACAAGCATTGTGCCTTCCAACATGATTCAAGATGGATGCCTTATAACAAGTAGGAGGTATTTTTCATAATGTGTCAAATTATGATGTTTTATCAAGATTCAACTACATATTTTTCAGTTATGGAGCCCCCCTAGCTTGTCCAATGACAAGTAAGAGGTATTTTTCAGAATTGAATACTAATAAAATTTGATAATTTGACACACTATGAAAAATAACTCCTTGTCATTGGATGAGCAAAAGGGGCTCTATAATAAATGGTTTTGCTAATGGAGAAGCAAGCTAAGTGGGCTTGATCTTGTCATTGGGCAAGTGAAAGGAGCTCTATAACTCAAAAACTACATAGCTGAATCCTAATAAAACATCATAACTTGACACATTGCAAAAAATAACTCCTGCTTGTCATTGGATGAGCTAAAGGGGCTCTATAATGAAGGGTTCATAAGGCATAACACTTGCTAAAGGTTTTGCAAATGGTGTAGCAAGGTAAGCGGGTTTGATCTTGGTGGAATATCCATGGTTAAGCACACTTGAATCAAAGTATTACTCAGATGGGTGACCTCCCAAGAAGTTTTGATGTTTCATTCATTTGGGTATCGCCTAGATGCAATGAGTGCTAAATGGACCATTCATACTCCATTGTTTTGAAATTTCCTTTGTTAATGATACAACCTAAAGACTTGGTTTGATAAGTTTCTAGATAGACCTTGAATAAATCAAAGCCAATATCATTCCAAAGGATTTTATAGAATTCACAAAGAAAACCATTGCAACCAAGCACTTTGTCATTAGCCATGCCAAACTTGGTCGAGCAAAGCTATGTCTAGGAGAGAAGTTTGTCACAAGCTACAACTTGGTTTGTGCTAAGCCTTCAAGGGACCACATCTAGGCAGGTCTTAAACACCTCATGCCTTTCTAGAGAAGAGGTCTAAGTTTGGGAGACCTACATATAATGTTGGACAAAGGCATGCTAGATGTCAAGAAGCACAAAGAAGCATTGCCCTTCTATGATGTAGTTAATTTTTTGAGCTGACTTTTTAGGCCACAAAGATTGAAAAAATTCCTTGGAGAGACAATTGCTCACTTTTAACCAATGAAGTTTGGCTTTGATCTCAGCTCCCAGAGCAACATAGGGCCACTTGCACAAGGTGGTTGTGAAAAGGCATGGCTTTTAGCTAAGTAATTAATTGGTTGAGCCCCAACGAGATGACCACATAGGACTTGCAGCATATCCTTGTCAGTTGGCAACCTAACATTCTCATGAAATGGGCAATATGGGTGATGGTTTCAAACCACCATTCAAGCCACCCAGTATGCCCTCTTAGACATGGCACCAAGTTCCTAACACATTAAATAAAGGCCCAATTTATCGCACATGTAGAATTACATCTCTCTTTAGCCATTTGTCCATCTCATGGGTGAGTGACCTTGTTTATCAAAAGCCACATGAACCCTATTAAAATCACCATTAATGACACATTGAGCCAAAATAATTCATCTACAAGCCACTACCAAAGCAACATTATTTCAACCACATCATTTGAGGCTATTGACAAAGACAAAGGTTATTGCAACTATGATGAAAAAGGACCCACAAAGCTCTATTAGACAGGTCGTAGCTATGAGTACGATTGTGGAGATGCCACTTGACATCAACAAAAGTTATTGAACCACCTTAACCTTGTTCATAGTTACTACTAAAACAAATGCTATCTAGATAAATGACATGGCACACAATTGAAAGTATAAACCCAACAACCTTGATCTCTTAGAGACAAAAATATATCCAAGGGAGTAAATTTATCAAAAAACCCACAACATGAATTTTTAATTTGAGTAACATGGAGGGAATGCCACTTGGCATCAACAAAAGTTAACACACCACCTCAACCTTGCTCATGATTACTACTAAAATAGTTATTATCTAGCCAGATGACATGGCACACAAATGAAAGCAAAAACCTAACAACCTTGATCTCCTAAAGACAAAAATTGTCCCTTTGTCAAAAAGCCTACACCATGAATTTGTAGTTTGGGTCTATTGAAACTCTCACATTCCATGAGATGCAATTCATGAAGAAAGAGGATCGAAGGACATTTCCTTCGAGTCCAACCCTTGCAAAGCTAAAAAGTTGCTCTAACTAAATTGACTCTAGTTTTCAAAAGAGAATATTCCAAACTACATTTGTCATATTTAGGAACACACTCCCCTTCCTCTACTTCTCGAGGAGGGCTATAAAAACACCTACCTCCCTCTGGTTGAGAAGCAATTTGAACTACCAACTCCATCAAGGATAAAACACTCACAAGGTGTGGAATTCTAGAGTATTAAGGTTTACTAACCTCTTTGAAAGATTCACCATGTAGAGGAGGGAATTTGCTACCCTCGAGATGACAAGATCTCAAGGAGAAAACTCTCTCCACTACCTCAATTGACACAACTCGAGTGAACTGGGAATGGAGAAATGTGAAACTTTGCAAAGTAAACAAATTATCCGGACCTTTTAGACATCAAAAACCGAAAAAGTGGGATACAGATATCTTCTAGACAACTCGGCAAGCTCTCTGTCCAAGACGATAGTGCGGTTGTCGGACGACAGCGCATCATGTTGGTGTCTCATACGAATAGAAAACAAGATTTGTCACCAAAAACACAAAGTGTTGCGCAAGGATTTCTAGACATGAAAGGGGTGCAAATATAAACATACAAAATTAAAGGTACAGAAATAAAGATGTTGAATGGAAACGAGATGAAAGTAATAAGGAGAGGTTTAAGATGTCACCAAAAGCGTTTGATGGAGTTCAAACTTGCTTCAAATAGTTCTCCCACCTGCACCTACACGCACAAGACCAAAGAGAAATGTTTGGGTGGTTGTAGAGGAGTTTGCCTCAATCAAACCCTTGTATTGGTGTTTCCACCTCCACGGACAGCCTTAGACAAGATAATAAATTGGACCTGAAATGATAAAGATAACCATATGCTAATCAAAGATAGAGATAATATGCTTAACAAAGATTCTTGAGGAGTTACCCCGTTCAAGCACCAAAAGCGAGGCTTGTTGGTGCAACAAAGGAGCAACAAGAACCTCCAAGATGACAATGGCTTCCTTGCAAGATGAACTCATATTGCAACAATGGAGTTTACTCTAGAAGCCATAGAAGAGTTCTTTGAAAGGTATGCATGTAGAGAGATGGAGAAAGCCATGTGTGCTCAAGAAAATGTTGTAGAATGACGGAGAATGGGAAGAGAAGAGAGTTGTGTATTTCTTCAAGAGAGCAAGAATGAATCACTTCTAGAATGAATGAAGAGTGGAGAATTGAATTGAAGAATGAGAATCACTTTCAAAAATGCAAAAGAGAGGGACCTTTTGGTCTAGGCAGCCTACCCAAGCGATTCCCAACGAGGTTGCAAGTTGGCAGAGCCGTTACACTGCTAGAACGTGGCAAGTGTAACATCCCAATGACCACCTCAGTCACAAGTTTTTGCGGGACGCTAGCGTGGCTCGTGGACGTCTTCACAGATGCATTGGTCCATGGGAAAATCAAACTTAACGATTGAGAATTGAGCATGCCAGATGGCGAGAAATGGTTTTAAGTTGAGGGAGAGCATAATTATCTTAGTTTATCTAAAGAGGAAGGCATATGTAGTGCAAAATTGCATAGGGTGCAATTTATGACATTACACACCAAAAGGACTAGTGGGCTCTAGTTGAGCAAAGATCGCCTACTTGGCTTTGTTCATGACCTATGACTAAGGTCTCGTTGGCATCATTGCTTTATCATTGGCCTATGATCGAGAGGGAACTATAGCCATGGCTTCGGCACCCAATCCATCATTAGGTCAACCATTGGACTAAGAGACTTTCTAATGCCCATTGTGACTATTTTTACAATTACCTGCATTGATCCAACCATTGATTTACAATCTCTTACTCTATGATTAGAGGCTTGGCAACAAAAGTATGTGTTTGGAAAATTGATATACAATACATGTTGTATATGGTGCATGTCACCAATCTGTATAAAGAGTTTCCTTTAAGTCTTGGGAGAGGTCTATCTCCACACAAATTTGACATTGCAATTGAGCCAAATAAAACTTTTCGAGCTTAATTCAAACAACCCTGCCGAGGGAGGAAGTAATATAATTGAGGAATGACCAACAAGGCAAAGGCAACCCAAGAAACTTAATCCATACAAGAACATTGAAACCTATCGGTCAAACACAACAAAATCCCTTGTCCAAGGAGAAAAACTAGCAAAGAGCTATGAATGTAACAAGGGCACTGATGAAGGATTGCATTCACATGATTAGCTTCCACAAAGTCACAAAGGGAAGAGAAAAAAATGCCTTTGGTTAAGTTTTGGATAACATGCAACTTAACCCCATGCAAAACCAATGCAGCGATAATCTAGTTGTGAAGCATGCTTTCAAATAGTATGTGGCCTGCAAAGTATCCAATGAGAGTAAACTATTTGTGCCATTTGCAAGCATTATCAAATTGAAGAACTGGGAGAATAACATCCAAAGGGTTAGCAAAAGTCATACCTTGTGGAACACCTTGGGGGTAAACTTGCAAGGTTGTTTCTTTGATACTGCCATTTCTCCCACCAATTCCTATCACTTCAGCATTGACAGTCAAAAAGAAAAGCTTGGGAGCCATTAAAACAGGTAACCACCCTAAGGACAAGAAACCCTAAAAGCTTCCACAATAAATGCAAACAAGTTAAAAAAATCCTACTACAATATTGCTTAGTGGCATGACAAAAAACAAAGCAAGGGGTACAGGCATGTAAACTAAAATCAGCCTCTCTCACTCTCTCAATAAAAAAACTCATCAACAAACCAGCATATAGAAATTCAGTCATGTTTAAATTTTTTATTGCATGCATGTTAAAGATTCCAGGGCAACAAATGGTGACTAAAAGAAATGGAAAAAATATTTTTGTATGGGTTAATCATTTCGTAAGTCTGTCAGTACTGACACAATTCTATCATAGCAAGAACACACATTGACACTATTAATTAGATGGTTTACAACAGGCATTTCCTAAGCGACGCAGAAGAAATTCATAATCCTGAATGATTTTGAAAATGCTAAAAGAAGTTTATACAGTCAACTTCACAAAAGTTTCTATTCACTTAAACAAAATAAAAGTGTGTCAATCATTAACCAGGAAATGGATAGTCAACAGATGTTTTGCTCACTAATAGCAAAACATTATAAGCAAAACATCAATGAGTAACAAAACAATTCACCAATGGTTAAGTATTGTGAACCTTTTATGCATCAAAGAAACTAGCATTTTACAATACGATATCACAATATACTTGGTGAAGCTACACTTGCAATCTACGTAAGAAACAATTTCCATACATACAAAATGCAACAATCTCTGCCAATGTCATAAACCAAATGTCTCATTTGTAACCACATACATCCTATGATGCAAAATCAACTATCTAATTCATAAGACACACCAAATGACAGATTAAAAGCATTACACCAATCCCATTCACAATAACTTAAGGTATTTATTGGATAAGTTGATGTTCTGCTTATAAATTCTATTCTAGGCTAAATAAGCATGCATATTTGCATCAACAAAACAATTGATATCAGTGATGCCCACCTCACAGCACAAATGTATAACAGATAAGATACAAAGCTGATAGTAGTAGATCTTTTATCTCATTTTTCTCTTGAGCATTGTCATGTCTCAATTGAGAGATATATTTACAAACAATATTAAGCTGTGTAAGGACTCTTTTTAAAACCCAGCTAACTCAAGAGCCTGACTAGACAAAAGTAGAACCTAATTCAGGCCCAACAGAGCTAGCTATAACATAGCAACATAGCAGGTCGCTTAAGTTTCATAGCAATAAAAAAATAGGTCAAATCCCAAGCATTGAAACTGACTGTATGGACATCCCTAAGCTTTAAAAATATGACCGACCAGGCCCATATATTATAGAGCTAACTAGTTCCAAAAATAATGGCTAAATTACTGTAACCCTTTACAATCATAGGGCACTGATATTACAGCTACATACAAGAGAGAAGGAGCAGGGCTACAATCCTAGACAAGTATAAAGATTGTTTTGTAATAAATCCTGCCTCTACTTAAAAAGGTTTTGCACAAATCAAACTAAAATACCAAAGTGTAATGCGATATGGCAGCCCATAACCCAGGATATTGTTATGTAATAAGCATGGAGTACCATGTGTGGCCCAGGCTTAAAATCTTAAGAATATGACTACACTTACCCCACATCGCAATAAAGGCAGTACCAAGAAAAGAAAATACCCAAACATAAAACAAGATGAGATATTCAGACATGGCCATCAATTCTCTAATTATTCCTTATTTACTGGCACTTCTTCTTCTCACACTTTCTTCGTGGCTTTCATCACCTCTATCTTCTTCAATATCATCTTCTTCTTCACTATCCAAAAGCCCGAGACGAGCTGCATCTTTTACCCACTCCACAACTTTGTCCACCTCAGACTCTGAAATTTCTTCATCCTCGTCATCCTCTCCTTCATTATCATCATCATCCTTAAAGGGACCTGAAAGGGAAACATTTAATGAAATGTGCATTTTTAGAAGCTTACAAATCCTGGCATCTTCAGTTTAATAATAATATAAAATTACTTTTCAAACTTCTGGTCTCACAATAATCTATAATCATTTTTCCAATATCTTTAAGACCTTATATGTTTCATACCAAAGCTTGTTGAATCTTTTCCTATTAAAATCTTAGTTTCTTCATTTTGGTGATAACATAAAATTACTTCTCCAATTTATTGCTTGTTTAAAACTTTGATAATAGCCTAAAATTACTTTGTAATTTATTTAAGACAGCATATTTTATGCAATAAGTCAGCCAATTTTTTTCTGAATTTCTTGCTCGGTGACAATCTAGAATTATTCTTCCAATTCTTTATAGATAACATTTTACACAAAAACTAACTCCCCATCTTCATAATTAGATCAAAACATCAGGGATATAGAATTTGAATATTATTAAGGAAATTTGAAATGGTCCCCTTATTTCTAAGTGGGTAGCTGGGGTCAAAATAGAGGATTGGTCTCAACCAGCATATCCCAAATTTTTTTCACTGGATAGACTATGACTTACAACAAATTATTTTTCATCTTATCACTTTTTATATAAAATGGACATAAAATGAATTTGAACAATACATATGAAATAAAAGGAAAAAAGTTGCAGGAGGTCTCAATGAGATCAATAGACATAGCATTTAATGTTATTTGGCCAAAATCAGATTGTGGGACCTATCAAGCATGTTTATTTGTTTATATGTCAATTTACTTTTTTAAATGAGTTTCCCAAGCCTTATCTGATTGTCTATTACAAAGATGTTAATTGTGCCTAATATCCTAAGCAGGACAGGTTATAAGAAAATTGTATTCCACTTTATTCAAGTTACAAATCTAACAAATTCTCTGTTCCCAAAGTGTTTTTGGGTGGATCCAAAAGTGTTTTCGGGATGGTCTATCTATCAATATCGTTATGTTCATATGATTTGGTTCTTAGCTTGGAAATCATTGCTTTTTTTCTTATTTGATTACCTTTGCTTCATATTTCATGAGATTAGTTCTAATTGCAGGTGTCGATGCATCGTGTAACTGCCTGATATCCTTAGTCAACAAATTAGAAAAAAGCATGTTTCTACTTCTTTCAACTTATGAATTCTTCATTCCCAGACTGTCTTTGAGAAGGTCCTAATTTATTAATGGTATAAATATAACAAAGTCTTTGCTCTCAAAGTGTCTCTGGGAGAGTTCATCTATCAATTTCACTGCGTTGCGCATATGAGTTGGTTCTAAGCTTGGCAACCAAAGGGTTTTTTCTTATTTCATTTCTGTGATTTAACATTTCATGAACCAAGTTTCAATTGAAGATTTTGATGTAACTGAGCCTGACATCCTTAAATAGTAGGGCAGGTTAAAATAAAGTATATTTCTACTTCCTTCAACTTACACATCTTACAAATTCCTCATTCCCAACATGTCTTTGAGAAGGTCCATCTATCAGTTTCACCATGCAGAATTGATTCTTAAATATTGACCTAAAATAATACATAAACCTTTTACCATATATTTCTGGGCTCATAAAGAACATACAGTTGCAAAACATGACGCAATTGGAATTGATATGCCGAATCTTATGTAATTGGTCCCCTTTTGCCTAAGTTCACATTGAGAGCATCATCGCAAATGGGGGAAAATGAGGATACACCATTGTTTGGAAATGAGGGAAAGGAGATAAGTCTGTCATTGGGAGATGGGGAAATGAAAGGTACTTCATCATTCGGAAATGGTTGAAATGGAGGCAACATCATCTATCAGAAATGGGGGAAATGGAGGGCACATCATCACTCGGAAATGGGGAAAATGGAGGGTACATAATCACTCAGAAATAAGGAAATAGAGGGTTCGTCATTGTTCAGAAATGGGGAAATAGAACGTGTGTCATAGCTTGGAAATGGAAATTTTGGTCTAATTCAAGCTTGATTAACCAAATTGCACACCCGATTGAACAAAAACACAATCAAGTGTGCTATTGAGATTAATCCCATAGTGCAAACCTAATTGAAAACAAAGTTATATTTTTTAAAGATGAAACATAAATGTATCTCATTACCAAATCACAACTTCTTTCAAACAAATTGACAAGAACCTCCAACTGTTCAAATAATAGCCAGCAAAAATGTTGCCTACCTGAAACCCTACTCTTCTTCAACTTAATGGAATCCTGAACGGACGCCAACAGCCTCTGTACTTGTTCCGCGTCAGTACACACCTCCTCCTTGTGCACTGGAGAACCCAAAACTTCACTTTTATCTTCCTGCGAATCAAATCCCCGACCGCTACACACCTCGGTCAAATCCGGGCCTTTATCAATTCCAGAAGGAGATGTCGTTTTCAGTGCTGCAAACCTCGCAGCAAGTTGTTGCCCTAAAATCCTCTCCTCTTCCTCATCCACCGAAATCCTAGCCTTCGAATCATCATCTTTACAATCCTTCCCGTCCAAGGCCAAATCAGAACCTTTCTCTAAACCACTACTTTTTCTTCCTTCCTTCTTTAAATCATTATTTCGGCAAATTTCATTTCTTGCCGGAGGAGCATTCTTATCATTTTTCGATAAGACGCTAGATTCCTTCTTTGCAGGAGGAGGAGGAGGAGGAGCTTTGAGTTGTGCGTATCGCATCGCCAATTCTTTGTCAAGGCCCGCGTGATCCAAACCCACGAAGTTTTTTTCTGTGTGTAAATTTAACGGAGTTTTTGTAATGTGAGAATTTAGATTGAGATGTAATGCGTTCTCGTCCTGAAATTGAGCAAGTAGCTGATCAACTTCGTCATCGTTTTGTTCTCCTCGAAGTAACCTGCTCCATAATGTGTCATTCTGTTGAGCCTTTTTTCCGTCCATTTTCTTTCAGAGGTTTTATTCGCCTGCTTTCGAACTTGCTACGACCTGGAGTTATGCGAAAGGTCATATAGACCCTTTTTATTTCCTTCCCGTTCCTTTGGTGCGCGTCTGTTGACGGAAAACGAGTCTGTCAAAGGTATAGTTAGTTACAGTTTTCATAGTCAAGTGGAGTAATGATAAAAGGAGTTTGTAATATGAACTAATAAGTCTGACTTAAATATTATATAATTGGATTTAATAAAATATGATTTTTTTTTTTTTTTGAATTATTGAGTGTAATTTTTAATTAAGAAGATTATAAATATTTTTGTCTATTTATTATTTAAAAATATTTTTAATTGTTAATAATCTATAAAAAAGTCATTTATATGATAATTTAAGAAAAAGATTAATTTTTTATAATAAAAAAATTAAAAATGTTATAATATTAATATTGATAATTGTTATTAAATACAATTCAATAAGTATTAAGTATAAACAAAGACAATTTCATAATTTTCATTTAAATTTTCTCTTGTAGTATTATAGTTCTTTAAAAAAATGGATATATGTAAAAAGTCATTTAAAGTATATATTGAATTTTATAAATTAAAATAAATCACACACTTGTCTTTATCATTGTGCTATCTAAAAAGGGAATACAAAAAAATCACTAGCATAAATATAGTAAGATAATCCAATATTCATTCTATTGAAACAAACACAAAGTAAAATTATATAGATATCTCAAAACAAAATATATGGATAAATGAATATTGTTTACCATTTATAATTTTATTAAGATAAGATTTTATTGTGACTCATCAACCTTAACTTTTAACTTGTGTGTAAGGATCAATTTCTTATTTATTTTGAGAAGTTTTATAATTCTAGATTAGATTTCTTTTGTACATTTTACCAAGCATTTAGTTAAATCTTACATTGTATGGTTCGTTTGTTTCTCTGTACATAACACTAGAGTCTCAATCTCTTAATATAATGGAATGCCAATAGATACATCCTTGGGTTGACATTTAAATGAAGCATTGTCGTGAACCAAGCATGTGCTTTATCAATGGATAACTCATCCATTGAGTTGTGTGTGAGCTTTTGTTGCACCAAGTTTAATTGGAGATTGATTGAGCTCATCAATAATAATAATAAAAATTATACCAATGTTAATTCTTATTTAGTTTTTGGACCATTTTGATGGAGTGCCTTAATATAATTATATATTCGCACAATCTTATGTGAAGTTATATGTATTCCCTTATCATTTAACCATCCCCATTTACATATGCACCCACTTATTTTACCCTATCTTATCTACACATATTCCTATGTATTATCCATTTTTACACCTACCCTTGCACCCATTTCCATTAATTCAATCCCACTTTATCCATATTTTGATATATTCACTTTGATTATCCATAAATATTAGGCATATATTCATACATGTATTCCAAAATATTCCTCCTTAATTGAAACATTAGCACTCTCTTATCCTAGATTAATATTGTGGATCCAAGTCAATCCCTCACATGTGGAACTGACCCCTAAAAACTAAATTTTCAAATTTAAATTTCAAAAGTTTTGTAATGTCCCCTTCCTAAGTAGTTCAGTTTGGTGGACAATTAGCCTATTTAGTGGATTCTCATAGGCTAATGTGTTAGGGTTAGGGAATCCTTGGAGTCAGTTGGTTCCAACAATTGGCAATGTCAGGCATTTCATGAGCTCAAGAGGATATGATGCGTGAAGTACCACTTTTTAGGGTGGTTTGGATGTTTTCTTCTATACTTACTATTTTTAGTAAGTCGGTTTGAGGCATCAACAAGGTCAATTTTTAGTATTTCTATTTTTAGCTATATTGGTGGAGGCTTTTGATGTCGGCATCCAAATATTTACTATGGTCCAAGATTTTATTTTATATAATGATATTTTATAAAGTTAAATTAAAAATATTTAACTTTATCATAATTTAATTCTATAAGGGACTTTATTAAAGGGTACTTTTTAGAGACATAAGGAGTTTTAAAATTTAATAAAGTACTCCCTAAGTTGGGTGCCCCACTTGGAAAAATAAAAAGAAACATTTAAAATTTAAATAAAGTACATTTAATACAATTTGGGGCATGGGGTTTGAGGAAGGATAGAAAAAGGAAAAGTGGGAGCTCATATCTCATTCATGCTTGACTTGATATTTGGATAGAAAAAGGAAAAGTGGGAGCTCATATCTCATTCATGCTTGACTTGATATTTGGTTTTCTTGCTAGAGGAGCTAGTTCTTCTTCTTCATAGTTTATGAGGATGGAAACCCTTACAGGCAACTTTCTCCACGTTATTAAAAGACATAATTTGGAGTATTACTTGGTGATTTCACATAGGAATCACAGTTGGGCCATATTGTTGAAGATTTTTAGTAGTTTCAGGTCTGATTTCAATGAGAAATTTGCAAAAAGTGAATAACAGATTGAAACCTTCACTTTCAATTCAAATTCTTCATTTCCCTTGTTGTTCATACACTTCCAGCTAGGTCGTGCAACTACCTTGGGAGGCATGTGGGGTAGGAACCCTAGCGTAGGGTTTTGGGGGTTGCATATTGGTCAATTTGGGGCACCATAAGTAGGGGAACACTTAGTAATCTCATTGGGAGGCATGACAATAGGTTTGGGGGTGGTTTCATCCATTCATTGGAGCCCAGGTTGATTGGAGTGTAT
The DNA here is from genome assembly GCA_007258455.2 of Sequoia sempervirens. Classification (NCBI taxonomy): domain Eukaryota; kingdom Viridiplantae; phylum Streptophyta; class Pinopsida; order Cupressales; family Cupressaceae; genus Sequoia; species Sequoia sempervirens. The sequence continues at coordinate 1,107,387,294 of VDFB02271358.1, read as the reverse complement.
TTTTTTGGCCAGATTGTAGTAACAATCCATTGGTATGTTCAACATGAAATATTATAAGTGTTGAAATGATATATGTAATGTTTAAATACTCTAAAAATGAGTATGCAACTTCTATAATTAATTTGCAAAGATTTCAAGTTTTGGGTACCTTTAAAAGTTGATGTTTTGCTCTTATTTCGCATTATTTATTGTTGGTTGTTGTTATTGTGTATTATCTATTTAAAAACCTACAAAAATTCCAAACACATCAAGAAATAAAAATTAAAAAAACAAGGGTAGATTGAGGGTGTATGTTATAGTGGTATCATAGTAGTGTATCTTGCCATCCTGAAGGGTTTTAAAAAAAATAGGGTTATGATAGTTTTTTGAGTAATGCAACCACCTTATACACACCATTAAAATTTGAGAAGGAATATATCTAATACTAACCTTGAGATTCAACCAAAGTTAGATCCCTTTGCAAGCATTAAAATGGGTGACAGGGAGCAGTAGGAACCTAGCACTAGGGAAATGCTAAATGACCTAGCTAGAGGGCAATGTGAGTTTCAGCAAAGTTTAGCACAAATGGTAACCTTAATGAACTGAAAAATGCTTGGAAACAACAGCAACAATCTAGGGAACAATAAGAAACAATGGTGATAACAATGGGGGTCACAATGATGGTAACCAAGGGCATGACAGGAATAACGGTAATGGGGAAAGTTCAGTGAATGATAAAGGTACAAATTAGCAAGCTAGAACCAAAACAAAAAATTCCAGGCCCTTAATGCCTGATTTTCCACTGAGGTTTAATCCTCGAGTTGAGGCAGAGCCCACCCAACATGAGCTACAGGATCATATTTTTTAGAACTAGAGAGATTCAGGGTTAGATTTTCAAGCTAAGATGTTTTTTTTATGATTGCATGGACCTCTGAACAAAACATAAACCATATAGGGGTGGTAGACAGTAGCACCAAAAGTTGCAGAGAAAGGTGGGTAAGCTATCTATTCCATACTTTGATGGCTCTAAGAAGACTATGACTAGGGCATGGGTTCAGAAGTTGGACACATATTTCTAGCTCGACCCAATGCAGGAGGATGAGGCCATCAAATATGCAACTATAAATTTGGATGGTAGTGCTCACAAGTGGTGGCACCATGGTATGATCACCTTGGTTCATGACCAAATTGATTCATATGTTGAGTTCATTGAGAGGTTGATTGAGAGATTTGATAGGAAGGATCCAAAGTTGCACTTAAAGGAGTTGGCTCAACTCAAACAATGGGGTTTAGTAGAGGCATATGTGGCTAATTTCTAAAGACTTTTGGTGTTGGTCACATATATTTCAGAGAGGAGGCTCATTGTTCTTTTCATGGATGGTCTTTTAGATCCTTTGTGAGGTTGGATTAAGGCCCTTAATCCATCTTCATTACAAGAGGCTATCAAGAAGGCTAGAGATATGGAGACTTCCACTCTTAGAAACAAAATCCAGTCTAAGAGTTTCCCTCATAAGAAGGATAAGGAAAATATTTTTTTCATATAGAACCACATCAGCCACATAATGAATCTAATAGATTAGATAATGAGCAACTTAATGACCTTCAAAGGAAGAATTTATGCTTCCATTGTAAGGAGCCTTGGGACTCATCTCACAAATGTAGAGTGAAGGAAAAAGCTAAGAAAATAGAGTATTTTTCTGCTAATGAATTTGCATCAGAAAAATTAGATCACCAATCTGATTTGAAGAGAAGTGAGGAGGAGAAATCATCAGATAAGGAACCAAAGAGTGATGGTATCATTGCCCAATTCTCTAGCATCAAAAAGGAAGTAACATTCAAGGTTAGAGGGACATTACAGGGGTAGCGAATCATAACACTTATTGATACAGGTGTCACTCTTAACTTCGTTGATGAGGGCTTTGTGAATAGAAGAAGGCTATAAACAAAAGAACATTGTGGATTTAAGGTCATAGTAGCTGATGGGTACAAACTTTCTTGTACTCGTAAGATTTCTAATTTGAGCCTACAGTTGGGAGAATACGGGTTGAAGGAATTCTATATGGTGAGTATTGGAGATACTGATATGGTTTTGTGGATGCATTAGATGAAATCCCTTATAGAGTTCTCTTTCAATTTACAAAATATGGAAATGAAATTTGAAGCAAATGGGAAAAATATTGTGTTTAGAGGGTTATCAGATGGGGAACCTAGAATTGTATCCTTTAAGAGGATGGAGTGGTTGATTAGACATGAGCAGGTAGAGTGGGTAGTAGAGTGTCTTGTCATGCCTACAGTTGTAGATCAGCAAAAGAACACTTACCATCCTGATATCCAAAAGTTTATATCTGAGCATTGCAAGGTGTTTGGGAGTATCCCTCATGGAATACCACCAGAGAGAGGGATAAAGCATGTCATAAAGCGAGAGGAGGGTGCCAAACTAGTGATTACTATGCCATATAAACATCCTAAGAGGCATAAGGATGATATAGAGAAAGAAACTAAGGAATTACTAGAAATGGGCACATTAGACCCAGTAAGAGTCCATTCACATCAATAGTGGTTATAGTGAAGAAAAAATATGGAACAATGCGTATGTATTGATTATAGAACATTGAATAAGAAGACAATAAAAATAGGTATCTTATTCCACATATAGATGAGTTGATTAATGAGTTGCACGGAGCTTGTTATTTTTCCAAAATAGATTTGAGATCAGGGTACCATCAAATATTGACAAGGAGAGAGGACATAGAGAAGACAACTTTCAGATGTCACTTTGGAAATTTTGAGTTCTTAGTGATGCCTTTCAAGTTGACAAGTGCACCAACCACCTTCAAGAGTTGTATGAATCAGGTATTCAAGAAATAATTGAGGAAATTTGTTTTGATATTTTTTAATGACATCCCAATTTTCAGTAAAACATGGGAAGAACATATGAGGCATTTTGAGGAGGTATTGAGCATTTTGGAGAGTGATTCCTTGTATGCTAAGGAGTCCAAATGTGATTTTGGCATGACAATACTTCTCTATCTTGGACACATTATCAGTGCAAAGGGGGTGATTTGATCTCGAGAAGATCAAGGCTATTGTTGAATGGCCTACTCCTACAAATCTCACTCAACTTAAAGGATTCTTTGGTTTGTGTGGTTTTTATAGGAGGTTCGTTAAGGGTTTTTCACAATTGTGGCTCCACTTACAAACTTGACAAAGAAGGGAGCTTTTGAGTGGTTTGATTCAACACATAGGTGTTTTAAGCACTTCAAATTGTTTATTTCTTCATGTCATGTGTTAGAAATACCATATTTATCCAAACCTTTTGAGTTGGAGTGTGACACTTCAAGAGAGGTAATTGGAGCGATCTTGATGTAGGAGAAACACCCCATAACATTTGTGAGCGGGAAATTAGGAGGCATGGAGAGGAGTTACTCTATCTATGATAAAGAGATGTTGGCCATCATGCATGCCTTGACCAATTTTAGACTATACCTAGTAGGGGGTAAATTTATCATCAAAATGGGCCACAATACAATAAAGTATTTCATGAACCAGAAGGATCTTAATGATAGGAAACAAAAGTGGGTTAGTAGACTACAAGCGTATGATTTTGACATTATATATGTCAAGGGGAAGAAGAATGTGGTTGCTAATGCAATTTCTAGGAGGCCTCACTTATGTCATCTGGTTGAGATTGTTGTTGATTGGAGAGAGTTAATTTCAACAAAGTATGTTAAGGATTCTCGAGCAATAGGAATCGTAGAAGGCACTATCCATGATGATAGGTATGCAATGCTCAATGAGTTTATCATTTACAAGGAGAGGATATATTTGGTGCCTACTTCATTGCTTAAGGGGAAGATATTGAGGATTTTTCATGATGCGCCAATGGTTGGTCGTTTGGGGTTCTTCAAGACCTACAGGAAAATTCAGGAAAGATTTACTTGGAAAGGACTTAAAAATGAAGTCCTTAAGTATGTCAGAGAGTGTCCCACTTGTCAATAGAATAAGAATGAGCATACTTATCCAACTGGTCTACTTCAGCCCTCACTAATTCCTAATTAGAAATGGGAATGCATCTCCATGGAATTCATCACTGGGCTACCTAAGGTACAGAACAAGGATTGCATATATGTCGTGGTTGACAGGTTAACCAAATTTGTACATTTCTTTGATGTCTCAACAACATATATTGCAACATAGGTAGTTGATTTGTTCTTCAAGGAGAATTTCACATTGCATGGGATGTATAAGAGTATAGTGAGTGATAGGGACAACAAGTTCCTAAGCCTCTTTTGGTAGGCACTTTTTAGATTGAGTGGGACAAAGCTCACTCCTAGCACGAGTTACAACCCACAAATGGAAGGACAGATGGAGGTAGTTAATAAATGGGTGGAAGGGTATCTTAGAAATTATGTATCAGGATAGCAAAGGGCTTGGATTAATTGGTTTCATCTCAAGGAATACTACTTATCACATGTCCATCAAGATGTCACCTTTCATGGTTTTGTATGGATATAAGGCACCGAACTTCTTGGATTTATTTTTTGGAGATAGTAGACTGCTTAAGGCAAGAGATTTGTTGCAGGAGATTTAGGATTTTCTTAAATCTTTGAAGAACTTGCATCAAGCACAAAATCAATAGAAGTTATAGGCTGATCAACATCATGTGGAGTGTAGTTTTGAGGTTGAAGACATGGTGTACTCGAGGCTTGGACCATACAAATAGTCTACTCTCAAGAAGAGTGGTGTAGAGAAGCTTAATCTCAAGTTCTATGGGCCATTCAAAGTGTCCAAGAGGCTTGGTGAGGTTTCCTATGAGCTTGAGTTACCAGCTAGCAGTAGGGTCCATAATGTATTTCATGTATCTAGGCTCAAGAAGGCGCTCATACATAATGTAGTTCCCTCATCAGAGTTGCCATCATTAGATGAGGAGGGTAACTTGATTATGATTCCAGAAGCCATTATAGATTCTAGAGAGTGAAATCTTTGGAAGAGAGTTATTAAGGAATATTTGGTCAAATGGAAAAACTTTCCAATTGAAGATGTGGCTTGGGAGAATGAGCAGATTTTACAGTATCCTGAGTTGAGATCTCTCGAGGATAAGCAATTTTGGGAAGGGAAGACTATAATGTCCCCTTCCTAAGAAGTTCAATGTGGTAGACAATTAGCATATTCAATGAATTCTCATAGGCTAATGTGTTAGGGAATCTTTGGAGTTGGTTGGTTCCAACAGTTGGTAGTGTCTAGTGTTTTATGAGCTCATGAGGATATGATGTGTGGAATACCACTTTCTAGGGCAGTTTGGATGTTTTCGTCTATACTTACTATTTTTATTAAGTTAGTTTGGCGCGCCAACAGAGTCAATTCTCAATATTTCTATTTTTATTTATGTTAGTGGAGGCTTTTGATGTTAGCATCCAAATATTTACCATGGTCCAAGATTTTATTTTAAATATCGATGTTTTATAAAGTTAATTAAATATGTAACTTTATTGTTATTTAATTTTATAAGGGACTTTATTAAGGGGTACTTTTTGGAGGCATAAGGAGTTTTAAAATTTAAAAAAGTACCCCTAAGTTAGACACCCCACTTGGAAAATATAAAGAGAAACATTTAAAATTTAAATAAAGTGCATTTAATGCAATTTGGGGCATGGGGTTTGAGGAAGGACAGAAAAAGGAAATGTGGGAGCTCATTTCTCATTCATGCTTGACTTGATATTTGGTTTTCTTGCTAGAGCTATTTCTTCTTCTTCTTGGTTTGTGAGGATAAAAACCCTTACAAGCAATATTCTCCACGTTATTGAAAGACATAATTGATGAGGCCAATTATTAGCTAGTTTTCTATTGTTTAGTACATACTTAAATTAGACATTTCTAGATACCCATTTCATACATATTCCTAAACTTTACTATCTTTTTATGATCATCATGCAACTTGAACTTGGTTTTAGTATATGAAAATATGATTATGGTATGTTAGTAATTGCATGGTTAAAATGTGTGAATATGCATGGAATACAGTATAGATCTATGTTTAAATTATGGTTATTAGTATTGTGTATATGTTTAGGTGAACTAAATCTTTATAGTTAAGAAGCCAAAGCAAGCAGACCGTAGCCTGCAACAACTAGGAAGCACAACACGCAACCAAAGGAGTTTCAGATAGAGATGCAGGGGAAGTTCTAGAATAAGAAGAATGTAGCAGTTGTAGAATTAGAGGCGTTTATTTATAAGGATGATTGTGAGTCACCATGTCATTTAATAAGACTATTGAAGGAGAGGAAACTTGCTATGATTGAGAATCAAGTGACTATTTCCATAGTCCACATTTATGTTTTACCATTGCATCAAAGTTGCAGTCCTAATCAACTTCTTCTACCTTTTCAATTATGTTTTTTAGTTATGCATACTTTTTCACACTCTATTTTATAAGAGAGTGGTGATTTGCATTTAGATCTTTGTGTTTGACTCCTTGTTTCAATAAGAATCCCCCACACCTATGTATATATATGGTTCAGTGGTCGAGGAGAATAACAAGCATAGAAAATATAGCAGATACATATGTTCAGATAGTTTTATTCTATTTACACACACAATATATGTTTCCATATATGTTTTTACGAATAAGATATCCCTAAAGATTCTTATTGAATTATAAAATATTGTGTTATGCAATGAAGGAGTTTTCAATTACCATTATGTTTAATTGATTTGAGTTCATCCTATGGAGACAATCACTTGAGCAAGTGCCACTCAAGGTAACTGTTCCCCACTTTAATTTCTACATATTTATTTTTGTTGTTACAGTAGTTACCTTCGTTATTTCATTTGTCTTAATCAAATTCTTCATGTTGTCAATGAAATCATTAATAAGATCTTGTATTGTATTTCATGCTTTGTTTTTCTCAATGCATTATCCTCTAGAGTGAGTCAAATTTAGTAGCATTAGCTAGTTACAGAGTTTAGTTTTGAAAATGAACTAGTCACAGTCTTTAGATGTAAATACTTGTAGCAATAGTTCCAAATTCAATTCTTTTTACTATTATGCAATTTATATTTTTCCCACATGTGTAAAACACTTCTACTAGGATGATATAGGCAATGTAGAGTCTTTGGATGCATATACATGTGCAGTTTTCGCACACACGCCCCGTTGAAAGCAGGGACCCTCTTTTGCTTTTTCTTTTGGGTGTTTTAGCCCTTTGATTTTGAGGATTTATCTTGCTTTGGCATGAGCCTAAATGTTTATCTTGCTTGCCTAAGTGATTCCCCAAGTTGCACATTGAAAACCTTAAGTTCTGGGCAGAGTTTGGATTTTTAACCAAGTTCAAGATTTTCCACCCTAGCCAGATTTTCCCGGATCTCACTCAAACTCTGGCTAAACGCTGCGGTTCAGAGATTTTTGGTCTTAGCGAAATTCTGTGTGGGTTGGATTTTTTCGAATTCCACTTTGCCATCGGGTTTCCGGATTTCTCCAGCTTGTCTTGTTGGCGTCATTAATGCTCATTCGTACAATTGGCGAGGGGTGTATTTAGTTGATCTTTGAGTTTGTCTTGCCATTATGCTTTGTGACTTACATCCTATTGAGTTGGAGTGTTCAATCTGGTGATGCTTGGCTGAATTTGGTGTGCCTAACTTCCGAATGGAGGATTTGGTGATCGCTTATTGGGCGTCATTGTAGTTGAGGCTTTCTCGAGTGTTCGGATTGCTATCTGTTGTTGCCATATTCGATTTCCATTTCATCAAATGGTATGTGCACGTTGCCCCTTTTGTGATTGATGAATGTGAATGGTCATTCGTGTTCTGAATATGTTCAGAGTTCAAATTTTTGTGTCTTTGAGTGTCTAATGCTAGGTTGCCTGATATTGCTTTGTTTATCATCTCCCAAGTAAGTTCTGAGGTTGTTTGTTCATTTGCATTATGAGATAACTTGCTTGTGAGCCGCGAATACCCCTAGTAAGGATTTAGAAGTTGAAATTATTGAATCCTGAGCTTTCCTATGTGTTAACGGCAGATCTGTAGGGTTTGATACTTAGGGCATCACCATTTCGCCTTAGTTTGCTTTTTGAATAGGCCTAGAATTTAAAGAAAATCTATAGAAGGTCTGTATCAAACTCGTCCTAGGCCTGGATTCCTGAAATTTATGATCAATCCATCAATTTGAGTGAAATTATGTGATAAGGCTGATATTCGGGTTTTTCATCCATCTCGAGATTTTCCAGTTTTGGCAGATTTTCCCGATTTTCCCACTCCTCTTGTTTTTCCTGAAATCTGCAAGTTTTCTAGATATTCATCTTCTTCGCGGATTTCCTTCAACTCCGGATTTTCCCGAAATCCTTTGTTCCCTAGTTTTTTCGAAATTTGTAGAATGTCTCCTCCTTCATGGAAATCTGTCCCGCGTGGATTTTCCTGGAATCTAATGGAATGTGAAGAATTATGAAATAGCATGACTTGTTAATGAATGATTATACATTTTATGATTAATTGGTGTTGTTTTGAGATCGCACATGTTGTTTCTTGATTGATAATGATCAGATTGAGTTGCTAGTAGGTGTTTTCATGTTTATTCCGCTGGAATCCACCTGGCCCGGAATCCTCCAAAATTCCTCCCTGGGTTGGATTTCATGGGTGGACCTGAAACCCAAACTCTGATATGATCATTTTATTTGAGATTTAATGACACCTTTCTAATGCAGATGGGATGGGACTTTAGGAAAAACACACAAAGATTACAAGGATTTCAATGAAGCACTCTCAAACCTCTTCCAGGCACCCTACAGGAGATAAGCCTCAAAGTTTCACTTATGACTTTAAACCTTCACTTATGGACCCAAACCCTTGGGAAGCTTTTAAAAGACTCAAAAAAAAATTTCTTGAATGGTTTCAAGCCCCAAACCTTTGACTTAAACACAAACTCACTTTTTGCACCTTGGCTAGGCTTCCAGCCTAACTAGGCCTCTTGCGGTGGTTTTTTTAACTTTACTCACAACTTCCCCAAAGGAATTACAAAAATAATGATTGTTTTAGATGTGGTTTATGACCCTACACAACATACCCAGACCTTGATGGCACTTTTTTTGGATCAGACTTCCCAAATCCTGCTGTTTCCACAAAAACTAGGCCAAACTAGCCCTCTTTTTCAAGCAACGCTATTCCAAACTCAACTCCAGATCATAATACTTTCAAAAGTACCTTAAAATGTTCCCAAACCAAGGATTTTCAAGTTTTTAGGCGTCTATGACACCCTTGACACCCTCAAACACAAAACCCTCACCAAATTGCTCCAAAACTAGGGCCTCTTGAAAATTAGCTTTCCCAACACTTCCAGAACATTATCTTGGACTTTTCACCAATAAATAAACATAAATAAACACCTTCAACTCAAAAATATACCCCTCATTCAGGTAGATCTCCTGCTGCTACACCTTAGCCTCCACTTTCATGCACTTTACATTGTAAAAACACGGTGTACACCCAAGTATTCTTCCTTACCTACATGTCATCTTGTTAGATTTGTATTATAAATGTTATAACAGATCCATTTCATAGGTTACAGCAGCGTTCCTTCATGAAATGGATCAAACACCCATGAAAACCACCAAAAACTAGTGAAAAATCTGCACTTTCTTATGACAGTCAGCAATATAATACAAATAATTGATTATAAACATGTATCAGGACATGAAAAGGCTTAAATACATGTAGATACAAGTCTCTAAATCATTCCATGGTTCATTTCATCAATAACAATCAGATATTCATCAAAAAAACACAAGAAAATGCAAGAAATTGTTGTTTTTTTGCTTCTTCCTGTAGCAGTCTGTACATAATCCATACCAGCAACCAACCCTCCATAAAAATTCCTTCCCTAACCTTATAGAATCATCCCCCAACTGTCCCAACTGATTGGGATTGGTTTGATTACAATAAATTTGCTAAAACTCCTAAAAGTCACTTTCCCGGCCAAAGGTGGATTTCAAAAATTTGAATACTCCAACTTGAAATTATTAACTCCTATAAACTAAAGCCTTCTAAAACTTATTAAATTTCATTATTCAAACTTATTTGACTCAATTAAAACATTATACTCCTATCTAACCTCCTAGAACATTATTGTTCCCTTTACAAAGCATTTTGGTCCTAGGGTCCTTATCAAGACCCTTAGGACTTTTGACTCCTTCAATATTTTTATCCATGCCAAATGCCATTATAGGCTTCAATATGTCATAGTTGATGCTCTGAGATGCTTGAAAAGTCTTCATGACCCCTGCATCCTCCTGGCTCTTGAAATGTTTCTTGAAGTGCTTGGGTGCTCTTGCACCACTTTCTTATCTGGGATTCATTTTAATGATGATTTTGATTGATTAACCTTTGTTTGTGTGATCTTTACTATGGTTTCCTTTGTTGAGTGCAGGCTAAATCTAGCAAGGTAGTAGCTGGAAAAGCTAAGGGTGATATGGAGGGATCTTCGATATCCGAAGTAAAAAGAATCAAGATGGACATCAGGAGTAAAATCCCGAAGAGCAAGATTACCTCTATCTGGTCAGAGGTGATTGACACGAATGTTGGACTATGGGATTATGAAGAATTCAAGGTTAGAATGGCATCGCAGGATCTTCCTTTGGTGGCCAAAAGAATGTTGGAATCAGGATTGGCACATGTAGCTGGCTTCCCTTCTACAGTGCAATGTTATGAGTTAGTCCTTGAGTGTGCCAGACATTATGATAGTGATACTCAGAGAATAGTCGGTCCCCAGGGGAGGATTGTGGAAAATTTGAATCCTGTCTCCATAGCCCAGACCTTTGACATGCCAGATAGATCTCATGTGGTGGCATTCAACATGGAGGCAGCTAAAAAGTACTATGAAGAGGAGACTGTTAAGTCACAACAGCTCATCTATTCTTGGTTGGAGAAGCCCAAGTCTCACTATTCAAAACTACCCAAACAACTATTCAGAGCAAAGTTCAAGAAGGAATATTATGATGCCATTACTCTTCTTAGCAGGGTGGTTGGATTAAAAGAGTGTAGGTATGTTTGAGAGTTGGATGTGTCATGTTATTGCAAGGATGGAACAAGAGAAGATCAACTATCATTAGGTAGGTGTTATAAGTATGGTGATTCATGAGAAATTATGCAATGTGCTGCAAATGAAGACCTTCACCATGACTTCCTACTTAGTCTATGCACTTGCAAGATTTCATTTGTACAAGGGATTGAGTACCAGCGACATTTTTGGACAGGATGTAATTTATGAGGTTTACCCTCAATTGCACTTGGGAAGCTCGAGCTACAGGAGGGTGAATGATGCATTCACCATGCATATCACTAGATTGCTTCAGGGTGTAGAACATATGAGGATTTTGGATTAGGCCAAAGAACTAATCAAGAAATATGGGGCTTGGTTCATACAGTTTCCCACCTTCTCATACATTAGGATTGATGGGTGTCAAAGGGCTCCATATCATCTTCCAAGGTATCCCACTGATCATATCTTACTCTTGGAGGTCACTAGGAAAATGTGCGACTTTGATGCTATTGTCAAAAGGGACAAACATAAGACTGGGTTTGGTGGAGACTTCCCTTTGAGGATAGACACTGGAGAGGCATGCCCTTCCATTAATTCAGCTCAGGCTTTAGAAGAGGAGATGAGTACTCTTGGTTTATCTTTCCATTCCAAGAGGTTTAGATTTGATATAACTGGTGAAGCTCAAAAGAAGGCCAGTCGAGAATATAGTCACAAGGATGATTTGGAAGACCACTAGGCTAATTGCAGTGATGACTATGAGGTTAGAAAGAAGAAGTTTTCCCGACTTCAATTGAATCAGTCTGATTATATAATGTGAAGGTAGTTCCAAATCAGATTGAATATGATGGGGACTTGATTCAAGGCCATACTTATGAGGCAGTAAAGGACAGACCAATTGGTGAAATAGATTGGCTGGAAGAAGAAAAAATAGAGTTAGGACAGTTGATGAATCCAGTCGTTAAGTACACCAAGTTGTGGCTGAAGCATAAGATATGGGAGTTGGAAAATGAAGGTGTACAGTGCACTTATGATCTGATGGGAGATTTAGACCCTCATTCTACTTCCGAGGAGTCAGCTGAACAAGATCCTAAGGGTAAGGGCAAGGTGAGCTCTCCTTTTAAAATTAAGATTAAGGGTGTACAAGTGGAGGAGGCTTAGGAAACAGAAAAATAGAGAAAGCCAATTGCCAAGAAAAGGGGCATACTTCAAGGACTAAGAAGTTTGGAAGAGAAGAAACTGAAAAGCAGGATCTTGAGGTTAGTGCTTTTGTGCCTAAAAGGAGAAGAATTGTAAGATTGTCACAAAAGGAAAGCTCCAAGGATGGAGAGGAAGTTAATCCACTTGTGGTAAATGTAGAGAGTTCAAGAGAAAGGACACAAGTATACACAAGGAAATCAAAAACTCCTTCTCCTAAGGATAATGTGCCAAAGAAAGATCCCTCTCTAGTTGCCTCTCATGCATCACAACATGATGATCTCCCTTCTTCCCACGAAGCTCAAAATGAACCAGGTGAATCTAAAGAAGTTGAGGATTGCCAGGGTATAGAAGGAGAAGAATTTAATGAGGGTGAGCTTTATAATGCTGAGGCAGAAGTGGAAAAAGTGATGCAGTCTCCCTTGGTTGCATATGAAGATTCACCTGTTAGAACTGAAGAAGTTAAATCTCCTCAAAGAGAAGAAGTATCAGATACGGTTCCATCACCTGTAAACAGAGAAGAGCATATTGGAGAAAAGGAAGATAAGGTCAAAGAGACTCCTAAGAGGTAGGATTTGAATGAAGAAGCGCCTAAAGACCAGCAGGAGGAAGTGGGACAAAGTGAAGTACAATTAGAGTCCACTATTCCAGAGTGGCTAAATAAAGAAATCAGGATAAAGCAAGTTGTTGTGGAGGATACCCCACCCAATTGGGATGAGTTACTGGTGAAAATAGGAAAAGATAAAGGAAAGAAGAAGGCCAGGGTCATTTCAAAGATTGAAAGGGATGAAGCAAGTAATGGGGTGGTCTGCATTGCAACTCCTGCTCTAAATAAGAACAGGGATGATGTAACTGGAAAATATTATAATTTGTTGACTATCAACCTAGAACCCACCTCCACAAAGCAGGATATTGAAGAATATGAGGGTTCAAGTGCAATAATCTTGGGTAGGTTGAGGAAAGAAATGAAGACTAAACTAGAAATAAAGAAGGAGATTGAAGGACTCAAGAAATGTTTAGAGGATCATGAAACCTTTGTAATCTATCGGTTCCTCATCTTCTATTGTGAGTTTCTTTCCCCAAGAGACTATCACTGAGCTGGAAAGAATGAAGGCTAATACTCTTGCTACAACAAATTGGTTGCAAGTGGTGCAAACCAAAGGAAATGATGCTATCAAGGACATTCTCTCAACTGGAGGAGATGCTAAGAGGGAAATTGATTGGTTGAAAGAAGTACTGGCTCAAGATAAGGAAGATGTAGACCTCTTGTTGCAGAAAACCATAACCATTATGGAGTATACCAAAGATAAACTAGTGAGTGATGGAATTCTCTCTTCCTCTAGAGCTACTGAACCTTGGGAATGGTTTGAAGCTTTGCAAATAAGGAAAAAGGTTTTGAAGAAGATACATAAGCAGAGGAGGCAAATTGAGGACACCTTGACTGGTATCTATAATGGATGCATTTCATTCTTTGAGATCATGACAGGGAAAAGGAAGTTTGCACCGAAGCATTTGAGCTTGGAACAACTAATAAAATGGTGGCAGGATATATATTCTCTAGCTAGTGAGGGTTCGATTACTGAGCATCAATTGGATGATGCGGCCACCTATGTTGCAGTTATTGATAAGTATCGGATTTATAAGGTTGAGTGGGATAAATCAGTGAGACAATCAAGGGAAAATATTACATCGATTGAGAACCGACTTAAGGTTTTGCCTTTACCACCTATGGCCGACTTGGACAGAGTGCTTTTGATGGTGCATGATAGGATGGATCGAAATAAAGACAAAGGGGAAGATAGTTAATGCTAGGCTACATCGATATTTGCGCTTCCCTATTATTTTCCATACATTGGTCTGAGCTACATTGGAGATCCCAGGGCAACTTGGATGAAGTTCAAGCATTTAATACATATTTTATTTTATTTTGAATTTCTCTTGGCCGACTTGTTTTGTGGCCAATTATTATTGTAAACCCTAAACTAGGCCGACATATCTTGGGGGGTTTCTATAAATATGGCATTTTGCCTCATTTGTAAGGGCTAGAAGAAAAGATAGATAGTTTTGAGCTAGAGTGAATTAAGTAGTAGAGAATAGTTAGAAGTTACTTCATTTTCAAGCAAATATTGTAACAGAAAGTTGGAATTGTTGCTTCAGTGGATAATTTGATGCAAGTAATGACATTGTGATTTGGTGCCATACTTGTATTCTTCTTATCTTGCATGGTTCTTGTTATTCTATCTTTAAAATTTCTTTGAGGAAAATTGATACTTAGGATTAGATCCGATTTAATGATGTTTATGGTTTGATATTTGAAGTGTTGTAGCAATCCCTGGTCCATACTTTTCGCAACCAATTGATTGTTAGTTGCTTTGCAAAGTTAGCCTGGACTATTATATTCATTGTGCTTAGTTCAATTATGAAGGTTTATTCATTTCAATTGCAATAGGGTTGTTTGAATGAATGTTCATGATTTGAAAATCTTAACACCTTAGAAGATTGCACTGTTTCTATAAGATTGCAGATCCATCTGGGTCAAGTAGAAATCAGTTTCTGAGGGATTGGTCCATTTCGAGTGTTTGTCATTTGCATTGTTAATTTTAGGTTTAGTGTTAAATCTAGAAATCTCTTTGAAACCCTTATCTTTTGTTGTTTCTTTTATCATTGGGTTAGATTTAGGATTGAAGTATCATCATATTGCTAGATCTGATAAATTGAAGATTCAATATTTGCTTGTAGTAAGGTCCCATTGTGATTACCAGCATTTTCACATTTATCACTGAGTTGTTTATGCATTGTCAAGACCTGACATTAGAGACCTTGGGGTTATCTCTTGAGGCTTGCTGATAGAGATTTACCTTTCAAGAGAGATAGGATTTCCATATTCCATCTAAGTTGTTGTGCAGAAAACATCATCAACAATACAGTGCCAACATCATCATAAGCTTACGTTAGCCTTGGTTGATAATTAAATGGAGTCTTTACAAGGGTTTAGTGGAATGTTCAATTAGGCACCCCCTTTAAATTGTGTGAATATCACCAAGTTTATTGAACATTAGTTGGGCCTTACAATAATCTGGAGAATTACTTGGTGATTTCACACAAGAATCACAGTTGGTGTAACGACCTCCAATATAATAACATTAATAATTTACACATATAACTCATTATCAAGCAAATTAAGTAACACATGTCCGATAATCAAGAATAAGAACAAGGATAACATATTAGATAAGAATTCTAATGTACAAAAGCCAATAACATGGCAAAACATATAAGATCGTAGTCCTTACAATAAACCACATGGTCGAGTACAAGATTACACAATGAATCATAACAAGATTCTTTTGAGGTTTGAATTCTTCGACCACTTCAAGGGCGAGAATATTGTTGGAGCGCGTTTCCACCCTACCACAAAGTGATTCACTTCCCTGAAATTCTACCTAAAAGGAGAATACCCAACCCAACTTGAGGAAAACCTAGCAATGCAAATCCGATTGGAGTAATGGAATTATGAAGTGACATAATTATATCATTAGATATCATATATTACAAACACAACTAGGAACACCCTAGAATGCATATGTCAGTAACATAAGGCCACATATTAGTTCATCTTCAATGTTATTCGGTCATCATTTTTCTTATAATAAAGAAGACACAGTCTTAGCATATTTCAATGATATTAAGCATGATGGAAGTAATGCTAATACAGTTAGAATACATGCAAGCATTTGTAATTATAACTAAATTCATGCTTCAATAATATTAGAAAAATAGAGGTTTCATAAATTTTAGGAAAAATGTAAATACTAATTTAAGAAGGTATATCACATGTATGTATATATAGATACATATATACAATTTATTTATGTGTATACATTCTATAAATCAAGCATGCATTACTTATATAAAAACTTGCTTGACTTAACTCTTCCCCCATTCCTTAATGACCATCATGTTCATTAATTTCTCTCTCATATTAAGCATTGATTCTCCCAATAGAAGAGCACAACATAGACTGTCTTCCTCCATCGTGCCAATTAAATGCATTCATGCAAATATTATTATGTATACATGCAAATATTATTATGCATACGTGCAAATTAATGCATTCAAGCACTTACCTGCATTACTCATGTGAAAATAAATGTGTTTCATGCAAATAATATGCATGCAAATTTATATTTCAGTCCATTTTTAATAGATTAAAATAATTATTCTCCATAATTCTTTTATTTTTCATTAAAAACTAAATCTTATTTATTTAAATTTATATTAATATCGCACATTTATAATTATTTTTATGTCCAATTTTCTATTTGAATAAATTCATATTATGTTACTAACGAGCAAAACTAAGCTCTTCAATTTTATTTTATTTTACTTTATTTTCTATGCACTTAGAAAATCACAAAAAGGGAATTTATTTATTTATTTTTATATTAGTTATCTTTCTCAATTTAATAGTGCAAGGAATGAGATGTGATAGTTGGGCCATACTATTGAATATTTTTAGTAGTTTCAGGTTTGATTTTAGTGAGAAAATTCCAAAAGGTGAACAACATATTGAAACTTTCACTTTTAGTTCAGATTCTTCTTGTCCCTTGTTGGTCATACACTTCTAGTTGGGTTGCACAACTGCCTAGGGAGGTTTGTGGGGTAGGAAACTCTGCACAAGGTTTTGGGGGCCGCATATTGGTCGATTTGGGGTGCCATAAGTAGGGGAACACTCAGTAATCTCATTGGGAGGTGTGACAAAAGGTTTGAGGTGGTTTCCAACCATTCATTGGAGCCTAGGTTGTTGATTGGAGTATATTTTAGTGGCCAAATTGCAACAAAAATCCATTGGTATGTTCAAAATAAAATATTAATTAAGTGTTGAAATGATATATATAATGTTTAAACACTCTGGAAATGACTGTGTAACTTTTGTAATTAATTTGCAAAGATTTTAATTTGTGGGTACCTTTAAAATTTGGTGTTTTGCTCTTAGTTTGCATTAGTTATTGTTGGTTATTGTTACCGTGAATTATCTATTTGAAAACCTACAAAAACTACAAACACATCAAGTAGAAAACAAAAAAAGGGGCAGATTTGGTATGTTACAAGTTCACATCCCTTTTCACTAGCCATTATGAGTTGAATAAACACATGTTTGTGTGATTTAGTGTTATTTTCTTGTATTTAAAGACACAATTGTATTCATTTATCATCCACAAACATTATTTGAATAGTATTCACATTTAAGGAAGGAGCATGCTAGGAATATTTCCATAAGTGCACCAGAACAAATTTAAACATGCATATTCACCCTAAAGTATTTGAACAATTGATTTTTTTTGTGTTCAATTATTTACATGATAACTTAGAGTTAGTATTTTTCTAAGGGTTTACTTAGGAGAACTTGTCCTCTAGTGATTCAGTTTCTCTCTAAAGGTATTTATAACTACTACTCTAGTCCAAATAACAAAACAAACAAAGACTAATAAGGTGAAATTGCAAACTAAATTATTTAGTACACCATATTAGATTTGCACAACAAAGGATAGATCTAGGAATGTGAAAATGATCTAAAGCACAAACTTTACCTGGGCATAAGCATAAATCTTGCATAGAATTGCATGCACAATAGTGATAGAGATCACATATAAATCTATGTTAGAGGTGTCCATGAATTTCAATGTCATGTTATAGTTATTCATCCTTGAGCCCATAACTAAGTACTTTTATTTATTGCCTTTATTTTCTTTTCTCTTTTTGGGAGGTAAATAAGCACTACCTAGGGGGTAGCTCCCATTCATTAATAGTAAAAATAAGATTTACAAATGCTCATATAGAGCTCAGAGTTCATACAAACATGGACCTGAGTACTTTAGTACAATCGGTCCCTCAACCAACTCAATCACACACACAGTCTATGCAAAAGAGAGCAAGTCTCCATTATTGCTCACAAAGTGGAGAAATTTTTCCATATTACCTATGTCTATCCCCTCTCTAAAGAGTGCCAATACCTTTGTAGTGACAAAATTTTTCTTTTTGGCTACTTCGACATCAAATATACCAGATACAAGTCCTTCCTACGTTGGGATGGCAATTTGTGATTATGGTCATTTCTCTCGGTTTGAGACTTGGAGTCAGTAGGTGTTTTGTGATTACTCTAATTCATTATTGCTTGAGATCAACAATCAAGCATCCAAACACCCATTTTAATAGAAATCATGAGCTCCCACCTGAGCTTCCACACTTCCCATCACAAACAATACTATTATAACTCATGTAAGCCCAAGAGGAATCGCCATCCCTCTCTTTGTTCTTAGACACCCTTTCCACTCGCCTACATGACTATTCCTCCTAATTGTGTATCATCTCCCTCCCGTCCATTCTCTTCTTCTCCCCCTCACATTTGGGCCTCTTTCCCACCTCTCCTCGCATCCCTAACTTCCCTTCCTATGCAATCTATTCCTCTTTCTCCACTCCCCTCTGCCCTTCCTCTATATTTCTTCCTTTTCTAAAAATTGAGCTCACATTGAAAATTTAAGGAGGTCATCTATAGAGGTTTGCACAAAAAAATGCATTTTCTTCACATGGTCATGGATGAATGATTACGTGTTTGCATGCCAATTTGACCCACGACTTGTAATTTTTCCTACTCCAAGGAAGGGTCACCATGCCTTATCAATGGCACAAACACCCCCCTTCCCTTTCCTGCACCATGCTCAATCAATGTGAGTTGTTTCCTTGTCCCTCTTTGTTTCAAAAAACATTTTATTTTTCTTTCATGTTCCTATTCCTTCATCAACAGGTTGCAACAAACGAGAATTTTGTTTCACAAAGAACATCATTTACTAATTGACCTACCAATTGATCTCATATATCAAAACATTTAGACCAATTTTTTCTTTAATTGTCATTTGACCCCTCTTCGACATACCCATTGCACACCAAGTTGCAATTGCCATCATTCATTATTTTTTTAAATCCCTTCTAGTTAGCCTTGTAAGCTTCTACTTGGGCCAGCATTTGTGTCACGCCGGGTACTATTTTTGCGGTTGTCGAGATTATTTAGGGTCGCCGGAGATTGCGAGGCGCCATGCCCTGCAAAATAAGAACCCCTTTTGATGGGCTTTGAAAATCCATCCAGGGTTTGAATATCTACGTCGGACTGTCACTGTTCTGATTCACTCAATTTCTATTCATTCTTGTGAATCTTCTGGTGTTGCAGAGAAATACCCCTACTCAGTCCCGCATTGCTATGTCCCGGTCGTCTTTAACTGCGGCCGAATGATGATAATAACATATAATATTTATTTTCAGCGGTGGGAGCAGAGAATTAGTATACGGAGTGAAGAGGAGCAATGAAATTGATTTTGTTTGTTTAGGAGGGAGGCAGCAAGTGTGGTATTGATCCCACATGCGTGGCGTGAGAAGGAAGAAGGAAGAAGGGAGAAGGAGACTATAAATAAGAGGAAGTGGGAGTTTAGTGGGCGGGTTCAATCGGTGATCAAAAGGCCGATGGCCCAGGGAGAGCACTTTCATTGCACTTGGAAGGGGGCTGTGCCTAGCATCTCCCATTGTGGAGAGTGCACGTCATAATTTGTGCCAGAGGGGGCTCGCGTTCACGCGGCCCCCAAACATTACAAAAATTTCAAATCAATTAAAAATTAAATATTAAATCTAGATCTAAATTTATTATTAGATTAAGTCAATTAAAAATTAAGTATTAAATTTAGAACTAAATTTATTATTAATTAAGTCAATTAAAAATTATATTTAAATTTAGCATGTCAATTAAGTGTATGGTAATTTTTTTATAATACATGTAATGTGAGAAAATTTAAGCACTAAGAAGTTTGATAGGATCTTGAAATTATAAGGACCTCAAATTACATACTATGTTTTTTTTTTATTATAAAACAAGTTATTTAGTATTGAACCTTGTGCTCAAATGAATAATATAAAGCAGTATGTTGTTGTTTGATATATGTCAAAGTAATAATGCTTTATATTGTAGTTTGATATATATCAAAGTAATAACATTCATAAATTAAATAATTAATTTCTCATAATCATGTTTAATGTATAAAAAATCAAAATCATAATAATGTCCTTTCAATATACAAATAAAATATCATCTCAATATACACATATAACATAGCAAACATATTACTTGATAAATTCAATCAATAAAAAAACATGAAATCATAAGATTCAATATACTCACATTAACTTAATGGGTTAAAACCACCCTAAATAAAATTAGGTTAGGATTATAGATTCTCACTTGGAATCTAGAAGTGGTGAATAAAAGTCTATTTGTGGTAGGTAGTAGGATGGTAAAAATGAGTGGGAGTATACACTTTCAAGCATCAATAAGAATCAAGGCTTAACATATCATCTACTTCAATTGTGTGAAAGTCTACGTTCTACCTCTATTCATAAATTTTTTTATCTTGCCCCTATTCTTCCCATTTTAAAAGCCATGTACTATGAGAAAATTTAAGCATTAAGGTAGAAGTTTGATAGGATCTTAAAAATGCAATGACCCCTCTAATTGTCCATTATAAGAACCACAAAATAAACCCAAAGTACACATACTATATATTTTTATTTTAAATTATAAAACAAGTCATCTAGTATTTCTCATGAAAATTTATTAATGAGTCCTCAAAATATGGTAAAGCATCGCATGTGCTCAAATGGAAACACAATATTATATATAAGATTTATGAATAATGTAAAACATGATATATATCAAAGTAATAACATTCATAAACCAAATAATTAATTTTCCATAATCATGTTTAACACAAATAAAAAAGTACCATAATAATGTCCTCTTAACATATAAATAAACTAGCAATCGCACCTTGGTGTGCAATGGGTATGCCGAAGAGGTGTGGAAGGTCAATTTGAAAAAAAAGTCTAGTTTTGGGTACATTTGTGCAATAATGGTGTCATTGGAGAAGTGATATGCAACCATTTACAAGGATCCAAACACAATTGAAACAAAATCATTAAATCAAGAAAATAATAAAGCTCCTTTACCATAAATATCTACATGCATGGGTCTATTTTGTTTGGCATTTCTATTTTGGAAAAGTGATATGTAGTTTAAATGTTTGTCAACTTTGATTAATTTAACTGTCAAATGTTATATCGCTAGCAATGCCATCCAATAGGAGTTCAAATAAAGAAGTGGAAATTTTTCAAAACACCTGACAAACCAACAGATGACAAAAATATCTCATTCAATGACTTCCTAAAATGAGACTATGTGAGTTGATGCATACCTCGACAAAAAATAAGAAACGGGGAGAGCGTAATGGCCAACTATAAAAAAATGTACTTACTTTTTTTCCATAAATTTCCATACCCTGTTCCAAAGCTCTCATTTTATGCACACTAGATAGAATGCCAACAAAATTTATGAGATTTGACTTTACACCTGCAAATTGCATTTTCTTAGAAGTTTGTTGAATTTTTTTAACAAATTCATATTGTGCAATTATGGCAAGTCATGAGGCAATATTTGTTTGAGGCATTTCTCAAACATTTTAACTCCCCAATTCCTTTCAAAATTCCATTTATGCAGTCCTGCTTGTTGGTTAGGCATTTTGTGAGAACTATGGTAAATTATTATTTACCAGTTGAAATCAATAATTAACAATTTGAAATTTGACCATATTAACAACCTGTTTTTGGTTGAGAATTTGATTGGAAGGGAAAATTGCCTTTTTTGCAATAGTTGCTTGGTATGTTTTGAGTTTGCTCAAATTTGTTGGTAGTGTTTCGGTGGATAACAATCAAGACTTCATTGGTGCAGTATGACCGATTTCTGAGCTTGAGGCAGCCACACTTTGTAAATTACTGCATGACGGATGCATGCACTACACTTCACCACATCTAAATAATGCTCATGTTCATGCTCGTGCTCATGTTCATGGCCATTACTGTGATTATGGTTATAGTTATGGTTATGGAGATGTTCATGATCATGATCATGGTTGTGGTTATGGTTATGGTTATGGTTATGATTGTGATTGTGCTCGTGGCCATGGTCCTCTTTGCAAATACCATGATCAGGATCATGATTGTGAAGATGATTTGCATGAGCATTCATATCTGAGTCATTGCAAAACCCATTGATGATGATGAGGAGTAGCATGACCACCTTTCTCTCCTATCAAGAGAAGCATTGTTGGGATGTCTGTGTATTTCCTTTTTACAACCAGACTTGGATTATCCTAAAAATATTCTAAATAGATGTTGAAGTAAGTTTTATATTGCAATCATCAAGATTAGCCCTGCATATAAATTATGCAACCCTATTTTAAAATAAAATAATATAATGTATATATGAAGTTCTCGTGTAGGACATGACCTGCCATAATGGTGCCATGGCCAATAGTGTAACAACTGTAACATTCAAAAAAAAAAAATTTAAAAAAAATGGAGACCATTAGCATGAATAAGCTCCACTGAAATATATATTGTAAACCAATTCTAATGCCTCTTTGGGCTACTGCTCTAGCCCTAGAAACTGAAGGAATGAAGAGGAACATTGTTCAACACCTACTAGTATACCTCTCTACTAAGGGCCACTTAAATTTCAAATCAATTAATAGTATAGTTTGATAATTATCTAAATATAAAACATGACAATAAAAGTATTTCACATTCTCAGACAAATGCTTCTATATGAAAAGTATGCAGGAAATTTTTGGCAAATACATCTTCTTACAAATTATTTCATAAAATTTAAACTGTTGTAAACTTTAAAATCAAACAACTGCTTGGCAAGTCAATGAGATGGGATTAAGTAACAAAATAATGAGGTTTTCATTGCAGAGCCATAGGTTCAAATCTTCATAAAATTCATTCATGTGTAGAAACGAACGAGGCCAGTTTCAGGTCCTAAGAGAATTTGATAGAATAAGTAATCCTCATTTATGGTTGTCACTAACTTCATGGTTACCCAAAAGGGAAGATTTAACCGGATATTAAAAAACATCAACATTTAAATTAAAAACATGGTTTAACAACTATGGTAAATTCTAAGGGTTTCTATATCAGTCTAATCTGGAAGTTATGACATGACATGCCTTTGAACTTGTTCATCCTTGGATCCAGTTCTAATATAAGCATTAAACTTATTACCTCAAAATCATAAAAATGATACCTCTCAAATTTGTACAACAATATGACATATACAACCACTAATATTTGCATTGTCTTAGCAGTTTAGGAAATAAACTTCATTTTAGAGATCACATACCACCTTGTACACATAAATTGATAAAATGTGTGATGCTTCACATTATTATTCCTTTTTAGAATAGGGAGTTAGGTTGCATGTAACTTTCCTTTGTCTTAGCTACTCATATTTGCAAGCGTTAAATACTTTAGTTACACATTAGGTTATAAATCTTTTGTCTTCTAGAACTATGAGCTAAACATGGAAGATATATATGCCTTTTTGAGCTAAACATGAAATATGCTAACCAATTTTTTTGAAGGATTTTCACAACATAAACCAGCACTAGCCAACTAGATTAGCGTTAGCATCAAACTAAAATCCAAGCTTAAAAGAAAATCAACGCCAAGAATGCACACTCAATCCAAATGAAGGAAAGGTGTTGACATATGGTGGAGAAACTAAAGAACAGTACTTGAATGAAACTACTCAACGTCAAGAATGTGCACTCAAGATCCCATTGAGGGCGAGGTGCTAACATATGATGGAGTGATTAATTGAAATTGAAACTAATAGGTGGATAACTAGCCATGAAGCTACAACAATCTAATTCATCCGCTGCGACGGGCATCCACTTGAGAGTGGGGATTCACCATTTAAGAGTGGGTACAATGATATAACAAGTTCATTCCCCGCACTAGCGGTAAACCGTCCAGGGGTAATTAATAAGAAATAAAACAAGTAGTTGCAGCAATAACATGGGTTGGATTAGTACTACTAAATCACAACCTTACAATTCAAAAGACTGCAAAAACAAGTATTACAATGATAGAGAAATAAGACTAGAAGAGAAGAATGAATTCTAATGATGTTCCTTTACTCTTCCAATGATAGAATTATGACCAAAACAGAAATCATAAGAATCTGATATAAAAACAGAGTTTCTGGAATTTTGATCAGCAAACTGTAAACTCATAAAATGTTCATAACTTCAACAATTTACCTCCGTTTTGCGTGAAACCAAAGCCAAAGTGTTGTAGGAAGATAGGCGACTATACTCAGATGAAGAAACAACAACAAAAACTCAGCAATTATTTCCTTGCACGATTCCCAATGCACCATGAATGGTACGGCCTCCTTGAGGGGCGATTTGGCAAGTAAAAATCAAAGACACCAAACTAAAATCTGCCAGTTGGTAGAAAGGGTCGCCCAAGGTAGAGAAACTGAATTCCAAGACACCCAGAATGAAATAAAATTCACTCACAAAGTTGTATGTAAAATCGACTTTCAGCTGTGGTAGCATCAGCAACTTCAAAACTGGAAAATATCATCAAAAACTTCATCTGTTGAGCTCAATCTGCTAGTCTGATTTGAGAAGCAGCAAAAAGCCAATTAGGTGTTATCTTTCAAACACGAAATTGGATAAGAAGCTTGGAGGTAAGCTTTCCTCGAAGCAATAATTCAATTGTCATTTTGACAGCATAACATTAGCAAAATTCATGGATACCAATGCTGAAGCAAAGCATTCATTTTATAGAAGAGTAGAAGACTCTTCAGTTCCTCAAGGAAGTATGCCAAAAGTCACATGAGACTCTTCAAATTTCCAGAAAACCTTCCAACTTCTCAAAAAGGCGTCCATTTTATCAAGGCACAAATAAACTTTATTTTTTAAAAGAATATCTTCAAGAAAAGGCGTCCATTTTTCCCAAGGCATAAAAAGACTTTAAATATTAAATTTATCCTCCATGATGGCGTCCCCCTTCATGACCACCTTTTAAGAACAACTTAAAGTTATTTTCCCTAGACCAAGGGGTCAACTGCAAATTATAACATTAATGCCTTTAATCACCAAAATTAAACCTCTAGAAGCCAAACTTGAATTGCATTAAATGCTCCAACTGAAAATGAAGACTTTTGAAGACTGACAACTGCATACTGCCACAAATAGAATTTACTAAAAATAGTAAACTCCCTGAAAATCCACAGAACCTCAGAACTGGAAACCCTAATTTTACCTCACACAAGCCTACAGGCTTCCGGAATAGGCTGATGAGTGTCAGAACAGATCACTGATGAGAAGGGGACATTACAGTCCACCCTCCTCGAAATTGCTTGTCCTCAAGCAACTAAAAAGATGGATGCAACAAAATCTGTTCTCCTTCCCACGTGGCATCTTCAATAGGCAAATTCCTCCATCTAACCAAGTATTCTTTGATTGTCCTTCTCCTCAAGGAACGTTCTCTAGTATCAAGAATTTCTTCTTGGAATCAACACCAACTGACCTTCCTCATCCAATGGAGGTAATTCTGAAGTAGCCACAACGTTGTGTCCAAGTGCCTTCTTGAGGCGTGACACATGAAAGACGTTATGCACCTTGCTTTCAGCTGGAAGCTCCAACTCATAAGCAACTTCACCAATCCTCTTGGTGACTTTGAAAGGACCATAGAAACGTGGCTTCAACTTTTCTGCACCACTCTTTTTGAGAGAAGATTGTCGGTAGGGCTGAAGCCTCAAGTAAACCATGTCTCCTACTTCAAAAGATCTCTCAATACGCTACTGATCAGCGTATAACTTCTGTTGATTTTGAGCTTGTTGCAGATTTTCCTTTAGGGATTTTAAGATATCTTGGCTCTGTTGTAACATATCCTGTGCTTGTGGAGCTCTACTATCTCCAAACACTAAATCAACAAAATTAGTAGCATCATAACCATAAAGAGCCATGAAAGGAGACATCTTAATTGACATATGATAGGAAGAGTTATAGCAATACTCTCCTAAATGAAGCCATTTAATCCAAGCTCTTTGCTGTCCTGAAACATAGTTTCTTAGGTAGCCCACTAACCATTTGTTAACAATTTATGATTGCCCATCTGTTTGTGGGTGATAACTAGTGCTTGGAGTAAGCACTGTCCCACTCAATCTGAAGATCTCTTGCCAAAAAACACTTAGGAACTTGTTGTCCCTATCACTGACAATAGTTTTAGGCAATCCATGCAAACAAAAGACCTCTCTAAAAAACAACTCAGCCACTTGAGCTGTGTAAATGAAGTGGTGATAGCAAAGAAATGAGCAAATTTTGTTAGTCTATCAACCACAACAAAAATACAATCTCGTCCTTGCACCTTGGGCAATCTCGTGATAAAATCCATTGCAATGCTTTCCCATTTCTGATTTGGAATTGGCAAGGGCTGTAATAGACCAGCTAGATAAGAGTGTTCATTTTTATTCTTTTGGCAAATAGAACACTCTCTTATATAGTTCATTATCTCATCCTTCATCCCTTTCCAATCAAACCTTTCTCTAATATGCTTGTAAGTCTTGAACATGCCTTGATGACCAGCAAGGGGAACATCATGAAAAGACTATAGAATCTTCTTTTTAAGCTTAGATTCATGCACTAAAAAGATTCTACCTTTATAGATAATTAGCCCATCAACCAACTTATAACTTTCATCAACCAAATGACCTTCAAACAAGCTGGTTGCAAACTAATTTTTAGCATAATCAGCAGCAATTAACTCTTTCCAATCTGCTGATAACTCACAAAGTGACTGCAAATGAGGCCTTCTTGAAAGAGCATCAACCACTATGTTATTTTTTCCTTTGACATACTCAATGTCAAAGTCATATGCTTAGAGCTTACTTACCCACTTATGTTTCCTTTCATTCAAATCCTTTTGGCGCATAAAATGTTTAAGACTATTGTGGTCAGTCTTAACAAAAAATCTACTTCCCACCAAATATTGACGGAATTTAGACAAAGCATGCATGATGGCAAGCATCTCTTTGTCATATATGGAGTAAGTTTTTTCTGCTCCTCTCAACTTTTGGCTTTCAAAGACAATGGGATGTTTGTCTTGCATTAGAACAGCTCCAACACCTTCACCTGAAGCATCACACTATAATTCAAATGATTTTGTAAAATCCGGAAGAGCCAACACAAGACATGTACTCATGATTTGTTTAAATTTATCAAAAACTTCTTGTGCCATCTTGGTCCAAAGAAAAGCTCCTTTCTTTGTAAGATCTGTGAGAGGGGTTGCCTGATGAGAATATCCTTTCACAAATCTTCTATAGAATCCACATAACCCCAAAAATCCTCTCAAATGAGAAACATTCTTTGGAGTTGGCCAATCAAGAATGGCCTTATCTTCTCAGGATCAACTTTCACACCCTTTGAACTGATAATGTGGTCAAGATATAATATTTATGTCATCCCGAACTCACACTTTGATTCTTTGGCGAACAAACATTCTGCCTCCAGAATACTAAACACTTCTTCCAAATGCTTAAGGTGCTCTTCCCATGACTTACTGAAAATGAGAATGTCGTCCAAGAAGATGAGCACAAACTTCCTCAACTATTGTCTAAAAATCTTGTTCATACAGGATTGAAATGTTGCTGGAGCGTTTGTCAAACCGAAAGGCATGACAAGAAATTCAAAATGCCCAAAGTGACATCTGAATGCTATTTTTTCTATGTCTGTCTCCCTCATTCTGATTTGATGGTAACCCAAATGAAGATCAATCTTTGAGAAAAACATAGCTCCATGGAGCTCATCAATAAGCTCGTCTATCCTAGGAATAGGATATCTATTCTTGATTGTCTTTTGATTCAATGCACGGTAATCAACACACGTACGCATTGTGCCATCTTTCTTTTTGACCAGCACTACTGTAGAAGCAAAAGGACTCTTGCTTGGTCTAATGAAACCGGACTCTAATAGCTCCTTGATGGCTTTTTCGATCTCATCTTTTTGCTTCTTTGGATAACGGTATGGTGTAGTCATGATGGGCTTTGCTCCTTCTTCTAATTCAATTACATGCTCAGAACCTCTTTCAGGAGGTCTTCCAGGAGGTAGGCTTCCAAAGACTTTGCTCTTCTTTGAAAGTAAGGCTTGAATATCAGGGTGATATTGCCTTTTTTCCTCCACTGGATCAGCTGGTAGAACCAAACATTCAGCAGCCCATTCAACCTGATCGTGACAGATCAGCCTTTCCATCCTCTTCAAAGACACAATTCGAGGGCCCCCATTTGACATCCCTCTTAGAACAACCTTCCTTCCATTAGACTGAAATTTAAGCTCCATAGTTTGCAAATTCAATGTGATCTCACCAAGAGATCGCAACCATTGTATGCCTAGTACAACATTAGTGTCTCCAATTCCCACCACATAAAAATCATCTTTAATCTCATAATTTCCCAATTGCATAGAGAGGTTAGGAATCTTCCTCGTGCAAGACATAGTAAAACCATCTGCAACCATAACCTTGAAACCGACAAATTCCTCAGTCTTCAAACCTTTTTTAGCAACCAATCCTTCATCAATAAAATTATGAGTTGCTCCCGTGTCAATTAGAGCAATAATCCTTTGTGAATTAACTACTCCATGAACCTGAAAGGATTCATTTTTCTGAAAACTTGATAGTTGTGCGAAAGCACTACCATCTACCACCTCATCAGGCTTCTCTTCTGGGGCTTCTTCACCTTCACTACTTGCTAATTCGTATTGCTGATCAGACGAATCAGATTCTGATCCAAAATCAGAATAGCCCTCCATTAGGTTTGCTTTGCCTCTTCCATAGCAACGATGACCCTTAACCCAATGTTCACGGTAAGTGTAGCAAACTCCATCTTTTCTAAGTTGTTCTTTGAGCTCTTCTGAAAACCTTGGTGGAAACTTCTTTGGCAGATTTGAAGAATGTTTTTTATCCTTCTTATGGCTGAAAGGTTTCAAATGAAACTTAGGCCTTGGGGCTGCCAACTCCATGCTCCTCGCTTTCTTAATGGCTTCATCTAAAGTTGGTGGATCAAAGGCTTTGACCCATCCTTTCAAGGGCTCCATTAACCCTTCTACAAAGAGTACCACAAGTCTTCTCTCAGTAATGTTAGGCACCATTACTGACAACCTTTGAAAATCAGCCACATAATTTTCTAAAGATCCTTGCTGTTTCAATTGTGCCAATTCTCTGAATCTCAACTCTAGATCCTTGGTATCAAATCTCTTGATCAGCTTGTTGGTAATCTCATCATAGGTATGAATGAGGTTATGGCCAAGAGTGACCAAACCATGAGTCCACCATTCATGAGCTATCCCATCTAAATGCAAAGTAGCAAATTTGATAGCATCTCCTTCTAGCATGGGTCTGAGAGAGAGATAATTATCTAGCTTTTGCACCCATGATCTGGCTGTGCACTTATTACTACCATCAAAATTCTCCATAGTTATCTTTCCCAAAGTTTGGTAGAAATCATTTATAGGCACCATAGGAGGACGTTGCTCATTCCTTCCTCCATTTCTCTGACTCCTTTGATTCATGAATTGATCAAAGGTCCAAGTACCTCTCAAGTCAAGAGGTAAAGAGATGTAGTCCATGTAAGCTTGACGTGCATCATCAACAAAGGTTGGTGCAGCTTCAACCGGTTGTTGTTCTTCCATTGTCACGAAGATGGTAAAAAGAGGTCTAAAGGATGACCCACTAGGAATTGCGGCATGCTGACCCACAACTCTGTTTCTGGTATTCACCTCAGGACTGCCATTATTGTTATTCCCATTAACTCCACTACTTTCTCTAGTCAATTTATTTTGGGGTTGAATGATATTTTGAGCCGCTTGTTGGTCCAACTTGGACAATAATCGGGACATCATGTCTATCATCCCATCAAACTTCTTCTCAACTTTGTCCCTCTCATCATTAGCTTGCCTTACATTGTCTGACATTATTTCAACTGTCTCTTCTATACCTTCCACTATTTTTCCGAGATCCCTCAAGACTTCTAAAAAAGTCTTTGCCTCTAGAATAGGTGGGAACTAATGCTGATTTCTGGCCTGACTTCTAGTGAACGGTCTAGTGTCTCTTTCACTCATCCGACAACCAGCTGCAAATTGCCACAGGATGGCAGGGTCTTTTGCTCTGATACCACTAAAATATGCTAACCAATTTTTTCGAAGGATTTTCACAACATAAACCAGCACTAGCCAACTGGATTAGCGTTAGCATCAAACTAAAATCCAAGCTTAAAAGAAACTCAACGCCAAGAATGCACACTCAATCCAAATGAAGGAAAGGTGTTGGCATATGGTGGAGAAACTAAAGAACAATAATTGAATGAAACTACTCAACGTCAAGAATGTGCACTCAAGATCCCATTGAGGGTGAGGTGCTAACATATGACAGAGTGATAAATTGAAATTGAAACTAATAGGCAGATAACTAGCCATGAAGCTACAACAATCTAATTCGTCTGCTGCGGCGGGCATCCACTTGAGAGTGGGGATTCACCACTTAAGAGTGGGTACAATGATATAACAAGTTCATTCTCCACACTGGCGGTAAACCGTCCAGGGGTAATTAATAAGAAATAAAACAAGTAGTTGCAACAATAACATGGGTTGGATTAGTACTACTAAATCACAACCTTACAATTCAAAAGACTGCAAAAACAAGTATTACAATGATAGAGAAATAAGACTAGAAGAGAAGAATGAATTCTAATGATGTTCCTTTACTCTTCCAATGATAGAATTATGACCAAAATAGAAATCATAAGAATCTGATATAAAAATAGAGTTTCTGGAATTCTGATCGGCAAACTATAAACTCATAAAATGTTCATAACTTCAACAATTTACCTCTGTTTTGCATGAAACCAAAGCCAGAGTGTTGTAGGAAGATAGGCGACTATACTCAGATGAAGAAACAACAACAAAAACTCAACAATTATTTCCTTGCACGATTCCTAATGCACCATGAATGGTATGGCCTCCTTGATGGGCGATTTGGCAAGTAAAAATCAAAGACACCAAACTAAAATTTGCTAGTTGGTAGAAAGGGTCACCCAAGGTAGAGAAACTGAATTCCAAGACACCCAGAATGAAATAAAATTCACTCACAAAGCTGTATGTAAAATCGAATTTCAGCTATGGTAGCATCAACAACTTCAAAACTGGAAAATATCATCAAAAATTTCATCTGTTGTGCTCAATCTGCTAGTCTGATTTGAGAAGCAGCAAAAAGCCAATTAGGTGTTATCTTTCAAACACGAAATTGGATAAGAAGCTTGGAGGTAAGCTTTCCTCGAAGCAATAATTCAATTGTCATTTTGATAGCATAACATTAGCAAAATTCATGGATACCAATGCTGAAGCAAAGCATTCATTTTATAGAAGAGTAGAAGACTCTTCAATTCCTCAAGGAAGTACGCCAAAAGTCACATGAGACTCTTCAAATTTCCAGAAAACTTTCCAACTTCTCAAAAAGGCATCCATTTTATCAAGGCACAAATAAACTTTATTTTTTAAAAGAATATCTTCAAGAAAAGGCGTCCATTTTTCCCAAGGCATAAAAAGACTTTAAATATTAAATTTATCCTCCATGATGGCGTCCCCCTTCATGACCACCTTTTAAGAACAACTTAAAGTTATTTTCCCTAGACCAAGGGGTCAACTGCAAATTATAACATTAATGCCTTTAATCACCAAAATTAAACCTCTAGAAGCCAAACTTGAATTGCATTAAATGCTCCAACTGAAAATGAAGACTTTTGAAGACTGACAACTGCATACTACCACAAATAGAATTTACTAAAAATAGTAAACTCCCTAAAAATCCACAGAACCTCAGAACTGGAAACCCTAATTTTACCTCACACAAGCCTACAACCTTCCGGAATAGGCTAATGAGTGTCAGAACAGATCACTGATGAGAAGGGGACATTATAGATGCTTCACATTATTATTCCTTTTTAAAATAGGGAGTTAGGTTGCATGTAACTTTCCTTTGTCTTAGCTACTCATATTTGCAAGCGTTAAATACTTTAGTTACACATTAGGTTATAAATTTTCTATGTCTTCTAGAACTATGAGCTAAACATGGAAGATATATATGCCTTTTTGAGTTGGCCACCATAATCAATGTTAAAAAGAATAAGAATTCATATTTATTTCTAAAGTTAGTTCCTAATGTCTGTCAATCATATTCAAGATGCTTTATTATTATAGGTTGCAACCTAAAATCAAAGCAATCAAGATTTTATAACCATGGTTTAAGTGCTAATCTATGGCTATGAAGTAGAAGACCTAATATGTAAATGAAGATATTGCATCCATAATAGGATTATCCAAACATTCTCTAGGTGGATGGTAAGTTAATGAATGAGATCAGTTCCATGTCCCAAAAAGAACCATTCTCAGCAAGGGTTGGAATATATATATATACACAATATTCTTGAAACTTAAACATACAAATTACATGGAAACACAATCTATTTACTGTAAAGGACAACAAAAAATTTAAACTACATGTACACACAATATTCAAGGTAGGTATTTGATTCATAAGGACCTGTTGGAAAAATAAGGACAAACAACTGAGAAGGGGGGGGTGAATTAGTTGTCACAAAATATTTAAACTTTTCAAACTTTACTTAACTTAATCTCAAATTTGATGAATGAACAATAAACCATGA
Organism: Sequoia sempervirens; assembly: GCA_007258455.2. Classification (NCBI taxonomy): domain Eukaryota; kingdom Viridiplantae; phylum Streptophyta; class Pinopsida; order Cupressales; family Cupressaceae; genus Sequoia; species Sequoia sempervirens. The sequence goes on along the minus strand of VDFB02271358.1, from coordinate 1,107,354,430 downwards.
ACAATCAACACATTAGAAACACAAAGAACACCAAGATTTTTACATGGAAACCCTGTTAGGGGAAAAACCATGGTGGATGTTAGTCCACAATATTATACCCTGTTAAAAGTATAATGAAAAATAATGGGGATGCACATGCATTCAGGCACATTGCCTAGAGCTCACTGCTCAAATACAAAAGGGCTCATTGCCCAACAATACAAAGCAATTCGGATTAGATCCGCAAGGTATGAACTAAGAAAATAGCTTCTACAAAAGCCTAATTACAGTTCCAGTTAAGCATCGAAACACTCATTCACACTTCGCTCAAACTTCTTCACAATCTGCTCTTCAATCAAATGAATAGATCAATATTCACACACTTTCTCTTCTCTGGCTTTTCTTCGCTTCATTCACCCTACAACTTCGCTCAAACAATCACTCTTATATATCTGCAACATGGAATTACATCAACAACTTCGTCAACCAAAAATATAAAACATATTTACAATGTTAGCCCAAATTTACAAATAGAATTTTCAATCTGAATCAAACACCATCGACTAATATTATGACGTGAACTAAAAAATATCCTCGAGTGCACCAAACATTCAAATTTAAATCTTCAAGGATCTGCAACACGTTACAACCATCATGTCGGCTAAGAACATGAAAACCCGAACATACATGAGAAAAAATATTTGACCACGAGCACACCGATCAATGTGGACATACAACGAAGATAGAGAATGATCTAGAAGCATCCACAAGCAGTAAGAACTAACAGAGAAGCATCCACAGCAACATAAATTACCATAATCACATAAAATTCAATCAGGAGCACTGACAAAAACCACATAAACACTATTAGAGCACAACTATTCATAACACGATCAAATCTTCACGTGGACCTCTAAAAATTTTGGTAGATGATCTAGATACTCACAACAATAAACCTTTTATTCCACAACAATTGATATTCAACGTACAAAACAAAACACCTTCTTGACCTTCACTGTTCCACTGGCAACCTACAACTCTTTCTTTAATAATTTTCTCACTATCCTTGACATATATAGCCTTCAATACAATCAATGCTAATAGTGTTGACATCAATGACAACCACATATCAAAAACACAACCATAACATCCAACAGGACCATACTATACCCAATAAATGATAAGATTCATGTGAAATATGCTCATGTAAGCCATTGTGATTTTCAATTTCTATCCATGATCTCATTTCAGATTTTGAAAACATTGGACTTCATAAAAAAAAAATTATTGACAATCTAAAAAGTGACTATGGTCAATGCTAATTCCTATTGTAATTTTGTTTAAATTAGGTAGTTTTGCATAAGATGCTGCAAATATATTTCATGTTTGTTGATTGTAATAGGGACAAAATAGGCAACCAAATCCTAGTGGAAGATAGTTGATCAATTCCAAATGAATACCATAAAATAAAGTATTTTTAATAGCTTTATGACAGGAAAAGTTGCAAGAAAGAGTCTCTTAAATATTTGATGACATCAAAATGTTTTTGACTAGAACCTAATCATTAGAAAAGAGTCAAGTTAAATTGAAATAACATATTTAAGACCAAAATCCCTAAGGCCTACCTTCGCAAGATTGGATTTTAAAAACCACTATCTATTAAGAACTTAAGGTTTTTAGAGTCCATAAAATTAAGTAAAAAGCTTTTGAAAAATATTCTACACAGATTTTTCCAAAAGCTTTTATTCAACCACTATCTACTCATCTAATAACTTACTACATCCAAAAGCCAAATTTGAATGAAAACACATTAATACTATTGATGCAAATTCTCCACGGGAAATTTAAAGTCTATATCTAACACATGTTGGTGTAATTAATATTTAATTACACTTTGCATAAGTTTACTTAGGCTTTATTTAATTCCTAAGTTATAGGTTTTATCCTTATCTTGTTGAGCTGTCTTGTTGCTCAAGATAAGATTAGGTTTATGCATCTTTTTCTTTTATAAAGCAAATTATCCCTTGTAATATTTTGTACTTCAAATATATCAATTTGCACATCTTTTTCAAATCTCTACTTTTTCATTTTTCTCTTCTATGGAAGGTGATTTTTCTGGTTTGCAATCAAATCTTGGTTTCTAACAACACACACACACACACAAACTTTAAAGTTTGTATCACACACACATGTTCACACATTCAAATTGAAGGTTAATATATTTTGAACTATCTATGCTTATAAATCTAATGCTTGAAATTGAAATTGATAAGGAAATCCATGGTTACAGATGGAAGATGGCATAAGATATAAGTATGAAATCCTTGAGATAGGCTTTCCAAACCTCAAGTGAAAGTTATCTTTGCTTGGAAGTTCTAAAATGAATGTAACCCGTAGGATCCCAATTTGACTACTACACATGACTAACATTAAAGGAGAAAATAGTTGATGCATTAGCAGAAGAATTTTGAAAATTTCTAGATATTACAAGTACATAATCACTTTTTACTTTTTAAAGACAAAGGACACTCCATTGTTGTTTCTATGTCTTCCTTTCTGATGCTTAGAAAATATAAACTGCAAAAACTGAGAAAGTATGGTATTGTTCAGGGCATGCCCTAGGGTGTTGCCCATTATGCTCGTCGATAGGTAGATTCTATAGACTGGGAGCCCGACCTTTCATATGATGTCATTATTCAGGAGTTCCTAGCTCTACCGCCTCTAATTTGGGAGATCTGACCTGATATTGTTGAGCCACTTGTTTCAACCTATTATGCAGAGTATCTATTTCTTCATCCATTCCATGTATTACCATTCCTAATGAGCCAACACCACTACCTGCTGAGGAGGAGGTTGTCGTTGCATACGGTCACCAACAGAGGAGAGAGGAGGTTGGTGAGGAGGAGGTGGAGGATTTCGAGGATAGTGGTGATGAGGAGGACAACAGTGAGGATGAGGATAGCAGTGATGGTGATGAGGGGTATGGAGGTGGAGGACTAGGTGCAAGTGGATCAGGTCCAACCATAGATGTATAGGAGTATACGGTGACTCGTAAGAGGAAAGCAATTGTAGATCCTACAGAGCAACATGTATGGATTAGGGTACCTTCTCATCAGCAGCAGACATAGATTGTGAGCCTACAAGTGCAGGTTCAGACCTTACAGGGTCAGCTGGTTCAGGCTCAGGGTCTATTGACGCAAACACAGGCTCAGATGCAAGCACAAGCCCAGTCACATGCACAGGCTCTAGCTAAGGTACAGGAGATAGGTTGCAGAGGAGGCTCAGGCTACAACTGAGAGATAGTAGAGATTGGTGGATGGTACCACTATAGCGGATTATATGCGAGAGGTTGTTTGTGTTGGTCGGGAGGTAGAGTACAACAAAGGTAAATTATATGATGTTGTTCCTTCATAGCAGAGAGTGAGTTATGCATAGTCACGATCTGGTAGGTCCCATTCGAGGACCGTGAGTAGAGGTGTGACACAACCCCTCTCGAGAGACCCAAGAGATCCTGTACATCTGGTGGTTGAGGGACTGGTCCCAAGATGCCTACACCGTCTAGAGCCAACAACACATAGTTTCATGATTGTACCCTCTGTTATATTTTGAGATGTGATGTACACTCCGATTACAACCATTTTTGATGATATATCTCTTTTTATTTCAGACATCATTGTATACTTGACATTATGATTTTGAGATCTATATGATATGCAGTGGATTTTATTGATCTATTATGTGTTCTATATGATTCTATGATGGATGCATTTATTTTCTATGTTCTATATGCTATGTGATGATCCTTATATTATGATGTTATGGATGCAATTTATAATCATGATGACATGTTTATGATTTATGATGTTCTATCTATGATGTGTAAATATGAGTATGTTCATAATGATGATGTATGGATGCATGATGTATGTAGTATTTACATTAATGAAATAGATGTATGATGTGTAGTTCCAAATTATATGATAATGTGCCTATATGTATGATGATGTATATGATGTTTTAATGCTATATGACGTGTGATGTAAATGAGATATGTGCACTTTTATTCTTGTGATATATTTTAAATTCAAATACATGATGTAATGAATATAATGGTACATTGATTGCATGATATAATGAATGGATGTACAATATGGAATGTAATCTTAGATATTGTGGATGTTTTTGATAGTTTTTCTCATGCAGTTTTATGATGTGTGATATGAAAAATATGATATGTTCAATGCAAATTATTTGATTTAAATGTATGAATGATGAAATGATAAATTAAATTACTTCTAATGTATGCAATGAAAATGACATTGCAACTACATGATAATGATGATGTTTTTGTTAATGTCAAGTATACTCAATCCCTTATGAGAAAAAAATATCATCGTTTTTGAATCCTTTACCAACTTTTGTAACAAACACTCTGCCGATGTAAAACTATCATGAATGCAATCTGTTTTATCATGCAAATCTACATGCAAACATTGGCATCTTAACAGTCCATTTATTGTGCTTTGTATCATCATAGAGATTTAAAATGTTGAAAGTGAGTACAAGCATCGATGGTATAATTTAGACCATGATGACCTGAGTACTACTTCTATGATTTTTGATATTGCAAGTGAACACAAGCATCTAGGTATAATTAAATCGAGATGACCTGAGCATTTCTTGCGTAAACAGACAAGAATCAATCACTTTCCTATGTGAATTCTAAATGTCATCAGTGATACTTTGTAGATCATGTCTCGCGACAATTCACATAATAATAATGATTAACTCACAGACAACAGAAAAATAAAATACCATTCTCCTTCCTAGCTTCTCTAGTTCAATACATCATCGAGTTGCTCCAAAGAAATGATAACAAAGATCAAAGTACAATTATCCAACCTTTGCAAAATTATTTTCAACCATTATTCATATTAGATCATCCATTTTGATTTGATTTTATGTTCGATTTTTTGATGTTTTTGTGATTTTTTGAGATTTTGACCAAACCTAACCTAAAGACCTATCCTAGGGGCCTTGGGGGCTGATCAAAGATTAGCCTTATCTACGTTATTCACGCAGAGACCACGTAGTTCGACTGACGACATTGTTTTTGAGTTTTTGACTATTTTTGAATTATTTTTTTATTTTGATATGTTACTGATGTTTGATGCATTTACGATGGTGATTGAATGTTCAATGTTGGGTTGTGTTTTGATCATTTTTTTGTTGTGTTTGTCTATTTGGTTAAGCTCGAAGTTTATTGCCCCCAGTAAGGTCAGGATGTTTTCCCCCAAGCTAGGGTGGGACATGACCACATTGCAATGATACGATAAGGGATGGAAAAATGATAGTGAATGTGAGTGACAATGACATGCCTTTAATAGATGGAAAAGCTAGTTCAAATCACAAGTAGCGCTTGTTTCCAGGTTTTCACTATCTGTTTTTATTGCACTTTTTTAGTCTTTATGATTTTTTAATTAATTTATTATTATTTTTTGTATTTTTCTCTTTTCTGATTTTTTTTGTAATTTTCCCGTCATAGAGACGCCTGTTTGCCAGGTTTTCATCAAGGTAACCATTTTTCTAGAACTTGAACCGTGCACTAGGTGATTCAGGTGTAGAACTTTCTGAGATGGATACTATTGATTGGTTCATCAAACAGATCCCCTTCAGGTGTAGCTAATTGATAGGCTCCAGACCCATAAACTGATATGATGACAAAGGGACCTAGCCAGTTAGGTTCAAATTTCCCTTTCTTTTCTCTATCCTATTGATTTCTAGGGTTTTCCTTTAGAACAAAGTCACCAACTTGAAAGACTCTAGGCTTTACCCTATGATTGTAGCTTCTAGACATTCTCTGTTGATATGTTGTCAAATGATTCACAACTTGTTGACAATGTTCATCCAATAGTTCTAACTCTTGAAGTCTAGAGACTCTATAATCCTCATCTAGAATGATACCCTTCAGTGAAACACAGAGTGATGGAATCTCAACCTCAATGGGTAATATGGCCTCTATTCAATATACCAAGGCATATGGTGTAGCTCCTGTAGGCATTCTAATGCCGGTTTTGCATGCCCAAAGAGCAGAATTTAATTGAACATGCCAATCATGTCCAACATCATTAACTGTTTTCTTTAGAATTTTCAGAATTGTTTTATTTGAGACCTTTGCTTGACCATTTCCTTGAGGGTAGTACGGTGTTGAAAAACAATGTTGGATATGAAACTTCTCACATAATTCCTGGACAACCTGGTTCTTAAAAGGTCTACCATTGTCTGTTACAATGGACTGAGGTATTCCATACCTATAGATGAGGTAGTTCAATATGAAAGACGAGATCTATTTTCCAATGATTGTTGTTAAAGGAACTACTTCTATCCATTTTGTAAAGTACTCTGTTGTTGTGATTATAAATTTTTTTCCCATTGGATGAAGATGGATTTATCTTTCCTACCAGGTCCAATCCCCACTGACAAAAGGGCCATGTTGATGTAAACGGATACAATTCTTGTGCCAGTGCATGAATTAAGTTACCATGGATCTGACATTTCTAGCATTTTTTTAAAAACTGATAAGACTCCCTCTCCATATTCGGTCAGTAGTATCCCAAACGGAGGAGTTTCTTCACTAGGGTTAGTCTGCTTGAATGAGTTCCAGAAATACCGTCATGAGCTTCATGTAAAGTTTTCTTAGATTCGTTATGTTCTAGACACTGAAGAAGAGTACCATCTAGACCTTGATGGTAAAGTATGTCAACGATTAAGGTATGTCGTACGGATTGGCGAATGAGGTTACGTTTCTAATTTCTTGAAAGATCAGGAGGAAGGATATTTTCCTTAAGGTAAGCATAGGTTTTCCCATAGATTGAGGATTCAACGTCAACTAATTGGCATATGGTTTGAGAATCTAGATTATCATAAGCAGGGTTAGACACTTGTTCTACCATAAACTCATAACCTCATTTTTTTGGTAACTGCAAGAGAGAAGCAATTGTTGCCATAGCATCACCATTGTTATAGAGCTCAAAAACGTCATCATTCCCCAAATACTCATAGAACTGGAAGAATGACACATAAAGATTGAAAACAAAGAAAAAGATTTTAGTTCAACATGGAAGAGACCTAAATGTCTCGACGGCTTGCGTCATCCCAAAAAGGAAAACACAAGACAAGCAAAAAGGATAAAGTGTTTACAACATAGAGAAGAATGTAGGTACATATAGAGGAATGCACAAAAAGAGATATACATCAAATAAAACATTACAGGGGATCACATTACGCACATGCAATCACGTAAAGAAACATGAAAAAGCGAAATAAAGCAAAAAGACTAGTAAGGCACATGTGAGTCAACCTATAGCAGGTCGTTCGCATCCCAATATTTTTTGGTATATACGAAAGGTTGAAAACTAGCCAAAGGTGCAATATCAAGTGTTGAACTAGGACATGCACCAAGTTCAACACTCTTTTTAGGAGATTGTCATTTAATCTCATAAAAGAGGAGAACAATGAATTCAACTCATTATACACTTGTTCACCAGTCTTTGTAATGTTAGTGTCATCATCTAAATTAATCACAATAGGAGGTTGAATGACAATATCCATAGAAGTTTGTTCATGTTTACATTGCAGCAAGGGTGAAGAGACATCATGCCTTGTGGGAGATAAGTTCGGATTTTGATTTTCTATGTTGCTCTTTTCTTCTTTACTTTGTAACATACGAGCAATAGCATGACGTCTACACCTACGCTCTCTAAAATTTTGATTTCTTCTTAATATGTTGTTGATTTTTTATTATGTAGGAGTGGGTTTGTCAACCATAAGTTTCTTTTCTTCCCTTAGGGGAGGAATAGAAGGAACCATATGTGGTTGCTCCACCACTTTCTCTTTAGCTTTGTAAACTTGTTTGATTTTAGGAGGCACAACAAAATTGCTTTGATTGTCTTGTGGTCTCTTATAAGAAATGGTAGGATAATTTGTCATAGGTTGCTCTTGGATATTTGGAAGGTCTTTTGGTTCAATTATGGTTTCATAAAGAATGGGTGGCTCAATCACGGGTTGAGGCATATTTCTAAGGATAATTATTCTATTTGCTTCACCTTAAACTTTTGATATGCTTTGAAAAATTAGTCCTCACGAGGTCTGATAGGTTCGATTGGCTCAAGCCAAAAGAAATCTAATGAAAAGTTCCCATAGGAAGACGCAGGAGTAAAGCCACTATGATGCACAGTAAAGATATCATTGCCAAAGGGAAACTTTAGACATTTATGCACAACCGATGGGATGAAATTCATGGAGTGAAGCTACGGATAGCCTAACTTCACATGAAATTAGTCCAACAATGGGATGATGGTGAATGAGACATTTAATGTTTTTGGTTTGACCTTTAGAGAGAGATTTATTGAGCCAATCACAAGGCAAGCAAAACCATTATGCGTTTTGATCCATGGTTTTGGTCTTTCATATGTATCTTGATAAAGTTCATGCATAAATAGGAATTCTTCAGTGATCACGTTCTCTACACAAACAGGATCAATTAATATCACATTGGTAGGCTTATCATTGATTCTTCCAGCTATGTAAAGAGGACCATCAGGTGCATGTTTGATTATGCCATTTTGTGAGAAAGAAATATCAAGGGGCATTTTGGTTTGGCCCTTACAAGGTTTAGCTTCAATAAATGACACCATTATAATAATTTCTTCCTCATTGTTATCTTTTGTGTTTTCATCATCTATGTCAACATTCATCACATCATTCTTTGTATCACTAGCTTTGACAAATGAAATAGTGTGGTTCGACATAGGATTGGTAAAGATTTGTAAGTTTTGGTTAGGAGGAGCTATAGACTTATTACCTTGATCATTCAAACCTCCAATTTGAAGATGATTAGAATCAATGAGGTCTTGCACAAGATGTTTAAAATGCTTACAATATTCTGTATCATGTCCATTTTGTCAGTGGTAATGGCAATAAGTGTTTGATCTATAGTTTGAGGGTAATGGTTTATTAGGATCAGGAGCTCTGAAAGGAGGTAAGGAAATCATATTCTTGTCCATGAGCAGCAGCATGATATTATGAAGGGTATTAGGTAGAGGGGTAAATTTTCTATTCCTATCCCCAAAGGAAAAAGGATTTGTTGTCTTTATAGTAGCAACTTGGTTATCAAATTGTTGATTTGGTTGAGGGTAATTAAGTTGTAAAAAGGCCCTATTTTGTTTCTTGTAAGGTTGGTAACTATTTTGAGGTGCAGATTCAGAATTTTTAGGACAGCTAGGGGGATTTTTCACATCAAAGCCATAAGTCAAATTCTGATAGTCACGAAGGGATGTACATAACTGCGTGAAGGATGGGAATTTCAAAATATCAAGTTTGGTTTGGATTTTATTTTGTAAATTGGCAATAAACATTTGTTGAAGGTCAACATCAAGAATCTTAATGTTTATTTGTGAATAAAGCATTTGATATCATGCTATGAAATTAATAACCTTTTCATCATCCTTTTGTTTACATGTCATTAAATCGGCTAGGGTCATCTTGGGACCCATGTGAATGTGGAAGTGGTTGTAAAAGGCATAAATAATCTCATTGAATGAGTTTATTGAGTTGTTCGATAAAGAGAAAAAACCATTCTAAAGTAGTATCCTTCAAGGATCTAGGGAAGAGCTTAGCCAAGATCTAATCTTCAAAGATGAAATCACAACATAGGGTTGTGTAAGCAAAAACATGGCTAACAAGATCTCCTTTGCCAGCATATTTCTCGAATCTAGGAACTTCTATACATTATGGCATTTGGTTCTCAATATCTCTAGAGATAGCAGGTTGGCTTTGATGTATTGTGACGGTTGACCATTGTTTTGGTTTAGGATGACGATTTGTTGTTGAAGGGCTGACATATTTTGCAAAAGTGTGTTAACGATGGGATCATTGTTGGTATTGTAAGATGGAGGAGAATAAGGTGGAGTGGTGTATGTATGCAGAGGGAAAGTAGATTATAAATTTGTGAGGGAGGATGGTTGAGGAGATATGGTATTTGAATGCACAAAGCTAGAAGGATTCCCTATGGAAATACCTAAGGAAGTGTTGAAATTGCTAGTAGGCTGGATGGTTGTGGTGACATGAGTACTAGTGTATGTAGGAATAGAGATGGGTATTGTAGAAGGAGAACTAAAGTTCCACCTTGGCTTTGAGTATACCCCAAAGCTTGAGTACAACTAGTCATGGTAGGGATGGTATAATTAACATCATGCACATTGGTTGTAGGTAGGGAAGTAATTGGGAATGAGGTATGCATGTTACGATCCATAGGGGGCTGATTAACAACATTATTAAAAAGAGAGTTAGAAAAACCAAGATTCATGACGAATGGTGTATTGAGGGATGACACGAGTCTCGAACTACGTCTCATAATAGTATTGCTAATAGGACACCAAGAACTATAAATCTCATACAAGTTTTACAAACTCAATGCCAACCAAAAATGGAAAGATGGTAAAATGCAATGCAATGACCTAGAATGCAATTTTCAAATTCTAAACAAGGTAATTTGTTGATTACACTATGTAAAAATCTGAAAATGAAGTCTTGTACATGGTATTTTGAAATCACACAATGAACTAAATTTATCAAATTAAGCTAGATATGATCAAATTGATGAAACATAAATTCTACAAATGAAAACAAAAATTTGAAAGCAACAAGCAGGAATGCAAAAATGAATATTTTAGTGCCTAGAAAATCAAAATGCAACCTTGATCAAGGACTCATTCACCCTAGGGAGAATGGGTGCTAGGTAAGGGTTTTGAAACAATTTTTGTATAGATTTTTGAGTAAATTATAGTGGTTTCCATATTCTAGTTTGTTACAGCAAGTTTCAATTTGATTTTTTCTATAAATTCAATGTGAAATGCAAGTGCAAAGTGTGATAAAATGGCAACCTAGAAAAGCTAGTTTGATATGCAATTTTGTTTCAATTTTCAAATGCAAATGAATGATATGTAAAATGATATGTAAGATGACTGGTTTTTTTGTATTTTTTCAAAGTTAAAGAATGCAAAATATGCAATCCTAAAACCCTTAAATGAAATGGAAATTTAAATGAAAACTAAACACCCTAAATGAGACCTAATTCAATGAAAAGAGATGCAAGATCTAAATCTACGATGAAAGAGGACTCCAAAATCAGAAAATGCAATGATCAAACTCAGGTTCACCAAAGCAAAACATTGAAAAATATTTTTTGGGAATGAAAAATGAATGAATTGAATAATGAAGCTATTTCTCTAGTTTCATTCAAAATATGTGCTATAAAATGCAAATGAAGGACAACAACTAAATCTGACTAAAACAGTAATCAAAAGGAAGATCTAGAAAGGGAAAAATAATGTGTAACTTTCACCAAAAGTCACCTTTTTAACCTCACTTAGGACTCATTCGCCCTATGGAGAATGGGTGTCCTGGCTAGGGTTTTTGAAAATTGCTTTATGGGTTCTCTTTTGCTCAGTCTGCACTCCCATATTCCAGGTGTTCACTATCGGAAAGTCAAAAATAAATTTTGTAGAAGAGTTTCCATGATTTGACAATTTTTCTTGCAACTTTGACAATTTTGCAACTTTCTTCAATTTTTCTCTTCAAATGATCTTCAACCTAAAATCTACAATCACACATTAAAGAGAGAAAAATATTGTTTGTTAGGGAATGGGGGTTTACCTTGGTCAAACCTCATTTTTGTTGGGAATAGGATGCCATTTAATTACAATCCTAAACATATTTCATGTATCTCCTAAGTCCTTGGAAAGTGTTCCCCAACACTAGGATTAGAAAGAGATTAAATTCAAATGAAATGAACATGTAAATTGACATTTGTAATTATTCCTAAATGATAGGAACATGTGAGGGCATCCAAGAAGAGCTCCTACAAAATAGGAGCACATAGGGTGCCCACATGGAAGGTGGAACCCACCTTGATTTCAGTTAATTGTTTGGAGAAAGATAACACTTTAGTAATGCATGCAAAGATCCTAGAAGTTAAAAAATGATATTTAAATGAGTGGAGTTCAGTTCAGTTCAGTTATCTTCAGTTGCATGTAGTTAGTTTGAGTTGCATGTTAGTTGACTTCAGTTGACTTGAGTTGCATGCTAATGACTTGAGTTGCATGATAGATAACAGGTGGATACATTCAGTTAAGCGGGGATGATCAATCATGCATCATGTTTGCATGAATTGATGGAGATATATGTTTCAGTTAACAGAGATTGACTTGGACCCACCTTGGGTGCCCAAGTTGAGATCTTGGAGTTAACACCTTTGCATGAGAAGAAATTTACAAGGATCAGTTAAGTGGGGCCCATTCTTGGGCACTGACTTTGAGGAGAAGCTTGGAAGATGTATTCGTAATCAACGTTGAGTTAAGACTTCAGTTTGGGACACCCAAATTGATGAAGGACTTGGTTTGACATTATTTTTCATGGAAGAACTCTACTTGCACAAGAATGGTGTAGATATTTGTGAGGAGCTTTATCCTCTTGTAATTTTCAACTCTTTGGAGTTTACAATGTTCACAATTTTTTATTAATTGCAGCAAGTTGAAGAGAGTTCTAAGAGAGTAGTTTTGTGAAGCATGGCACAAGATGTGTGGATTCATGCTTGGACACATGAGAGTTTATTGCAGGTTGTGAAGAAGAATTTTTGAAGGAAAAAGAATCATCTCAAACAAGGATTGATAAATTATTATTGTAATCTTGTTCTAAGGTTAAATAATACAAGCACTATTGATTCTGGTGGTGGAATTTTTTCCCGAAAGGGTTTCTCCACGGTATATGTTATGTCACTTCTATCTTCTGGTCTTATTCTTCTACAATATTTTGTCTACTTCTATAATTGGTAAAATTAATCTAAACAAATAATCATACACAAATAAATTGTAACAAAGAACATTTAATTAGATCTACAATCTCATAGTTTTACAAATTATTAAGTGGTGCAAGAGCACCCTTGATGCAATTTTAAGTTATATTGTGAAACTTTGGTTTTTGTTTTGTTTTGGATTTATTGATATAAATAAGGTAATTTGAGACCATCCTAAGTGGTTTAGGACCATTTTTGGTCATTTGGTGAAATTTAGGCAAATATTGTAAAAATTGTAAAAGTTGCTCAAGAAAGTTGTCAAGCAACTTGTCAAAAAGTGTCATTAAGGTGTTTTGTCAACAAAATAATCAAAAGGTGGTTTCAAATAGTTGGTTTTTGTTGAAAATGTATAAATACACCCTCAAAAACTCGAATTGGGGGTTGGAGACATTGTTTTTGAAGTTTGATGAATGGAAACCTCAAATTTTGTGTGTATTTTCTAATTTTTACATTATTTTCAGGTTGAAGTTGTGCATTGTACGACCTGGTATGGACTCATATCAAGGAGTATAATCTATGTATGGAAAGAAATTTTTTTCTAGTTTACAATTATTTTTGTCTCATTGAATTTTATTGAGTTTTGTGGGAGATATGACTATTTTGGTGAGACTGCCCTATTCTAACAATATTGTGCAGAATTTTCAGTCTAAAAAACATGATGTTACAGATTGTACAGTCCATATTTTTATTTGAAACCAATTGGATTTTGTTTCCATGTGAATCTACTTTAATTTGCTTCAAGTCTCATAAAATTTTATTAAGATCTAAATAAGTTATGACCATTTTTGTGAGGGCAGGTCTGAACCCTACCTAGGGTTTATAGTTTTGGGGAAAATGCAATAAATTTCTTTTTCACCGTTGGATCTTCATAAAAATTGGAGAAAAATTCTATAATTATGTTATCTTCAATCTCACTGAAGTGATTGGCTTTATTATTAGTGTTGTGGAGGTTACTAATGACAGTTCATTGCATTAAATTATGGGCTACCATGGCAATGTTTCCAATATGATCTAGAATGCATTTAATCATTGTTTGAGATGAATGAGTTTATTAAAGTTGTCAAGTGAATCGAGTTTGTTGCATGTTTGTCATTGTTGATGATTTCTCAATTGTGTTATTGAAAATTAAGCCAAGAATTCCTAAGAGCAATAATTTTGTATCATTGCTTTGAATGATTGGTTGAGTTGAATTGTGATCCTCCTAGCACTGCATCAAATTGGTACCAGAGCCTAGTAAGGTTTGGGTAGAGAAAGAGTTTGTGTTTGTGGTTGTGGTTGTGTGTGTGTGTGCAGGTTGAGGAAGGATCCTGATTGCCTAGGTGAGGCAAAGTGAAGTGGAAGCAAGGAGAGACTTGCTTGTGAAGATGGATTTTTTGAGAAGATTGGAAAGATGTTTGCAGGATGAGGATTCAAAAAGAAGGAAGAAGAAACAAGAAGAGAGGAAAAGGCAAAGCAAAAGAATAAGGATCAAGAAATGAGGCAAGCACTAAAGGCACTTATTAAGGAGATAGAAAGATGTGAGGCTAATCTCAAATAGTTGTATAGGCAAGCTACAAGTTGGCATTTGACAGTGAAGGAGAGAGTTGTGTGGCCCATCAAAAAAAATATTCAAAGAAGGAAAAGACAAGCAAGGATGGCAGCAAATGAGGCAGAGGTAAATTTTGTTGAGCAAAGTAAGTTACAAGTTGAGATGCATGATATTCCAATTGTGTTTGAAGATGAACAAACTTCTTTGTTTGTTGATGAACATATTGATGTTGAGATAAATGATATGGTTGTTGTTGGTAATCAAGTAGTTGATGATTTTTTTGTTGATGAACAAGTAGAGAAAGTTGTTGATGTTGCTGATAAAGTTGGTATTGATACTCAAGATGTTGTTGATAATAAGGTTGGTAATAAAGATGTTGCAAATTTGTTTTCTAATGAGGTGTATGCAGATTTGCAAGAATATGATGCAGGTTGTGGTAATGGTGAGAATGTTCTTATATGGTACTCTAATGATGAGATTGCAGCTATAGATGATGCTACTGAGGTATATACACAAGAAGTGGACTTTTGGAACATGAAAGTTGAGAGGTTGCTAGAGAAGAGATCGTATAAGAGGAAGAGGAAGAAGGACCTAGGGATAATTGCCAAGATAAAGGATAAACTGCAAAAGAATTGGAAGACTGGGAAGAAGGAGCAGACCAACTTTCAAGAGGACTTGAATTTGCTTTTCTTTGGGAATATGGTGCAGGAGCACCCTTGATAAAATTTTAAGTTATGTTGTGAAACTTTGGTTTTTGTTTTTTTTTGGATTTATTGATGTAAATATGGTCATTTGAGACCATACTAAGTTGTTTAGGACCATTTTTGGTCATTTGGTGAAATTTAGGCAAATATTGTAAAAATTGTAAAAGTTGCTCAAGAAAGTTGTCAAGCAACTTGTCAAAAAGTGTCATTAAGGTGTTTTGTCAAAAAACTAATAAAAATGTGGTTTCAAATAGTTTTTTTTGTTGGAAATGTATAAATACACCCTCCAAAACTTGAATTGGGGGTTGGAGACATTTTTTTTGAAGTTTGATGAATGGAAACCTCAAATTTTGTGTGTATTTTGTGATTTTTACATTATTTTTAGGTTGAAGTTGTGCATTGTACGGCCTGGTATGGACTCATATCAAGGAATATAATCTATGTATGGAAATATATTTATTTCTAGTTTACAATTCTTTTTGTCTCATTGAATTTTATTGAGTTTTGTGGGAGATATGACTATTTTGGTGAGACTGCCCTATTCTAACAATATTGTGCAGAATTTTCAGTCTGAAAAATATGATGGTACAGATTGTACAATCCATATTTTGATCTGAAACCAATTTGATTTTGTTTCCATGTGAATCTAATTTAATTTTCTTCAAGTCTCATAAAATTTAATTAATATTTGAATAAGTTATGACCATTTTTGTGAGGGGAGGTCTGAACCCTACCTAGGGTTTATAGTTTTGGGGAAAATGCAATAACTTTCTTTTTCACTTTTGGATCTTTATAAAAATTGGAGGAAAATTCTATAATTATGTTATCTTAAATCTCACTGAAGTGATTGGCTTCATTTTTTTTTTTTGGAAGTTATTAACGACAGTTCGTTGCATTAAATTGTGGGCTGCCATGACAGTGTTTCCAATATGATCTAGAATGCATTTAATCATTGTTTGAGATGAATGAGTTATGAAAGTTGTCAAGTGAATCAAGTTTGTTGCATTTTTTTCATTTTTGATGATTTCTCAATTGTGTTATTGCAAACTAAGCCACGAATGCCTAAGAGTAAGAATTTTGAATCATTGCTTTGAATGATTAGTTGAGTTGAATTGTGATCCTCCTAGCACTACATCATTAAGCTACATAGTTACCTCTATTTTCAGAATTTGGGTAGAGTTTGGGGAACCTTTCTCTTAAATGTTTGAAGTTTTTTTGGTTGTAGTGGGAGGATTTACTATTGTGTTATTACAGATTTGTAAAAGAAGTATGTTATAATGTATTTGGGTTGATGGCTATAAGACCTGGTATGACTTGCTCAATCCCTGAAAGGAAAGGCCTGGTAAGAGAGTTGTTCTCCTAGGTGGTAAGGGGAGGGCAGTTGGGTTAAACTATTTATTGGGTTAGAGTTAGTCGATTAACCTTTAGTGGTCTTTAACATATGGTTTTGTGCTAGTTGAATTGGTCCGTGGGTTTGGAGCTCATGGTTTTGAGTCCATGGTTTTGCATGTATGGATGATCTTCATTCAAGAGATGGTTATCATGATGTCATGGATATATTGCTTGCATGTTATAGTGGGAGTTTTTTGATAGTGATGGTTTGATTTTTATCTTGTTGCCATGTATAGCTCGGTATCATAGTTCAGTGAGAGCTTTGGTAGGATATGGTTATCTTCATGTGATTTGAAGAGGTTTTAACATCTTGTTTCATGGAGTACCCTTAGAGTCTTTGGTAAAGGTGTTATTGTTCTTCCTTTGGAGAGGATGTAGTTATTTTTAATTTTGAGTATTAATCATTTGCTTGGAGCTTCATGATTATGCAGGTTGCATTTGAAGTTGGCATGGATTGATTAGTGGGTGCTCATGGACACTAGAGAGACTTGGGTTAGGCCAAATATTTCTTATGTTAAGAGATATATGTTGGAATGGTTACTTGTAAGAAAATATTTTTCAACACTAAAGACTGAGAAGCCTACACCTCGAAATGGATATGATTCCATCATAGACCTAATGAGAAGGTTGTCTATTGTATGCACAAGACAATATTGTATCCCACTCTTGGTCTACTTGACAGGTAAAATGATCTAAGAGGTTTTTCCGCTTGATTATTAGATACATTATTAAGATGTATCTTGACTTCTCTTATGCATTGTTGAGAAGTAGATGCATGATTTTATGTATTTCCATTGTTCTCCTTGTAATCTTGAACTTGAGTTAGTTTTGAGGATTTGGGTAGGAGAGGTACAAGAGATAGTTAGTGGCTTTAGGCATATTCCTTTTTTTTTGTGGGAATGTTTGGCTAAGTTTGATCTAATTTCTGTGAGAGGTTTACATCTAAGTTCTATCATGTTTCATTATAAGTTGAATGGTTAGATGTTAATATCCTTTCAGTTTGGGAGTGTTGAAGGAGATCTTACTTTACACAGTTTGGCACATGTTAGTGTGGTATAAGGACATGGTTTGATTTGCAAGTTCTCTCTTTTTGGGAATAGTCTTCTTCTTGAAGGTTCTTGTGTTATGAGAGATGTATTTTGCATATCATTTTATGCTTCTTTGACACTATGATAGAGGAGTTAGCCACATCCTCTATGTGAAGTGCTATAGGAGGACTTGTTAATGTTGTGATCTTGTTTTCATATTTGATATTACCTGTGTAGTAGGAGTTCCAAAAGGTATATTTGTTCTATATGAGAGGGGCACCTCTCTTGGACTGGTTACACTTTACTATAGTGAGTTACTTCAAAGGTTTTTTTATCACATGTCTATGTGTGTTGTTACCTTGGAGTCTTATTTTGCTGGATGGTAGATATATAGGGACTTGTTCACATATTTGGGTTGCTATGTTGATAGTATGAAGTTCTACCTATGATATTTTTGGATGAGCTAGCAACTTGCTATGGTTTCTATTCCAATTTGGTATGAGTGTGGTAGTCACTCAGAGTCTTTTGTTATCATTTGAATTTGATGCTTGTGTTCATGAATAGATTGGTGTAGGTTTCAGTGACATAAGAAATGGTTACAGAGACTTGGGAAGGGTATTGGTTCTTGGTGCAGGAAGGCCATTGGCCTTGAGTCTTGTACTTGATTTATAAGAATGATTCCTTGTTTAGAATATTTGCAATGTATAATGTCAAGTGGGAGAATGTTGGGAATAGGATGCCATTTAATTGCAATCCTAAACATATTTCATGTATCTCCTAAGTCCTTGGAAAGTGTTCCCCAACACTAGGATTAGAAAGAGATTAAATTTGAATGAAATGAACATGTAAATTGACATTTGTAATTATTCCTAAATGATAAGAACATGTGAGGGCATTCAAGAAGATATCCTACAAAATAGGAGCACATGGGGTGCCTACATGGAAGGTGGAACCCACCTTGATTTTAGTTAACTATTTGGAGAAACATAACACTTCAATAATGCATGTAAAGATCTTAGAAGTTAGGAATTGATATTTACATGAGTGGAGTTCAATTCAGTTCAATTATGGTTCAGTTATCTTCAGTTGCATGTAGTTATTTTGAGTTGCATGTTAGTTGAATTCAGTTGACTTGAGTTGCATGCTAATGACTTGAGTTGCATGATAGATAACAAGTGGCTACATTCAGTTAAGTTGGGATGATCAATCATGCATCATGTTTGCATGAATTGATGGAGAGATATGTTTCAGTTAACAGAGATTGACTTGGACCCACCTTGGGTGCCCAAGTTGAGATCTTGGAGTTAACACCTTTGCATGAGAAGATATTTACAAGGCTCAGTTAAGTGGGGCCCATTCTTGGGCATCGGCTTTGAGGAGAAGCTTGGAAGATATCTTTGTAATCAACGTTGAGTTAAGACTTCAGCTTGGGACACCCAAATTGATGGACTTGGTTTGACATTATTTTTCATGAAATAACTCTACTTGCACAAGAATGGCATAGATATTTATGAGGAGCTTTATCCTCTTGTAATTGTCAACTCTTTGGAGTTTACAATTTTCACAATTGTCTATTTATTGCAGCAAGTTGAGAGTTCTAAGAGAGTACTTTTATGAAGCATGGCACAGGATGTGTGGATTCATGCTTGGACACATGAGAGTTTAGTGTAGGTTGTGAAGAAGAATTGTTGAAGGAAAAAGAAGCATCTCAAGCAAGGATTGATAAAGAATTATTGTAATCTTGTTCTAAGGTTAAATAATACAAGCACTATTGATTCTAGTGGTGGATTTTTTTCCTGAAAGGGTTTCTCCACGATATATGTTGTGTCACTTCTATCTTCTAGTCTTATTCTTCTACAATCTTCTGTCTACTTCTACAATTGGTAAAATGAATCTAAACAGATAATCATACACAAAAATTGTAATGAAGAACACTTAATTAGATCTACAATATCATAGTTTTACAAAGTATTAAGCTACATAATTACCTCCATTTTGAACAGTTATGGTAATTAAACCTTGAAATAAAATGAAACATGAAAGAAGTAATGATGAATGAAAAACAATATGTAACAACTCACCAAACCTTATTTAAAACCTTGGAGTATAAATCTACAAACTAGCATGAAGTGGCCTTAATGAATGTAGATCTTGAATACTACATCACCATATTAGCTCAAACAACATGCATGATGCAAGAAATCTTTGACATGATGAATGAATCTTGATTGCTGCAATAATCTTCTATAAATATTCCCTTGAATGCCTTGAAAATACTCTTGAATGCTCTTGTGAAGTCTTAGGATGCTTGAATCAAAATTGTTAGAAAATATTAGGTGAAACATAGTGAAATAACCTTGTATTTATATGTATCTTAACATTGATTCCCGAAATTCAAATATCACAAGCCAACATTGAATTGTAGATTTGAAATCATTGAAATACCGCCAAAAAACATATTTCAAAGGGGGGTCCTAGGTCTAAGTGAGGACCCATTTGCCATAGGGTGAATGGGTCCTAGGCCACTTACCTAGGACACACATTGGACAATGTTAAACATTATATAAAAATAGGGTCATAGATCTAAGTGAAGACCCATTCACCCTATGGCGAATGGGTCCTAGGTCACTTACCTAGGACACACATCTTCCAAAGTTAAGTGTTGTGAAATGGCATTTACGAATGCCAGTCTTTATCCCTCAAAAAATATATTTAATTAGGCTTGGATTTGAATTAAAGGGGCCAATTAAGGAAAATTAACATCAATTAATTAATAAAGCCTTAGATTAATGTGAAAGTGTAAAGGTACACCTTACAAGATAAAAAAACAAGGCACAATTAAGTCCATTTAATTTAAAAGGGCCCTAAACTTAATGTGAATATGAAAAATATATTACAACACTAAATTAAGGCAACTTTACACTCATTTTATTATTAATTATTTCCCAAATTAATTGTGAAAAACAAATACTTTTTATTACACTACACATAATACCACTTGGTGGTTTCATACAAACTTGTTTCTATAAAATCAAGTGTGAGTAGTTGCTGAGGTTGGTTGTCATAATATTTGGCCTATTGGCTAAGGTTGATTGAACATCTCTTGTAAGTTGTATGTGTGAGGATATGAAGCATGAATTGGGAAGTGTGGTTCCATTATTCTCATTTATTTGTTCACATGGAGTGCAATTAGGGAGCTTTATTCTTTAAATTCCATGCATGGATAATCTACAAGTGTATTATAATATTTTTTCATGAGATATTACATTTAGTGTGTGAGTAATTTTGGAGGCTTGGTTTTTTCCATTTGAGACTTTTTCCAAGGTACATCTTATGTCATCTTGATGGTATATTTATATATTATTTTTCGTTATGGTCATGAATACTTTTTTGTAAATTTTTCTCTTGGATTTGTGTGGAAATAGTTTGTTATTACCACAAATTTCCTTCAAGGCCATTTCATCTAGGTGTGTAAATTACAATTTTCAACTTGCATAAAGTTATTAAATTCAGAAAGTAAGAGACTTATCAACATTTTTAGCATTCATACTCATGAAATCAAATTTTTCTTGATTTTTCAATAGTTATTTTTCCTATGAAATCGTTGTATTTTTTATTTTTTTTCAGTTCTACTAATTTATCATTTTCAATAACATGCTCAATATTACCAACTCGGATCTCTTATAAAATTATCATAATATGTCTAATATCAGTTTTTTTAAGGGATTAATATTTATGCAATATGAATAAACCCTTTCAAAACTATGTGCACTTGGGTGAGAGATTTAGGAAAATTAATATCATGTTGAGTTGTATCTTGAATTCTGCACTCACTAGGTAAATCCAAGTTAGTTAAACAATAAGGGAAACCCATGTCTAGCATGTCCATTAAAACTTCTATCATTTTAGGAACATATTTTCCAACATTGTAAATTTAATAATATTTAAGTGTAAAATTAGAAATAACATCCTTTGGAACATGCACAGGAATGATAATATTATCATGTGTATTTAATGAAGGTGTATAGGTATCCATTTCTATGTTTATAGTGAATTCATCATCCTCTTTAATCCTAGCACTTTCCTTATTTATTTCTATGTTGAGTGGTGTAGTTTTAATCATATTCTCATTTTCATTTTTATGTTTTTCCTTTATCTCTTTATTTTCAACCTCATGATTCAATTTTAGCCTTCTATGATGGTTGATTTATGTTCTCATGTGCATGTTCATATTTAGATCTTTATTTTTTACTTATCTAGGGTTAACCTCTTTTAATTTAAACTCACTTATTTCAACCTAATTTGATGGATTTTTTACTTCATAATTTGATTCATTGTCATCATCATCATTTAAGGAATATGTACATGTGTTATAAGCAATGAAATATATAACTATTGGATTTGGTTGATAAAAAATATGTATTTAGACTTGTTAAGGGTAATTTTTTTTTTGGATATATGTTGATTATGGATAAACATATGAAATCTAATTATAATAGCTAATTAAATTAACCAATAATTGTGGCTATAATAAGCACAAGACGAGAGGGTTCTAATTTGTTTGGTGATTTTTCAAAGATACAATCATTGCCCAATTGTGCCAATACTAAAAATATTTGAAAAGTAGCTTCTATAATGAATACATTAGGAGTATCTCTATCAAGTGTATCAAACCAAGGATATAGTCCCCAAAAATAATGACTCGCTAGATTTGTGTCATTTGGTCTATGTGAAACATTTACTTTTTTCAATTTCCCAATAAAACCATTGATTAAAGTGTAAGAATCATTAGGTTGCCTTCTAATTTTTGCATATTGTGGGAATGCTTCTTGTGGATTTATGTTTTATCCAATTTATCTCAAAAAATATCTCTAATTCAATTCAATAATAAGTCAAAGTAGATTTCTAGACTTTTGTACTAATGGAATGTTGCATCTTGCAATATATTAGTAAACAATCTACAAGAAACATCTTTATGGTGTATCTAATAGTGTGTAATCAAGTCTCTACACACCTTCACATGATCTCTAGCATTTTTTCCATTATGGGAGAAAAGGAAAGGGATCCAAATATAAGCATCCTTAAGGATTTCATGGAAATGCCTAGGTATATACATAGGACTATCCTTGGAACTAAACTACACCCTATATTAGCTCATCCTAAACATGTAATTTAACCATATTTATGTAAGTATTTCAACACTTAGGGTCCTTAACCCTCTTTGTAGTGCCGACCTATTAATGTGTGGTTTAACACACCCCAACTTCAATAAAACACTAAACTTATTCTACCTCTCTTAAAAGTAAATCCAAATTGTTAGTATGTGGTGACTGATCATGCTATACTGTATAGCCCATGGTATACTATACACCCCGGCCCCTATCACCGAAAAAGGGAAAAATCAATGAAAAAGAAAAATCCGATTTTGTAGAACCCAAAAATCTGGAAGCTTCTAAGCTTGTTAAAAAGGGGTTTGGATGGGTATTATAGTATGATGAAAAACACAATTATTCGCAAGATTGTAATAGGTTTTACACTGGATAATAAAAGTATTGGATGGCTGCAGTTTGGTGGATGTAGCCCGGATTGGGTGAACCACGTTAAATTTTTGTGTTATGATTTATTTTGTGTGTTTTAGTTTCTCTATTTATTAATTAAATTTGCATTTAATTGTTAGATATCTGCTATCTCTAACCCTAACAAGTGGTATCAGAGCAGGTTGTGTTTCAATTATCGTCTGTAGGAAAGATCTCACGGTTGAGTGGGAGCAATGGCAGACGAGGGTAAGAAGGTTGAGAAGTTTAATGGGCAGAACTATCAGTTATGGAAGATGTAGATGGAGGACTATCTCTATCAGAAGGATTTATGGCAGCCATTGGAAGGGAAAACCAAGAAACCCGCAGCAATGAGGATGGGAGATCTTGGATAGAAAGGCTCTTAGCAGTATTCGTTTGTGTCTAGCACAATCAGTGGCGTTCAATATTATAACAGCAAAGACAACTCAAGAGTTGATGGAAACCCTGGTGAAGTTATATGAAAATCCTTTCACTTTGAATAAGGTATTTCTTATGAAGTGTTTATTTAATATGAAAATGGTAGAAGGTGGGTCAGTTACTGATCATTTAAATGAGTTTAATACGGTCACCAGTCAATTAACTTCTGTAAAAGTAAACTTTGATGAAGAAGTTAGGGCTCTTTTGATTCTATGTTCTTTTCCTGAAAGTTAGAATAGCTTGGTAATGGTTGTTAACAATTCTGTTTCTGGTTCGAATACATTGAAGTTTGATGATGTTGTTGGTGTTATTTTGAGTGAGGAAATTCATAGAAAAAGCTCGGGTGGAATATCCACATCAGGTAGTGTTTTGAATGCAGAAAGTAGGGGTAGAACAAAGGAAAGAGGAAATGATTCCAGAAATTGTGGGAAGTCACGAGGAAAATCAAAGGATAGAAGGTCCCAATCTAGAAACAAGAAGGATTGCTAGTACTATGGTAAGCCGGGTCATTTAAAGAAAGATTGCTGGTCTCAGAAAAATAAAGGAGACAGAAAGGAAGGAAGTAAAGATGCAAATGTGGTAAGTAATAAATCTAATGAGGATGCTTTGATTCTTTCCCTTGATAATGCTGATGATTCTTGGGTGTTAGATTCAGGGGCTTCATTTCATGCTACCCCCCATAGAAGTTATTTTCTTGATTATGTCTAAGGGGATTTTGGGCTGTTTATTTAGGAGATAACGAACCCTGTCAGATTGTTGGAAAGGGAAGAATCAAGATTAAGCAGAATGGGAATCATTGGCTACTACGCGGAGGTAAGGCATGTTCCAAAGTTAAGTAGAAATTTAATTTCAGCAGGGCAACTAGATGATGAAGGTTGTGTTGTTACTTTTAGTGATAAAAACTGGAGGGTCACAAAGGGTGCCTTAGTGGTAGCAAAAGGTGTGAAAGTAGGCACCTTATATCTTTGTACAAGGTTGTGGAATTTGGCTTTACACCTACCAATTACATTTGCTTGTAATTTTCTAAAGCCTTTTCAAAAAATCCATTTTGTACATATCCTGCAATCATTGCAATCCATTAGATGACATTTTTTTCAGGTATTCTGTCAAACAGGTCATGTGCCTTGTTAATGCTTCCACTTTTTGGATACATGTATATTAGGGCAACTGTGACCATAATATCATGGATGTCCATGCCCTATTCCAAAGCTCCCATTTTGGCATGGGCAGGGAGGATGCTAGCAAAGGTTGCAGAATTTGGCTTTAAACTTGACAATTGCATTTGTTTGGAAATTTATAAAGCCTTCTCAACAAATCCATTTTGTGCATATCCTACAACCATTGCAGTCCACAAGACGACATTTGTTTGAGGCATCTTGTCAAACACTTCACATGCCTTAACCAAGCTTCCACATTTTGCATACATGTCTACCAGGGCAGTTACAACTACAACATCTGACAAATGGTGAGGTAATAAAAAAAACATGTTTACTACAAGTTTTTAGTATTTCAGGCACTAGACCAACAGCGAACAAAATACTGCAAAATTCAACGGTGCAAATGGTTTTCATCATCTTGCATCCGTTATTGAACAATCTACATTGTGGATTATGGAATTTTGTCTGCCTCTGTTCAAATAGGAAAAAACTACTCCCTCATTCGACAATAAATGGATGAAACAACTTCAATCATTGTCAAACGATACCAGTCGTCCATAGCACATTCAACTTGGTAATCTTCAAATAAGGATATGCCTTCGGAATAAATAAATAAAATATCAATGTCTCAACATACACATAACATAACACATGTACTACTTAAAGAATTCAATCAATAATACATAATCATATGCAACATGTAAAAACATGATATCCTAAGACTTTGGTGTGCTCAAACTAACTTAATCAGTCAAAACTACCCTAATACAACTATGTTAGAAATATAGATTCCCATTTAGAATCTATAAGGGTGATCCTTGATTTGTAGTTTAGGTTTCATATTGGTCAAGACTAGGCAAACTAGACCTACTTTCCCTAGACCTACATGCCCTTTTCTCACTGAAGAGCCATAATTTGGAATAAGCTACTATAGTACAAGTGTGTGAGTGTGATTATCATATCATGTTGAGGTCACTACTCTTCAACATAAATAAATAATTATGCATTTCCTACCTCATATTTATGTGTTACTATTGAGGATTTAGGTGAAATATCCCTACTTGGATCAATTGAGTACTCAATCTCTATCTAAATATAATATCTAATCATATTTTTCCTTGCATATGCTCAATATAAATGATCATATGAATACTTTTTTCCAGGCTATACTTAATCATCATGATTCATAACTGCATGTGTAATATAAAGAAGAGAACATTTAACACATACCAACTATCACATAGCTTTTGCTTTTGTTTACCAAATTAACAATCAAGTAGTATTTCACCAATTATATCTAACTTAATCTATATCTTTCAACAATATTATTTTAGCCATGTCATATTCATAATTCAAGGTTTAGAAAGTCCATATCTATTTTTTCAATCTATGTATATTCAAAATTATCTTTTCATGGTTAATCCTCAATTTAAAAACCCAAAATTATTGTTTGACTCCACAAAATTATTTCTTCTATGGGCCTACATACATATTTGTCTCCCCGTAATCAAGACCATACATAATTCCTCCCATTAAAATTATATGTTGGATAGGTTATAACAATGTGTACAATTAAAAATTTCTATGTTCTCAAAATTTTGGATTCATCACTTTTTATTTCCTTATCATAAATATTCATCTTAGCTCCTATTTTTACAAAATGTTATTTTTTACTAAATTTGGAAGATTTCAAATTCTATTTTGATAGAAAAGTAGGTTTTTGTTAAATATTTAAGCCTATCAAATTTTTAGATTGATTTCGATAGTGAAAGTATTTGGTGAAGATATAATTGAAAAATTAAAAAAATAACTTTTAGCACTTCTATAAAACATCATATATCACAAAACAACACATATCTATCATTACATCTAAAAACACCAAGTACTTTCACTATCATTACATCTAAAAATTAAATTGTAATTATTTATTGTTTTCTCCATGAATTTTCAACTACTAGGTTTTCAATGTTTACTTATTGGAACAAATATGTCATACATGCAATCTTAACAATTAATTTATTAATTATTTGTAATATTTCATAAAGAAGGGTGTCTCACTTTGAGTTGGCACTTTTTTCTATGTATAATGTGATTTATGACATATGTAAAAATTTGTAAGAGCATCTTATGACAATTCTATGACATGCAAAAAAGCATGTAAGAGGGAGGTTGCATAGCAGACTTGACTTTTTGATAACTTATGACGTGAAAGAATGACAAAATGGAGTGCCTAAATTGATGAGGAGGTTATGAAAGGAAGCTAACGTGCAAAACACTTCCTACAGTAATCTAAGAGGAGAGGTGAACATAAAATATAATCTAAAATAATTTATGGGAAAGAAACAACATAACAAAAACATTCACCACAACATAATGATGTTTCTTGGGAAAATCTTTCAAGTAAAAAATATAGTCTCTAAACTTTGAACCAATGTATTAATCAACAATAATATCAATTAAAATACACTTTAGGTTGCAAGGGGCATGTTATTGCTTGCACAACATGCCCTATTTTCCTTAAGATAAGGAACCCCTCTTTTGATGCTTCCTCATTTATGGGTTCATATGCAGGAGTTTGTTGCTTTTCCTTTCAAACTTATATTTAACGTTTGTAATGTTCATTTGATTTTCACATATCATCCATCATTGATAATCAATATAAGATATTTTCAATATACCTCATTGAAATGTCCTAGTTTTGAATTTTGCATCTTGTCTCTATTATGACCTTTTTGTGTTTCTTGGTGTTAATTTTTATGATTGAGAGTCAAGTATGTATATATTTAGGTTACAATTCAAATGTTATAATTTCAAGTTGTTAAAATACTTTGGTGATCTTTGATAGATCAAATTTTAGGAAGAAATTGAAAACTTTAAGTTAAAAGATCAAATTTGAGCTTGGGCGAAGAATTAAACTTTTCAAGTAGTAAAGTAGTTTTGCAAAATTTCAAGGAACCCATAAAATCCCACCTCTTTGAAATTTATCTAGAGTGTTAAGCCTTTTAAGTAGCCATACAGTGGATGTAAACTTGTTTCAAAACTCTAAAATCTCGTGGCTTTGGTTTATGGTAGACTTTTAGACCTTTTGTGAAGGCATTTTGTTGCATTGCAAAATTGCATCTCCACCACAAAATTATAGCTCCTTCCTTTATGTTAGAGAATTGGAACTTTAATGTGATATTAAAATTATTACATTTTTATATTGAGCCTCTACTTTGAAACCCACCAAATTTACTTTCTTAAGCAACATTTTTTTATACATCTTCACAAATGTTGCATTCCTACTTTGAAACTTTGCGCCTACTTCATGTTATGAACTTTTTTAGTTTCCTTTGCAATTTCAAAATATAAACATTCTTCATATCTCCAAGATCAACTTAAGGAATCAAAATTAAAACTTGGGAATTTTTAAATTACATGATTATGTCAAAACATTAAAAGTCCATCGTGTAAATAATATTATGAAAGTTGAAAATGTTAACCATGTTGGGATAATGAATGAACTCCTCGTAGGCACACGATTGATCAAGGATTGGTTTTAAATATTTTTATCCAAGAGTGTTTTCTTTTTTAGAAGACTTGAGTATATCAAGGTTAAGATCTAAAATTCATTATTGTTTCCAACTAAGGAATTTGATCCCTATGTTGTGGGTGATTATATATGTATGTGGAGCTCTTCTAGAGAATCATGATGAGATTAATAGGTAAAAAATATATAGACTATGAACTACCAAAATAAATAAGACTATAGTGCAGTCGATTTGGGGAAACATGAGACAATGTTTGTTAATGTTTCATGGTTAAATTTGAAAGGGACCTCGCTAAGTAGAAAACCATTTCCTTAGAACTTACACTAGTTACAAGTTGAAAATAAAACCAATAAAGGAAACGCCCAAATTTTTGAATTGTACCAACCAACCAGTCAAAAGTGAATGCCTGTATATCTCAAGGTTTACTCAAAGACACTTTTCCACATGATGAGATCTCTAAAATGTGATGAACCCATGAATTTATAGAAAATAAATTAGTTTCCAACCCTTCAAAAGATTTTTTGCTATGCATTTATAGATAATATATCTCAACAATTTAGACAAAAAGTGTTAAATAATATTTATCAATGACTTGGATATGAGCTTCCTCTTACAAGATCTAATAGTCTAAAATAAAATAAATTAAATGTGTGTAGCGTTAGGTATATCTCTTTTTTCTAACATAACAATATCTTGTATAAATCAAGTATTCACATAGTTATTGGAGAATGCCAAGATCAAGAGCATGAAAAAAACATACACAAGTGATCAAAATAA
Organism: Sequoia sempervirens; assembly: GCA_007258455.2. NCBI lineage: Eukaryota > Viridiplantae > Streptophyta > Pinopsida > Cupressales > Cupressaceae > Sequoia > Sequoia sempervirens. The sequence continues at coordinate 1,107,325,429 of VDFB02271358.1, read as the reverse complement.
GCACAATAATATGTCTATCAGTATAAAATGGAGAGTGTGTAAATACAATGATCAAGCCTTGAATATATGGGCAAGGATGAGGAGGTGAGAAGGTAGGAGTGAAACTTTGAGTACCCCTCCATAGGTAGGGCACTTGTGAACTCACTTGAAAAGTGTTCGAGCAAGTTTCAATAGGTGTCTCAAGTTATGGGAACACATGTCTCAACCATATGAAGTGAGACAAAAGCAAAAGAAACCTAAGTAAACTTAATCTAGGTGTGAATAGGTCAATCCTAGAAAGTTGATTAGCTAACTAGGTATGATAATGACTCTATTTACAATAACATCCCCCCTTAAGTGCAAATTAGGGAGTAAATTATGCACTAATGATGAGTCCCGACTATTAAGCCATGTTAGATACTCATGTACAAATATCTCATAAAGTCGAGTAAAGGAGAAAAACCCAATGGGAAATATAAACCCCTCTCCAAAAGAGAAATGATGCAATGTACAAGTGAATAAGATAGAAGAACTCATGATGACCCCCCAAGGACTAATTCTATCACATAATTACAATAAATTTCCCCCCCATATGAGAGAAAAATATAGACTATGGAGCCCCCCATAAGATAATAGAACCTGCAATGTTGAGTGATTCTCAAAGAAGAATGCAAAATGTGATCCTTGATTGTCGAACAATATTTATTCCTTGCGGAAGGAGACAAATTACAAAGAGGTGCATGACATTTTCCCATGTGAAAAGAATAGAAGTCTCTAAATGATGCACAAGATACAAAAACAATGGTGGAATATTTGAAAGTTGCTTAAATGCTCCATACGAAGGTTGATGTAGAAAAAAAACCAAATATGTGGATGGGTTGAAAAAATGGTTGATGTAGCTGTCAATAAAGGTGCTTCCAAATCTATAAAATAGGATTCAAAAAACAAGTCTGATATGCCATGTAAGTAATTATCCCATTCAACTATAGTGGAAACACAACTGTGAATATCCTGATGCCCTGAATTTAAATAGCCAAACTATATCTCCTTATGCATGTGCTAAAGGTATTAGTGTCATCTATACTTCAACCATCATCAAGGTTGACATAACCAAAGGAAGAAAAGAAATACAATCTATAATCATGATTAGCATGCCCTGTAGCAATGATGTCTCTACTCTGCAAATCTCTGATGATCATGTAATGTGGTGTGAACTCAACTATTTTTCCTACACCACTATTTGTAATCTAATAAATGGAAAGGAGATTATTGGATAAGGAAGTTACATAAAGTAAATCATTTAATTTTCCTTCTCCAATTTTAATAGATCCTTTTCTAAGAGTTGACATATAGGTGTTATTCACCATCAATATTGGTGGGAATGAATAAGGCTCAAATGTAGAAAATAGTTCCCTGGATGCAACCATGTGGTGTGATGCCCCAAAATCAAGAAGCCACTTGTGTGATGTGTTGTTTATAGAAGCAACGAGTGTCATACCCTTATTCTTATTATTTGTTGAATATACAGATGATGTGAATGTAGAGATGTAAGAACCACATGTTCTAGATGTAGGTAATTGAATTTGATTTTTTTGAGGAAGATTATTTGTCATCAATTTCCTTTTTGTAATATTGGTGTTTTTCATTCCCTAGTCTCTTACAATAAGTACATTTGGGCTTCTCCTTATAAGTTTTCCCTTTTGATGAGGGAGATGAATTCAATGAAGTGTCTTATTTTGATCCCTTAGCTTATCCTTAGTTTATTTCTTTGCTTTAGATGATTTTACAACTAATGCTTGAATTTTTGAAGAGGTGATAATTGTGTGCAGCATGATTTCCTACCCTAAATGATACAAAACAACTTAAAATGCAACAAGGAAAAATAAACAAAACACCACCTCAAGATAAGCCTAGTTTAACTTGAACAAAAGAAAGATAAAAGAGAGATTATACCTTGCTCAAGTTGATCCTTTGGTTATCCCTTTGATGTCGATTAGTTGTGTGCTCCTTAATGGAAAATAAGCTAAAATGATATGCAAAAATGATCTAGATTGGATGGAGAATGCAATAATGGATGTGGGTGTTTTGATAGATGTGTGAAAATGTATGCAATGGAAGCTTTGAAGTGCAACAATGGAGGATGAGCTTGAATGAAAGTGCTTGGAATTGCTAAGAGTATGAATGTTTAAGTGATTGTAATTGTGAATGCATGAATGTGAATGTGTTGAATGAGAAAAATGAGACAAAATCCTCTATTTTAGGGGAAGACTCTCTAGAGAATTGAATGGCTAAGATTTAGCCAACATGGACAAGATGAAGGGTTGTGGTGAGTCGAGGACTCACAAGCCCTCACATCTTTCCATGTGAAAAATGAGGTGGAAAAAGGGCATGTGAGGTGGAGAGAGGTCATGTGAGGTGGAGGTACTTGTAAGTACCTTGGAATTAGGGGAAGATTTCCTCAAAAAGGAAGTTATTGTCCCCATGTAGGAATGATGTTGACATGTGAGGAATTTTAATTCCTCACTAATCATCATGGGAAAGAGAGAAATGTTGGAGTAATAAATGTGAATTTTAAATTCACATGATTGGAAGTACCTTGGGGATAAGACAAGGTCCTCCTAAAGGAGGTCCTTGTCCCCATATGGGTGATGTGACTTATGAGAGGTTTTAGAATTTCCCAACAACCTTCATGGGGAAGAAGGGAGCATTGGAGGAATAAATGTGAATTTTTAATTCACATTGGGAAGAGGTCAAAACTAAATAAAGAAAGTATTTATGATAGGTTGACTTGGAGGGATACCAAAAATGGCATGAGGATTAGATTAAGGTTGTGCAAATAGGTGATTAAGAAGATTAATGAAGGATTAGAGACAAGTGGCTAAATATGGAGGATGTGACATTAATTTTGATTAAAGGTGTGCATATATTAATCATGGATTAATTAATTTTGATTAAAGGTGTGCATATATTATGGAGGATGTGACAAGGAGAGAGAAAAAAGGGAATTTAAAATTGTTTGAAATTCAAAAGGTTAAATGAATAAATTAAATAAATTGATGTATTTATTTAATTTAGAGAGGAAGGGATGAAAGGTAAAGTATTTAATTATTAAATTAAATACTTTAGAAACCTTAAGAAAAAGGGAAATATTAATTAAATAAATCATTTAATTAATATCGATGAAATAGATGAATAAGGGGACAAATTTGACCATATGGGAGTGGTCAAATTTGGATGTCTACAATAACATCCATAGATATTAAATTATATTATTCTTGTGCGAGTCTATCACAAAATTTCTCAAAAGAAGGCATTGTATGTGTTATTCCAAGAGCATCCATTGTAGAGTACAAAGAAGAAGAAAACATTTGGTAAGGGCCTTTTAACTTTGACAAAAGCAATAAGACACATTCCTTGTCTATTTTTGTTTTACCACAACCCTAAAGTCTAGAAAGCAAACTTAAATTGAACCGAGAAATATTCAATAGAAGAGAAAGCATCAAGAGACAATGTTGTTAATTCAACATCCAATTATATAATCTTGAACTCGTCAACTTTACCAAAGAGATCTTCAAATTTGTCTTACATTTTCTTAGGAGTTGTACAACTAGAAATGTGAAATTACAAATTGTCAGAAACAAGAACTATTAGTCTCATTGCTTCATCTAACTTGTTCCAATAAGTAAATTAAATTTATTGTCCATTGATCATTTTCCATAATCTCTTAGATTGAAGTAGTTGTTGTACTTTAACTTTCCATGTGTGGAAATTATGTGGTGTTAACAAATCAATTTTTAGATCCATGATGCATAGACAAAAAGGCACTTGAATTGTGCCTTACCAAACCACCCAAAATTGTATTCTATAATAATGTAGCCCCCTAGAAAAATGCAAGACAAGATTTACAAGCTTTTGTGAAGTTTGGAAGCCAAATTGTTTGTTTATAATTTACAAATATGGAAAAATGGGCTTTATAAAACTTAAGTTTCACTATAAATCTAGAATCCCTGTGAAATTTTGATAATTTAAAAAAAAAAATTGTTATTTTTTGACAAACAGGAGAAAATGTTTTCCCTATTGAAAATTGCACAAATTACACTGATTTTGGAGGTTAAAAAATAGATTAAATTTTTAAAATTGTATTGATGATGTAATGTCAGCAACAAAACCAACTTCCCATCAACTATTCACACTCAAAAATCTGATCTCCCATTTCCAAGTTACGCCAAAATGAAAAAAACCCCTTTTGCTAGTTTATTGCAAAAAAGAAAAATACTCCCCTTGTACAAGCACTTGATGGTTAAACACTAACCACTAGTTGTTAGAAAAAAAAAAAAGTTTAACAATAATTGTTATAAGCATAACCTGATAATAGTAGATGTAACACAAATATTTAACTAAAAATGCTATTGAGAAGTGCCAAGTGGGAGTAGTCGTTGAGTGCTTTGGTCGTGAGGGAGATGTGACTGGATCACTAGAGAATATTGAAGGTTGTGCATAACTTCTATGTTGAAGACGCCTTGCTATATGATGATGTAGTTGGATTGACCATTGGTAATTAATCCATATACTAGTCATACCAATAATGTAGATGTGTGCAGGAAAGAAGAGGCCACGATGGTGTGCCCTAGGCCATAATGAGAGCTGAGATGCATGATGCATGAGATTATGTTGGAAACTTTAACCAAATATTTTAGGAGACCATTGAAGGGAACAAATCTATAAATGTGAGTAAGCTCCCCTCTCATTGAATGAATGGAGATATGTTGGGATATGGTGTTATACACCATTGCATAGTTTGACATATTATAATGTTGTAATTAAATAATTATTTGGTTGTGATGCACCTAGGTGGTGTGGTTAATCACACTAGGTAATTATTTGGGGACCACTTTATGTTGTATTGTAACATTATATTATTATTTAATGTGTGGGAGACATGTGATAATAATTTAATTTATTAGGGAAATATTAAATAAAATGAAAACTTAGTACTCAATATTAAATAAGGGATTAGTGGTTTTATATTCATATGGTTTTGTAGTTCATGGTTTTATCTTACCACTTGGTTGTATTTGTGTGAGCTTGAATCTGTAAAAGCAAGCACATGTTTAGTGGTTAATGTTGGCTAGGTGGATGGGTTGTCATTATTGAGTCTTTATGAGGAGTGCATATGTGAAGCATGTCATGGGATCTGTGGATTCATGCTTGTACACATGAGGATGCATTGAGAGGCTTGATGCTTCAAAGGTATTCATTGTAACTCTTGTATTGCTTTATTGATGAATAATAATATGGAGTATGGATGCTTTTGGAGGTTGGGTTTTTCCCTCTTGAGGGTTTTTCTAGGGTATATCTTGTGTTATCTTGTGGCTTGTCTATTTGATATATGCATTATGGTTACTTGTATGCATGTTTATCTCTCATGGGGTTATGTAGGAAATAGATTAAGTTTGTGGGTTGAATGCATTATTTCCTAGCAAGTGGTATCAGAGCTTTCATGGTTGATAGGTTTTTGTTATAACCCTAGTTTAAGAGATTTTTTGCAAAGTTGAAGCCATGGCTATGCATGAAAGATTTGAGGCATTGCAAGATATGAAACACATGTTGCAGGTGTTTGTTTGTAGATTTGGGCTTTTGGGTTGTCAAGATTTGTTGAGTTTATTGCAGATCTAAAGCTTTCAAATTTTGGGTCAAGAGGGTTTCTTAGATTGAGCTTTCATATGAGGGTTTTGTAGAGAAAATTTCATAGATGACCTCTTGAGACAAAATGGACCTCACCATTGGATCTAGGAGGCCCAAGACATGAAAAATGACACAATTTTCCCTATTATGGAGAACTAAAAAAAAAAGGCAAAATTTTTTTTCCCCCACAGCCCATCGTATAGTTGTACGGTCGTCGATGTTTGCATAGGCGAAATATTAAAAAAATAAATCGGCTTGCAGAATAAATTAATATTTATTGACCTTTTGAAAAAGAAAGTATAAACCCCACAAAAGAAAATTATTAAAAATATTTTAAAAGAATAAAAAAAATTGATTGGGAGGCGGGGGGTTCTGCAAACTCCCCCGTACCCCCCTTATGTCGGCCTTGACAGTGTTGGTACAGGGCACTCAGGCCTCGCCAAAGACTGTTGGGCCACCGATTGGAAATTGTTGGGCTGATAGGGGCTTGACTTGTCCTCTATTAGAGACATTAGGCATGAAGTTCCCTAAGAAGAAGACCTTACACGAACTAAGCAAAATCCCTTTGAACAAAAAAATTTGTTAGCATTATTGTTCATAAGTGTTAACATAAGGTAGCTTGTTATCCTTATGAAGCTCGAAACCCTAAATTCAAGGCCACCTAGCATAACACACCTTGCTTGCTAGTGGAGCCTTGCCTTGTTCATAAGTGTTTAGCATAACACAACTTGTTAAACCCTATGGAGATTGAAAACCCTAAATTCAAGGCCACCAAGCATAACACACCTTGCTTGCCAATGGAGCCTTGCCCTTCTTCATAGGTGTTTAGCATAGCACAACTTGTTAAGCCCTATGGAGCATGAAACCTAGCATTATGGTGCCTTATTGAATTTTTCAGGAGGATAGCTTTAATATAGTATGGGAGCCTAATATGATTCTCTCATTTGCCACCCTTTTGGGATACTCACCTAGTGATCAACCTAAGGTTCCACTACCCCGAAGTGAGCATGAAAAAACTAAAAATTGATAGCTTAGATGTGTTCACTTAGATGTGTTCCACATCACATTGGACAATTTAGGCTTGATCTTCCTGGTCTTTGATGTTGTACATGATTGTGTATCTTTTTCATTGCTGCATACGTAAGTTTCTTGAATGTCTACTTTAGTGTGAGTTTGACATGGGATCATCCTCTCACTAAAGTGGGGGAAAATGTAGTGTCGGAAAAAGTATCCCTTTTTCACACTTAATTTGGGACATAATTAATAATAAAAAGAGCCTAATGCTGCCTTAATTTAGTGTTGTAATATATTTTTCATATTCACATTAAGTTTAGGGCCCTTTTAAATTAAATGGACTTAATTGTGCCTTGTTTTTTATGTTGTAAGGTGTACCTTTACACTTTCAAATTAATATAAGGCTTTATTAATTAATTGAGGTTAATTTTCCTTAATTGACCCCTTTAATTCAAATTTGAGCCTAATTAAATATAATTTTTGAGGGATAAAACTCGACACTCATAAATGCCATTTCACAACACAACTTTGGAGATGTTTGTCTTAGGTAAGTGACCTAGGACCCATTCGCCATAGGGCGAATGGGTCCTCACTTAGACCTATGACCCTATTTTTACACAATGTTTAACACTATCCGATGTGTGTCCTAGGTAAGTGTCCTAGGACCCTTTTTCTCTATGGTGAATGGGTCCTCACTTAGACCTAGGACCCCCCTTTGAAATATGTTTTTGGTGATATTTCAATGAATTCAAATCTACAATTCAATGTCGTACAGTGATATTTGAATTTTGGGAATCAATGTTAAGATACATATAAATACAAGGTTATTTTACTATGTTTCACCTAAGATTTTCTATCAATTTTGATTCAAGAATCCTAAGACTTCACAAGAGAATTCAAGAGTATTTTCAAGGCATTCAAGGGAAAATTTATAGAATATTATTAGATTGATCAAAATTCATTCATCATGTTAAATATTTATTGCATCATGTATGTTGTTTGAGCTAATATGGTGATGTAGTGTTCAAGATCTAATCAACTTATCAAAGGTATTATTTCACATCAAGTTTCATGATCAAGATCTACATTCATTGAGGCCACTTCATGCTAGTTTGCAAATTTGTACTCCAAGGTTTCAAATAAGGTTTGGTGATTTGTTACATATTGTTGTTCATTCATCATTCCTTCTTTCATGTTTCATTTTATTTCAAGTTTTAATTACCAAAATAGGGTTTGACCAAGGAAAACCCCCATTCCCTAACAAACAACATTTTTCTCTCTTTGATGTGTGATTGTAGATTTTAGGTTGAAGATCATTTGAAGAGAAAAAATGAAGAAAGTTGCAAAGTTGTCAAACTTGCAAGAAAAGTTGTCAAATCATGAAAACTCTTCTACAAAATTTATTTATGGCTTTCCGACAATGAACACCTAGAATCTGTGAGTACAAACTGAGCAAAAGAGAACCCAAAAAGCAAGTTTTAGAAACCCTAGCCAAGACCCATTCACCACAGGGTGAATGAGTCCTAAGTGAGCTTCAAAAGGTGACTTTGGTGAAAGGTACACATTGTTTTCCCATTTCTAGATCTACCTTTTGATTACTATTTCAGTCAGATTTGGTTATTGTCCTTCATTTGCATTTTATAGTAGACATTTTGAATGAAACTAGAGAAATAGGTTCATTATTCAATTCATTCATTTTTCATTCCCAAAACATATTTTTCAATGTTTCATTATGTAACCCATGTGCCCCTAAACCATGAGCTTACAAAATCATGTCCCCCTTATTTCCTTTTTAGTACTAAGTTTTCCCAATTAGTACTAAGTTTTCTCAATATTAAATATTTTTCCACTTTGCAACCCACATTAAAATTTATCCCAATGCTACAAACAACATACAAAGTGTACCCAAGAATTTCTAACTCATTAGACACATGCATCCCTGAATCCCCTAAGTGCACTACACAAATGATTATTTTTATATTATAAACTTTCTTTTTTTTTAAAAAGGGGTAAAAATTTATTCAATCAAATCCAAAATACAAAGCATAGGCCAAAGGCCCACCAAAATAGGAATACAACCAAAAAATCTAGCAACAACACTACATATTTCTGTCATCCAATAATAATCTCTCCAGGGTCCCAAGATACCCAGAAGATAACTCATCCCATCCACTAATATTCTAGCCCTCCCCATTCTCCGAGGCCCACTTCACCAAGCAATCTGCCACTTGATTCCATTCTCTAGGGATATGACAAAAGGAGACAGAATCCAAGGAATGACAAACACTTAGAATCTGTCTAAACACCGAGGTTAATTACCAATTAACATCATCCAATCTCTGGTTGTTCAGTATATCCACAACAATCTAAGAGTCTGACTCACAGATAATCCTCCTCCAGCCTAAAGAGCAGCCACACTCAACCGCAATCTTAATAGCAAGGGCCTCCATCAAATTATTAGAGTGTTTCCCTTTGTAAATAGAGAAGAAGAACACAACCACACCATCTTTACCTCTACCTATACCACCAACACCAGCATGTCCAGGGTTCCCCCGAGAAGAGCCATCCGTATTAATCTTCAAGACCCCAACTAGGGGGGGCATCCACCTCCCATCATGACAAACCCGTTGCTTTCCATGACGGGCTCTATTTCCAGCACTGCATCCCCTACTATTATCCCCAAGGTTCAAATCCCTCATAATAGCATAATCACCAGGATCAATATTATCACCCATATCACACTTAGCAGAAATAGTTTCCTGAAGCCTGCTAATAATCTTCTTCCACAATTGACCACTTCCTAGCGTAGAACCACAAAAAACTCTATGATTCCTTTCCAGCCAAAGGTTCCAAAGAATGAAAATAGTCCCAACAGCCCAAGCCACCTGTAGGAAAGAAGTCTTCGCAGGAGGCCTGCCTAGGCTCTCCCAAAACTCTATTAGGGAGGAAGCATGAACACAACCCTAATGCCAGGCCTCCCACCACCTATGCCAAATTTCTCTAGAAAAAGGGCAATGCAAGAACAAATGGGAAGAACATTCTTCATTGCTGGAACAAAGGAAGCACATAGAAGGCCCATGAAAACCACGCTTGCGAAGATTCTCCCAAGTGAGACATTTCTTCTAAGCAACCAACCATAAGAAAAAATTGCATTTGGGCCAAGAGAAGTTATTCCAAACCTTCTTCCACCAAGACACCTCTGTAGGACCATGTAAGTTCTTATCAAGCACAGCATAGCCTTGAGCAACAGTAAATTTACCTTTTGGGTTGGGACACCAAGCCAACTTGTCCCTCTCATTAAGGGAGCTGCAAAGCCTACCCTCCAAGACTTTAAACAGAACAACACAATCCTCATTAGAGCCACCCACGGGCCACTCCTGGGGATCCTTCTAGTAGGACACCTCCACCTGACCAATAAGCTTGAATGTTTTAAAATGTTCCACCTTAATCCATCCAGCATCAGAGAAGATATGGTAAAGAGGTTGAAGCTGAGGGAAACTAGAAAGAATGGGGGGTAGCCATCCCAAGAGTCCTACCAGAACAGAGCATCAGAGCCTCTATTACAGATCCAAAAGAGACCATCCTTAATAAGCTGGGCCCCCTTCTTCAGAGTATCCCAAATACAAGAGCCTTTTCCCAACAAAGCAAGTCGCGACACATCTTAGCTCTCAGCACCAGGCAAATACTTGAGAGCAAGAATCTTAGCCCAATCCTAATCCTGACTGTTGCACCATCTCCAGTACAGCTTGGCCACCAAGGCCGTGACCACAAGAGCCATAGACCTGAGACCAAGGCCCCCAGCATGCTTCGGCCTACAAACGGACTCCCACCTGACCAAACTCCACTTCGAAGAGAGAAGGTTGCCCGACCAAAGGAATTTCTGAGAAAGAGCATCAAAGTCCCTCACAAAAGAGGAAGGGGGAACCTGCACACAACACCTATAAATGGGAAGAGACTGCACCATAGTCTTTAGGAGAATCACTCTCCCAGCAGAAGATAGCCATCTATAAGTCCAATGACTAACCTTACTCCGGAATCTATCCAAAACCCCCTCCCAGAAATCTCTACGCTGAGAACCCAAAGCCAAAGGAATCCCAAGGTACATCAAGGGAAGAGAACCAATCTGGAATCTAAGAATCCTAACAATCCTGTTCTGAATAAGGCGAGGAGTATTAAAGAAATAAATGGAAGATTTATCATCATTAATACTCTGACCAAAAGCTTTCAAATAGATGTTTAAAGCTCTCCTGAAATGTAGAGCCTCACTAATTCTAGCCAAGCCCATCAACCCAGTGTCATCCACAAACTGAAGATGAGAGTAGGGAGGGAGATTAGTGTTCCAAGACCAACCTTGTATAAGACCCTGCCTCACGTGAGATTTAATAAATCTACCAAGACCTTCTGCCATAATAATAAAAAGATAGGGAGATAAAGGGTCCCCTTGCCGAAGTCCCCGAGAAGCACTAAACAAATCTGAAGGTTCCCCATTAATGATAACAGAAAAGGAGGATGAGGTCACACAACTAAGAACCCAATTCACCCACTCCTCATCAAAACCAAAAGCAAAGAGAATTTTCTATAAGAACTCCCAGCTCACCCGATCATAAGCTTTAGCCATGTCAAGTTTGATGAACATAGCTTTCTCCTTAGAGGAAGCCATAGAATGAATAGCCTCCATAGCTATCACAACACCATCAAGAATTTGTCTTCCTTCAACAAAGCCACCCTGCTCAGCAGAGATCAAAGCACCAAGGAGTGGCTTGAGTCTCTCAGCAATCAACTTAGTGATGATCTTGTAGACAACATTGCATAAAGCAATAGGCCTGAATTGGTCCAACCGATTAGCTCCCTCCTTCTTAGGTATGAGAGCCAAAAAAGTAGAATTCAAAGACTTAAGCATTTGTTTGTTCCTATATGATTCCTGAACTACCTCAAGGAGATCATACTTTATTATTTCCCAGAATTCCTGAAAGAACTCAATCGGGAAACCATCAGGGCCAGGAGCTTTACCTTTTTTCATACTAAACACTACTTTCTCCAATTCAGGTAACAAGATTGGACATAGAAGAGCCCCATTCATCTTAGCAGAGACTAGGTGGGGAATACAATCCAAGATAGCCCTTTCTTCAGTCCTAACTGCAAGATTCTCCCTGGTAAAAAGATTTGAAAAATAGTTGATAGCTTCCCTGGAAATTTCTTCAAAAGACAAAAGTTGAGCCCCATCCAGTGAAACAAGAGAGGAAATAGAGTTCCCCTGCCTCTGAGCCTTGACCGAGTTATGAAAAAATGTCATGTTCCTATCTCCCTCCTGGAGCCAATCAATACGAGATTTCTGCTTCCAGAAGATCTCCTCCCGAAGCTCCCATTCTTCTAAACCTTTAAGAGCCAAGGACTCAGCATTCTTGAGCTCAGGGGACAACCCCTAGTCTCAAATCTGACGGGTAATACTATCCAACTTGGACTGAGCCGCTATTTTCTGAGCATGCAGGTTCCCAAAACACTGTTTATTCCACCTCTTCAGCCTGTACTTCACATGTTGAAGCCTCTTACTAAAAGTAAACATGGTCGTCCCATGGGCATGCCTCCCTTCATACCACCAATCCAGCATAAGATTCTGTAGAGATTGATCTCTTAACCACATCAATTGAAATTTGAAAGATGGAATTTTGGTGACACCATAAGGGGAGACAAAGAATCTAATGGGCCAATGGTCAGAACCCCTCCAATCAAGAATTTATGAACTGGTGGTCCACCTGTTGTGCAACCAATAGCAGGATACCAAAAATCTGTCAAGCCTTTCAGAAATAGCCTCAACACCACATCTCCTATTATTCTAAGTAAACACACCATTGGTTGGCTTCACATCAATGAGATTCAGAAAACCAATGTTATCTCTAAGCATATTTAAAGAAGGGTCCAGCCTAGCTAATCCACCACGTTTTTCCTCCAAACTTATAACAGCATTAAAATCACCAACCATAATCCATGGGAGGAAAGGGTCTAGAGACCGGATGAATATGATGTGAGCCCAAAGCTGTGACTTACCTGAAAGATCAGTAGGAGCATAAATATTGGAGAAAAGGCATCTTTCCCCAGTCTAAAAAATAGAGGCAACCAAAGTAATGGAAAATCGGCTAGAGATCCACCATAAGGGTGAGACTTTCCTTGGGTTCCAGAAACAAGCCACCCCCCCAGAACTGCTCAAAGCCCCCACCCCCTGCCAATAACCTTGGGGCCAAATACGCAGGGCATAATTAGCCAATCCATCCACAGTAAGCTTGGTTTCCTGAATGAAGACCAAATCGGGAGACTGAGATTCAATTAATGAGCAAACAGCCTTTTGTCTAGGGATGTTGTTCAACCCCCTTACATTCCATGATAAAAAAATCATTTATGAGGATGGGAGAAGTGGGAATCGATGGGTTTCACAGACCCAGACTCAACCAATGTATCACCCATAATTTTGACCTTCTCTTGATCAGTCTTCCTTCCACTCCTTGACGGTTTGTCTAGAAGCCCCTTCTTAAAGGATTTTTTATGCAAGCCTAAGGCAAGAGAAGCCTTATTACCCTTCATAGGATCAGAGGTTCCCTTAGAAGTAGGGGGAACAGGAGCCACCACAGCAGTACCCATCGAAGCCTGAGACTCCTGGAGATCTCCAATATCCTGAGCTTGAGAAGGTACATCCATACCCATCTGACCTACCTGTTGGTCCCCTAAAGATAAAATTTGATCCTCCTTAGCATCCTCATCCTGAGCCTCTAGCTGACCATTATTCCCAGAAGAGAGCTCAACTAGAATTCCTTCCTCTTGGACTAAGCTATCAAGAGCCTCAAACCTATTAAAGGTGCCATCATTTTGTCTATCCATCCAGGTTCTCTTCTTGCCTTTTCCTTTGTTACGGGATTTCACCCAAGTAAATCCTTCCTTATCAATAGGTCCATCAGATAGAGGAGATTTCCCCTTGTCTTCCTTAAGAGGTCCAGAGGTATCCAAGGGGGAAGATTTAAATCTGGGACATCTGCGGTGTAGATGACCATATTCGTGGCAAATTATGCATCTAAATGGTAAGGTCTCGTAATCCAGCTGTTGGATCCAAGACGATGAACCCATGCAAATCTCCATAGAATATGGTAATGGATTATTTAAATCAACTTCTACACAAATATGAGCAAAAGAAATTACCTTGTGATCTTGAGTTTGTGATGCCGATCCCATAGGTTTTCCAAGAAGTAAAGAGATTGAATGGAGAATATCTTCTCTCCAGAATTCCAAAGGAAGCCTCGGTAGTCGAACCCACACAGGCACCCGTGAGGGGATCTCTTCAGCAGAGTTAAAGCCCATGTGCCAGGGCTTAATGAAGAGCCCCACCTGGTTAAAGAAATGAGGCCCCCCCTCAAAAGCCCTATTCCTGTCTGACATGCTTGAAAAGATGACCAGAAAATAGTTATTGGCCTCTAAAAGAATCTCCATATCCCCTTCAGGGTTCCAAACCCGACCTGCCCAGGATTCCAGCACAAGTAGTGAAAGACGGAGGCCTAAAAATTTGCAGATAAGGGCATGATTACACCAGTATTCAACATCCTCCAAAACTTGCTCAGGTTGAATGACCAAGACTGGTCGATCTTCAAATCTCTCCAAACATCCGTTTACTTTTTTTATCTGAAACATTCCTTTTGACGAGGAGGAACCTTCCCCAAATTGGGGTTTACCTGACTGTTCCTTACTATTGGCATGCAAAGTAGAAGAAGGATCTAACATCTCCAAATCCCCAGAGGATACTTGATAATCAGCTAGACTACGATTCTCCATGGGCCAACGCACCAAAACATCAACAAAAAAGGAGAAAGGGATGGATCGGGTGACCCATAGTTTCAAACCCCCGCACACCTCCCGCTAATAACTCCCCACGCCCAAAGACCAGGAAAAAATCCCACCTGCAGGCCAAAGAAGCACAAAAACCCCCGCCCAACCAAGGAAAAACCCCTGCATCGAAAACCCCCCCCCGACAGCACCAGAAAGCTCGAAGCCCGAGCACAGACGCCAAACGCAGAAGAAGCTAGGGCACGTAGGCCCTAGCCCGCACCAGTCTTCCACGTAGCGCCATCCTCACTCCTATTCAAACTCATCATTTTATATTATAAACTTTATGCAAGGTGTACAAAACACCTTTCTCAACATAAAATAGTCAAATGAAGAAAGCATTTAGTCTCTTAAAACCATGATTAGCTTTAATAACATGTGAGATATCAATTTTATAGATCATATTGGTGTTGAAAAATATGAAAATGATGGGCATAATATGTATAGTGAATTTATGACACTACTAAAAAAAATTAAATGTATTAACATTCACAACTTTTAATATGTTCATTTAGATAGGTTGGAAGATGAAGAAAACTGTAATAGGTCATCAATATGTAAAATACATTTAAGATATGCAACCTAATGTGACTCATGTATTGAATGATCATCTTGGGCTTGCAACTAATTTTGATTTTCTACCGATTTTGAGCCCTAAGTGTAAAATATAGATAAAATACTATAAAATTCAAATGATGACATGCAAATTGTGGGATCTTTTATGGATTTGATGGATTTTTCTTTACCAAATTAATATAAAATTTATATTACTAAAAAACATGGATAGCTTACTCATGAATTTATTATCACCATAGCTATGGTTAGAATGAAAAGAAACAAGCCCCCCCTTGATATTGAAAATACATCTAGTTACTAGGGAAACAATGACTAACATTAGGGTTGAAAAGATAATTTACTATGCATGTAATACCAAGCCTTCTTTTGTTAGCTATGTATCACATAGGAAAATATTCATATTTATTAAATGCTAGCTTGACCATATTAAATTTTCCACAAATGATCCAAGAAGCAATAGGAAATGACTATAATCCATCATTGAAGAAGAGATCTTTTGACATCATTGGAAGAATAAATATTAACAATCCCAAGAGAGCAGTTGTTAATATTAATCAAAACCTATAAATCATGATTGGTGGAGTCACATCCACAGGCTACGATATGTAGCTACCCAATATAAAAAATGAAAGTGGTAAGGCCTCCCTATCCCACCTTATTGTCACTACATATAAAGTGAATTTTTAGCTAGATTACATGCAAACAATAGAAAGCATGAAACCAACTATTTTCAACTCTTGCAAACATAAAACATCAAGGTCAAAAATCATTGAAAAACATCCCAAATGATGCATTTTCTTCTAAGACCCATGAGACCCAAGTGATATTCCATGAAATAACATTCATAGAGAATGGGAATAAAAGGTTATGTCATCGTTAGGAAACTTGTCAAGAGATCCATTACAATTTTCTAAGAAATTATGTTTAGTGAGTATCCCTAATATTGGAGAGTACATTTAAACTAGATAAATTCAATAATTCCTTTTCTTCTCTTGTATAAATCCACCTTCCTTGAGCTCACACAGTAGGCTATGATAATGCTGAGAGGTTGAAGGAAATAGAGATATCTTCTTAGATTAATAACATATAATATTAGTCATCACGGGGTTCAATTAAATATGGTATAGTGGCTATCTGAGATGATTCAGCCAATGAGAATATCTCACCTTAATTACATTAGATTTGAAATCTTTTGCCCACTAATTGAAGATTGAGTGATAACACCTTTCAAACATGTTGCATTATAGTTTTTTGTTACCCATGATGTTCAAACCATCACTATATTTTTAGAGTGAGGAAACCACCAAGGTATACTTGGGAGGAAATTTGGATCAATGGATGAATATAAGATGTTCACAAGTTTTATGGTCTAAGGATTTCCACTTTAAATATTGAACAAGTTAAGATACAAGACTCTTTAGGTGAAACTTTGGGTACCTACTTGCACTTATATGGAACCTATGAGTTCTTTGGAAAGATTAACATAGATACAAATCCTATTCTAGGGATGGGAAAATAAAAAGTGCTCTTGCTCAATATGAATAAACTACCCTAAAGACATAGAAATTCAGTCTAGGAAATGCCATAAATGTAAGGGAAAACTAGGAAATTTCACCCAAAAAAGAACATGAATATATTTTTCCTTAGAGACAATAGAGTCTTAGGGAGAAGATGAGCAAGAAAGACCTAATGTACCAAGGTCCATGATTAAAATGGCCTTGGTAAACTTGACTTCAACAAAGTGAAAAAGAAAAAATACGTTGGTGAAGTTTTGGATGGATTCTATGTGGACCCCATGTGAGACCTACGTAGAGTAGACCCAACTACACAACATGATTTTAGAGGGGATATGACCCAAAAATTAACCAACATGAGTATAATTTTTAAGCCACTTACAATCATCTTCTATTATGAAGTAATAAAACTTCAAAGAGTAGTGGCATTACCTTGTGTACTAATTTTGGAATGAACTTTTATGGCTATTCAGGAGCATTTTTCTTGCACATCCAAGCTTGAAGAAATCCAAACATAAAATATGGGTTTGTTTAGGTTGGTCACTGTATAAAAATGAAAAAAAATACTTGAAGGCAAGGAAACTAGAAAACTTATAATAAATACAAATTTATCCTACTTCCGCAAGGGGGATAATGACAATATATTAACTTGTAGAAAAAAATCTTTGCATTTGGTTCATTATTTTTCTAAATTTCTAGCATTCTTTTGGTAAATTTAGTCACAACACAATTACATATCTATTTCACTCAAGGTAATGCAATATGGATTTTTTTAAAATTCATCATCAAGTAGTAACACAATGTTGATGCAAGATTGTATTAAACTAAAAATTAGTCTACTATCATGTTAGAGTGGGCAATGCTTGCCCTTGGAAACATCCACCAAAATATTATATTAAAAAGATAAATAATAGTTGAAGTTATATGAATCCTAGATGTTAGAAATTGGAATAAGGATTTGTCTAAAAATTTAGAAAAGAAACAATCTTCAAAATATGGTAGGTTTAGATTTAAACATTCTTTGACTTTAATTTCTAACATTCTTTTTGTAAATATATTTATGAATCAACAAAATAACTATTTAGGTTAGGGTATGTTGGACATGCACTTTATTTTTAGGATTCACCATATAGATTTAAATAAAATTTTAATGTTATATCATATCAAAATCAGTTCATTATCATGTCAAAAGTGTCATTGTTTGTTAGAAATATTCATCAAAATATTGAATTAGAGATTAAAATAACAATTGAAGTTATATAAGTATGAGATATTATAATAGGAAATAAGGAATTTCAAATGGCTAGAAAAGAAACAATCTTCAAAAGACAATAGCTTTAAATTTAAGATTTTTTATGTCAAATTATTTTTTTATACTTTTTCCTTCTTTATCTTGACTTGTTTTCCCAAATTTGGCTTCATAGTGTCTTTCCATGCAAGGACCTAACAAAAATCTCATCCACATGTCCTCATCGTCAAATTGATTTTTTTCATGAAATTTGAAAATACCTCAACATGTGTTTCCCCTTCAATGATATCATACCTATTAAATCTAGGCATATGCTTATACACCTTGGCTCTCATGATTTTCATTTCATAATCAACTCAAGATATGTCCATCTATTTATAAAGTGTGTCAATGGGAATGATAGGGAATTGAGTAACTTAACCTTTTCTAGCAATAGGATGGACATTGAATTGTAATGCCTCTATCATTTTTTATATTCCTTTTTAAGCTTCTTAAACTCTTCTATCTTTAACTTATTTTTTAGTATGGATGCTTGTAGGTCTAAATTTGAACCTTTATTTTATGTTGGGCTATCTGAATGACATGGATATTTATCCCCATCATGAAGATATTCCTCTCTAATTACTAAGAGGAAATTTTGATTCATGGGAGTGATAAGTTGAGCCTTTAGCAACTTGAGCTTTGCAAGATGTTGTTACTGTTCTTGTTTAAGATGAGGCCACACCTCATCATTTTAAACATCCTAGGAGGAAGATAATATTAGCTAGTATCATATGTTTCTACCTCTTGAAATCTTAAACCAATATTCTACATATTATAAGGTTCATCCCAATCTCTTCTATTAATAGTTATAATATCCATTTATATATGGGTATCATTGTCATTAGGATTCTATTTATAATCATCATAAGGGAACTCATTATTTATTCATTAGAAGACCATCAACATGCTCAAATTTTGATATTTGTTTTTAGCATTTCAAGGCGTGCCCAACATTTTTTAATTTTATCTTCATATGATAGGTTGGGAAAAGGGGGATATTGTCTACCAATTTCATGATTCCTAATGTGAAAATATTGCCTACACATATCAAGAGTTTTATTTGCATGCCTTCTACTAATAAACATATCATAAGCTTGAATATGAGCCTCATGGGATTCAACTACTATTAACAACTCCAACACCTCTTCTTTGAGAAATCATACCAAATTCTCCTATTCAATGTATCATATTTATATGCTACACTAGAAGAGAGGGGACGATAGCCATCAAAATATGTTATTAGGTCTTGATATTGCATGCCATAACTTTGCAAATATTAATCAATAATTTCACACACCTTTCTTCTCCCAACAATCATATCTTCTCCTTTTGTTTCATAATTAAACCATTGTATTTTTTAGTCTCTTTGATTATAATGTTACTTGAGTTTTTAGAAGCAGACATACATTATCTCTTCAATCAAAAAATACCATATTTCTACCCCATAGAATTGACTTTTGAGAAATGACTATTAGGTCTTTGTGACTTACCACTATTCTGAGCTTCCCATGATAGATGTCTTCATACACTAGTTGACGTTATATTTTCTCCTTGTTCTTGCTAGTAATTTGGTTGCCTTGTTCTCTCCATCACAAATACCTTTAATCTAATTGTTAGTTTTGGGTTGATTGAAACATAGTCACCATCCTTCAATAGGAAGAGATCAAATAAAATTTTATAGTAGTTGAGAATTCAACTAAATGAATATTTCTTCCCTATTATTATGCTCAACTTATACCTAGGAGGGTATTCTTAGAGGTATGCATGAATAGGAACTTAAATCAATCAAAATAATACTTATACAACCCACAATAGCCATACCCAAATGTAAACTTAACCCCAATAATTGTAACTAAGGTGAGTTTAATTGGCTATAAATAACCTCTATATAATTTATCAAAACACCTTGTACATGCATCCATAATTATTAGATTCATTTATCCCTTAAGATATTTTAATTTATAATACATACATAGTGGCAAGGTGTAGGCATAATAGACATTGTGGACTTTCAAGAAGACATGATTGGAAGGGATGAGAAATTGTGAAATTCTAAAAGATTTAGAGGTATTTTGGAAAAGAATTAAGGGAATGTAAGACTTTCAAGGAAGGGATGATCGAGATGAAAGTTTTATAGTGATGGAGTGATGAAGAGCTCCAACACTTTGAATCATTTAAAAAACCATAATTAGGCAAATTTTTATAGGGACTTCAACGAGGTATCAAACCTTCAGGGGTGAGGGAAATTGGCAAGCAAGTAAGAGGAACCTTGAAACTTTGAAAGGCTAAAAACACATTAAAAATGAGGGAGGACATTAGAAACAACCTAGAATTAGGATTTTAATGGATTTTTTTAGTAGATTTTAACACAAACAAGACCTCTTTAGGCTATCTTAGATTAATTGTAAATAATGGGCCAAATATGATTATGAAAAACATAAGGGAAGGGACTCAAGAAAATTATGACATTATAGATTTGAGTCCCAACACCTACCATGTTGGAATTTTTTAAAATAGGTAGTCTCTTTTATAGGTATGATTGTGTTTGTCAAACATGAACAATTATATTCAACTTGTCCTCAACAATGGGTTTGTGTCATGAGGTAGACCTATCTAAGCACTACAAATGCTTTTTTGATATTCAAGTTGGTTAAACTAAATATACCCAATGCATCATTTATATCAACCTTTAGAACACACCTTATTAGTGTTAATCCTAAAACCTTGGATTCAAGATTGTCCTCTGGCTTCTTTGTGTGCAAAGGCCACTACACAAACCTCTTGTAAGTCACCCCTTCTATAAAGGAAGAGGAAGGTTGGTCTACTAAATTCAATAAAAAAATACAAGAACTCTAGCAACAAAAATCCTTCCCCTACCTTCAAAATTAAGTAAAATAATACCTTCCTCCTTAGAGGAGGCTTTTAAGGAAGAAAAAATGGCTCAAACTCCATCTATGGCATTATCTTAATTAATTTCCATCAATTCCCAATATTCTTCCCCTCCTCCTAATGGGTAGAGGATGTATCATATCCCACCAAGGCGAATGGAGGAAGGATAATTTTGTGCCAATCAAGTGTAAATAAATACCTCTCCACTTCTAGATATGAAGTTTTAGCGTCCATTAAGCTAGTTTGTTGAAAAATTATTCTACTTTGTATGAGCTAGATAATGAGGAGATGCCTCTTGACACTCATTTATGAATCATATTTCCTAAAATGTTTGGGGTATAACAAACCTCCTACATAAATACTGTGTTCATGATGTTTTCCTATAATTCTTAGATTTAGACATTATCTACTTACAAGAGGTTAAAGTTTATAGTTTTTCACTTTCTGCTACATGCCATGTTATTTGGCCTTCTAACCATGTTTTGTGTAGTCATAATAAAGTAGGTCAAGTTGGGATTATCATGTTTTTGTCTCCTTTGTGGTAACATTTAGTTCACCAATATTGTGACCCCACTAATTGAGCATTATGGCATCATTTTAACATTAATAATCATTCTTTTCAGGTTTTATGCTTTGAATGATATTGTTGAGTGATCTTCCCTCTAGAGATGGATTTCCAATTCAATTTTAGTTTCCAATTGGGTTCTATGTGGAGATTTCAACATAATTAAAATGGCCTATGATAAATGAGGGGCCTTACCAATGTGTTGGACAATTGGCAAAAGAGAGGCCTAGTTTTTCATGTGAAATAAATTATGAATCTTTGCTCCCAATATTTGTTGCCATAAATATCATATGGAATGGCATAACTGGTGTAATTTATGAACTAGTGCTAATAGAATATTAAAGAGGCTAGATCATGTTATGAAGCTAGCCCAATATTTTTTCTCCTTTGCCAACTGTCATTCCTTTCCAATGGAGACTTTACCAAAATTTATCCTTTTAAATCACTTCCAAATATGATTTTGTATTCAATCACAAGTTACCAATTTTAAGGCCATGAAGACAAAGCTTTTCCTTAACATGTCAATGTCCAATCACAAGGCCACATCATCTCACATTCAACATGTCTAGAATTCAGATCACTGACACATACATGGGACCAACTAGATATCCTAGTTGAATGATGCAATAACCCATATTTCACATTTCCTCCATGTATATATATAATGAATATCAATATATAATTATAATAATTGATTATTCCTATTGAATGGATATTTTTTATTTAATTTACACTAGAATTGAATTCATTACATATAATAATTTAACAATGATTACTTTATTATTTGTGTAGACACCCAAAATTGACCACTTGCATTTGGTCAATTTTATCCCGTCATTCCACCTAATCCTCTTCTATTTGTGATAATTAAATAATATTTCAGTTATTTAATTAATATTTTCAATTTAATATTTAAATTTGTTAAGGTCCTAAGGTGATTAATTTATTAATTATTTACCTTACCTTTTACCCCTTCCTTCTTTAAATTGAATAAATGTCTATTTATTTAATTTAATCACTTTTATCTCCTCACAAGAATTTAATGAATTATTTAATTCTTCAATTTCCTCTCTCCTTGTCACATCCTTTTTCATTTCTCATAATCCCCTAATCCTAATCCTAATCCACCCACTAATCATGTGCACACACTTAATCAGGGATTAAGAGGTGTCACATCCTCCAACTTTTCCTACTTGCACCTTAATCATTTCTCACTAAGCCTAATCCTCATCTAACCCACCCCCTAATTGTTTGCACATTCATAATCCCTTAATTAAGAAAAAAATAATCCCCCTTTCCATTTATTGCTACCCACTTTGTCTTCCAAACCTTAAAGGCTTTCCCTTTTTGGAGAAGCAACCCCACATGGGTCCTTTCTCCAAAGTACACCCAAGGAATTTTAAATTCCTTTATTCCTTTCAATCCCATACTTTGGGAATGTTGTACAAGGAATACCTTTATGCAGAAGATCTTCCCCATCCCCCAAGGTACTTTCCAAGTACCAATCTCCTCTCAAGCCTTCAGATGGTGACACTTGTCACCATCTTAGGCCTTGAGAGATCATCCATCTCCCCATCTCCTCTCATGATGCCACTTGGCATCATCTTATGAGTTGAAATGTCTCAACCTCTCCTATCCATTGATCTTATTTGATCCAATCCTATCCTTCCATTCATCTTTCCTCTCATTGACTTTAAAAACATAGTCATTTTAAAAAATCCATCATCTTTGAGCAAATTGGTAATGTTATGCTATTAAAATTCCACACACATCAAATCCAATCACATCAAGGCAATCTACACACTAAGAGCTTCGACATACTAGGTCTTCTTGGAATTCCTAGTAGGTTTGAGCTTTTTATTCCCTTATCTTGATGGTTGCTTGATTTTGTGTTTTGTTAGGATCTGCATTGCATTTCATTTCGGTTCTAAAGCATATTTTCACTACACATTCTGGCATGCTCAATGGGACCCCTGTCACAGGTTTGCTAATGTTATTGTTACCTATTTTTAGCTACAGCTCAAAACAGGTAGAGTTGGATTGCATTTCTCATTGAAAGGTAGAGTTGGATTACATTTCTCATTGAAAGGTACAAAAATTTATGCTTAAGTATTCATTACATTCCAAGTGTTGATTACTTGTGAATTTCAAGAGTTATTATGTGAATGTTTGTAACAAAGGAAAATATAAGATTGCATAGTAATGTTGCTTTATTCATATTGTAAAAACCAAAGTCCCACACAAGCTGTGGGAGTAACTTAATTTGATTTTCATAATCAAATAATGAATACAAAAAGGAAATGTGCACAACACAACATAAGAGAATATAGGTATAAGAGAGAAGGTGATTCGTCATTGCCTGGAATGACGAATCATTGTCACATTTGAAGCCTTCAGTTGTCGCCACTCCGGTGTCTCTAGATTGTTTAGTTCCAAGCTCCATAGGTTTCCTGCAAGATTATTGAAAAGTGGTCTTAGAGCAATGAAGAATCAAGTCCTTCCTTATGCCAACATTACCAATAGAAATGTGGTACACATTCAATTAGGCATTCATCAGATGATTTGAAAAAAATGAAAATAACATGATCAGGCGGCACAAAGTCCAATAGAAGCATCTGGGTTCAATTATTTTTGCTAACTTGTTTGTTTAAATGTGCATGTACATGTATAATCATCATTCCAATCAATAGATATTTGTATGAGTGGTGTGAAATGTGGCTCCCATGAGGTTTGAGCCCAGCTCATAAACAATAACATGGGACAGCAGTATGGAATAAAAGTAGTCATCATTCTCCATGAATGAACAGTTGATCAAACATCATCATCTACTGAACAGGCATACATATTTCAAATGCCAAATCAAAGCAATGAGAAGACACGTTAAAGATTGGATAACCATATTAAATGTATAAGTTTCCTCATCATGTAGGACAACAAGCATAGAAAATCATAAAAGAAGCCTTGTATCCATTATGATGGAAACAAATAGAGCAAGTCTTCCTCCACCCATCATTTGAAAAGGGTTATCAAATGGAAAAAGGCCACTAATTTACCTTGGATCATGTATACAATCAATGAGACATAGTTAAAAGAGCATGATCAGTGTTTGCACACAATGGCTCGGTTTCAGCTCCATTTTTATCAAACATTTGCATGGAAGCATGGAGCACCCTTTACATTAAAGGGAAAACAAAGCATTCAATTTTTAAAAAAAATTAGAACTTCAGAGCATATACATAGTCTACAAGAGACTCAGGAGGAATAGTGACATCAAGAAGACAATCTACATGACTGTAAGTAAGACATTATCACATTATGGCATCAAGAAAGCATCATCAAGAGATCTTCAGGTATATGCATGATCAAATGGAATTTTGAAAAGCATAAACAGTGTTCACAAAACATAATATCAAGCATCAAGCTATTTCTTGGAACTGATTATACAAAGGACAATGAGTATTCACCATAATAGCTGAAAGTAAACATGTTCATGTTTAATACAATTTTCACCATGTTGAAACATAACATTGGCAAGAAAATGACATTCATTTTACAAAGATATTGAACATAATAGAGTGCCAATAACCTACAGCATCAATCATTCTGAGCAGCAAAAGATGATCATCCACAATTAAATAATCTATTATAAGGTACAGTAGCATAGATAACATTTTGACAGTCAAATCCATCGAAAGCAAAATGTATAGTTTCAAATAAGGAGATAATATCACAGTTGTAGCATAACCATGATTATTCAAGGCAAATATATGCGAAGAGGCGCAAGCCACAGAGGGTATTTATTTCAAAAGGCCGCAACCATGGTGGATTAACCTTGAAGGAGTTTCAAAGACAAATGAGAAAGATTTACTTTTTTGTTCTTTACAAAAAAAGGAGTAAATATTCCATACAATGTTGGTCTGTAAAATTTACATGGTTTGGAGCCTAAAAACAAGGAGGGCGTGGGTTTTGCAAAAGGCCCTATCTCATGTTTACGAAACCAAGGAGCAATATGTAGAAATAGAACTGCCCAAAATAGGAGAGGTCTTTTCATCTTTTTTTTCTTTCAGAAAGATAAGTAAAATTTCAAAAAATACAACCATGGCTTGACCATGAGTCTATAGGATACAAGAAATAAGAGACACCCATCATTTTGTTTGCATAAAGCTCAAATCGACCATATCTTTGTTGAAGATAAAGAAGAAATGTAGGGATCAAAGAATGATGGCCTTACCTCAAGTTCCTGTCGATTTCTCACAAGTAATATGCACTCAAAACCCGCAGGTTTATCCACAGAGAGTTCTTCAAAATAGCTCAAACCAATATTGATCATGGCGGCTCAAACAATAGGAGAAATATCAACATAATCAAGAAAATGCATCATAATATGTGGCATGGTCACGGCTATAGATCCAGAGGATGATTTGAAATGAAAGAAAAATGTTCAAATATGAGCCGAAGTGACTTACTCTACAAGAAATCTCCATTTAAAATCCTAGAAGCAGCAAGGAATCCATTAGAAACAGTAAAATATGTTGAACAGTCAAGCTTACAGAGATTCTATTCCATGGCGGCCAGTGTCAAAATCCAGAAACTCATTCATAAACCCTATTCTACATGGCGGTGCAGCATAGTTTCTCTTTCAAGAGTGCAAAATGAGGAATGAAGAAAACATCTAGGGTTTGAATATTTTGACTCATGCCCTAATTCGAATGGGAATATTTTGACTTGTGTTTTTTGCATAATGAAAATCATTTCATTTCAAAATTATTCCCCATGGTATTGACTTATTAAGTCATTTAACCTAATGATGTGAGGGGCTTGGGAAGTTTGAAGTCTAACTTCAAAGATTTCTTTTGATTTTGAAACATAGAGTTCACCTTCACTTGGAAATTATTGCATGGAGTTTAAATAGAAATTGCAATGTAATTAAATATTAAGGTAATTTTTCAATAATTACCTTAATATTCAACATGTAGTAAATAAAGGTAGAATTAATAGATCTTAAATATTAAGATAATCATTGAATGATTACTTTTGATATTTAATTAAATGAGTGCCTTTTCCAAAGAAAAAATCCATGCCACCTTTTGAGGAGTTCTTAAGAGGTTTTATGATAGATTACATGGAATTATAACTTGACATGAGTTGTACACGGATTAGGGACAGTTTGGCTGCTTATTCTTGCAGTTATCATTAGTTATGTGATCTCCTTTCATGCATTTTCATGTTTGCTCATGGGAGAGTTTTACGAGGTGGCTTTTGCATGTTTTGGCCCACATTCTCAGGGATTTTCAATGCAGTTTGAGTACTCTATAGTTTAGTTATGAGTTGAATTTGAGTTTGGATCATCATACACTCATTTTTGCATGAGTTTGGGCTATTTTTATCAAGATTTTCTCTTCTACTCGGATTTCACATTGGAGATGTAGTTTTTCACTTCAGTTCTCATTCAGTTCACCTTTTGGTTGCTTTGTGCATGCCTTTTGTATTTATTGGAAAAAGTTTATCTTTTTCCTCTAGTTCTTTTCTGCCTTTGCCTTCAGCAAAGCGACTTCATGTAACTCAGCTTTCAGAATTTAATAGATTATGCAACATTTACAGGTTATCTTAGAGTATCATTTGCAGAGTGTTCCTTCTTTTGTCATTGCAAGATAAATATTATCCTACTTAGATTCAGGTGTTTTGTTTTGCGAATGTTTTGGATGCAAATTTAATGTGTTTAATATCAAAACCTTTAAATTTTTGTCAACGTTCATGAATGCATGTACACAAAGAAACAATCTTAGTTGCAGGTCATAATCGTGTCTCAAGTATATCCATATCTTTAAAGTTGTGAAAATAAATTCTTCCTTCATAAAGAATGGATTATCAGGTATGTCTATGAATCATTAATGTAGTTAAATTGTTCAATCTGAGTTGTGAAAGTAAGCTTCATGATGAATCAATTGTGAGTTAATCTATTTTCTTTAAATCAAATAGGTGCATCACCACAGTTCAACTTTTCTAGTTTTGCATTAGATTAAGTTTTTTCCCTTTTCCCATCAAAGTTTCAAGTCTATAATCAGATAATCATATAAGAACCAGCCTAGAATCTGGAGGTCTATCTTTGCCATAGGAATACCCACAGCTTGAAGATAGTTCCCATGTTTCAACATATTGTTGAATTTAATCATTCAAGCATTCAGGTGCAATCTAATTGACAACAGTTATTTTGTAGTTTTATGTTATACTTTTGTTTGTAGGTTTTTACACAGAGGCGGATACACTCCAAAAAGGAAAATCCATTCTGCAAATGGGCATATCCACTCTTACAGGGGTGACTCTACTTCGACTCCTTGACCTTCAGATACCCCTTTCAGAGAACAAGTGATCTTGCATGCACAAAGGTGGATCTGTTCTACATAGGTGACTCTACCTAGCACAAAGGCAACTCCACATAGGCAGACCTACACTGACATAAGAAAATTTGTTCCAAACAGGTGACTGTGTTCTCTACTCGTACGAATCTATAGGTAAACTAAATACATTAATTTTGTTTCAGCTTTTCTAGTTTTCGGGCATTCAAGACTGACCAACTAACTTTTCCTTGTGTCTCTAATCATACTAACACTTTTCCATAGCCTCACATTTTCCATAATTGATGTACGAAACTACTAATAATTTCTTGTTGGACGTTCATCGAAGACTTTGTGTGTTTATCACTAATCTAGGCACATTTGGATTTTCCTAAAGGGTTAATTTACCTTTTTCATTGTTTTTGAGGTCCCTTTTTGATGTATGTTCTCCCCTTGCACCATTTGGTGAGCCTGGGGATCAAAAATCATAAGCTAACCTGAGTCTTTTTGTCTCACCTAGGAGTGCTAGTTTTGTACGTATGCTCTCTCCTTGTGCTATGCACGAGCCTAGAGATCAAAAGCGCCAAACATTTCCTTCCCTTTAGGAGGCTTGCTTGGGGATTTCATCACCCCAAGGGACGATCTCAACCATGTGTATTGACAGGGTATATAAAGGGGGGATAATAAAATTTGTACCCCAATGTAGTTGTGTCATGTTCAGTGAAGCTTTGAGACTTGGGTGATACCAAGCTAGGAGTACAAGGTTGGTCTAAATGACTTGACTGACATTCCCAACCCATGCTTATGATAGACTAGTGTTCATGGGTGTGTTTCACATACCCTTCTAGTATTTAGAGGATGCACTAGAGAGATTGTATTAGCCTAGCTTTGACCCTTCAATCGTTGCCTATCATAGTGTAGGGTACAATATTATGCCTGAAGCTACTCACCATGTATCTCCTTAAGTAGAGATAGGAGCTCTTCAGGAAAGGTCTCAGGACCTCCAAAAAAAGAGAGAAGGTGAGCCCTTGTGCCACTAGATCTTTATCTACTAACTCTTGATTGAGAGGTGCCTCGCACCAATCTTGAGATATTAGCCTCTGAGCGGGTGGGCCTATGGTAGGTTAAGACTCCCACTTGAATAATTTGGCATGTGTAATCCGGTGTGTCTTCCAGTGATTACCAGTGAGTGTCTTTAGTCCATCCTATCTATGTTTGTTGTTTTTTTATTTATCCTTTGTTGTCTGGTCATTATCCTTAGATAGGAGATCCCGCTCTACTCTTGGGTAGATACATTCCCATACGGGTGGATCTGCTCTATTTACAATAAATTATGTTCCCCTAGTCTACCTAGTCATACCTAAGCAATTTTTTCCTATTCATAGATGGGTTTGTTCTACTTAGGAAAATTTGTTTGTCATTCTTGTCATCCTAGATAGGTGACTCTACTCTATTGATGGGTAATCCTTTTTTCCTTAGGAAAATATGTTTTCACACAGGTGATTCCATTGATAGGCGATCTTGTTAGAGAATAGGTATCTAATCTCTATTAACGAACAATTCCATTCGATTAAACTATTCAGCCATCATCCTTCAGCAATTATAACCTGTGGGTAGGTAGATATGCTCTTGGGTGGATACATCATGTTCTTGGGTGAATACATCTTGTTCTTCTGCAGTTTTGTAGATAGGCAATCCTATTTAGGTGACTCTGCTATGTTGATAGGCAATTATGCTCTTAGGTAGATGCATTTCTAGATAGGCGAATTCACACTATTCTTGGGTAGATATGTTCTCCATACAAAATCCAGAGAGAAAATCCTCTTAACCAAAGATAGCCCTAGTTGCTCCAAGTCTAATATTGCAATTAAAATAATTTTTGCATCCTCCAATCACTCATTGTCGATCATTTTCGTCATATCACTCCTATTCAAAAATATCACATTATCATTATATCCATGCAAGGACATCGCTAAACACATAAAATTGATATCCTTGTCATCATGCATCAAAATATAGCCTCCTAACATTTGTTTGAGAACTTTAAACTCATAATCCAATCAATCAACCATCATCCTCATTGTGCTTTATTAGGGACATAGCCTATCCTGAGTTAGTAATCCTCCTCAGCCAAATCAACTTACCTTGAGTGATAGGTTACTTCATTTAAAATTATTCATGCTTGAGAAATTTTCCTATCTCAAGTACAATCCTATCATCATTATCATTTATACTTGAGAACGTAGTCTATCTCAATTACTAACCAATCAATCATCATAGACTCTAGTTCTCAAATCCACTTGGAGTGCTAAATTGATTGTCTAATCAATCTTCCAAATCATTATTGCTTAGAATCATCCTCATCCTTCAACCTAATCATCCCACATCTTTCATGCCCATCACTATAGGATTGTAGCTTAAGAATCTCATGGAACAACAACAATAGTTTCACCAATCGCCTTATTTTTTTCATGTGCCTAGTAGCGAAAATTCACAACCAACCACCATGCAAGGGGGACCTTCAAATCCACATTATCCCCATGACCTTGTTTCTATCAAAGAGGAAATGGTTTCACAACCTAAACTCACTTCTATCCTTGAGTAGAATTATGGTAACCCCACAAATGCATGCATGATTGATCGCCTTATAAATGAACATTCTAAATCCATCCTTGCTAAATTACTCGTGCAAGGTACTAAGCCTCTGCCAAGGTTTGGCATGATATAATATCTGGGTACAATTAAATTTCCAAATCCTCTGACTCCTAAGAAACCTCTTGGAAAATATTAGAATTAGAGAATGATGTAGTGATCTAGGTTCCTCCTCCCCTTCAAATTCCTATAATAAGGTTTGGATCTAGCCTTAGTCATATTCATGGACCGGATCTTGCATCATTTGCACAACTCCAGGGTTCTACTCCTCTCAACATCCAAAATCTCACATCGCAAATATTAATTCATCCCTCACATCTAAGGAGTATGATAGCTCCTGTGACCAATACCCCACATCGACACCCTACCATGTTCATCTTGTACTATTTCAACTGGTCTACCATACCTCTTATGCTATTGCCCCATCTTCATCTCACATTCCACCTCTAGTGAACTATCCACCTCAATCCTATCCTAATCCTCTACCTATATATTTTTCTCCATGGTGCCATCAATACCCTACATTTCCACCTCCATTTTATCATGTAGTTCAACAAGGTCCATATCATTATCAACCTCCCACAACTCCACATCATAACCAACATCATCGCACCTTGTAGCACAATACCTATCAATCCTATCCACCTCAAATTCCTCAACACCCATCCTACCAATATCAACAACCCCCACAACAATATACAATTTTCAACTGCCTCAAACTGATCCTCTCTAATATCCATCACACCCATCTTCTTCTCAACCACCTCATCAACCACCAAATGCATCTCACAACTATCAACCTCATCCATGTCACAACCTCCAGTACAATTTTATGGGGGTGCACTTCAATATCCTTCATACTATCAACCCCAAACACCATCATATTCCCATCCTCCACAACAACAAACAAATCTCCATCAATTTCAACAATACACTTATCCATCTCAATCATTGAAACAACTACCATATCTCAACACTCAACAATAATCACCATAGATGCATCCACCTCTTGATCAATTCCATCATCTTCCACCTCCATATAATCCATATGTACAAATCAACCCCATCCTAATCTAGTAGCTCCTCCCTCATCCACAGCGCCAAATAAAAAATGGGAGGACATGAAAGTTTCCCTTAAGGACTTACAAGCAAGGACAACAAAGAATTCCTTTAAATTCAACTAGGAGTTATACTTGTATCCTTTTGATCACACTATTGCAACCACACCTTTTCCTAAACATTTTGACATCCCCAAATTTGACAAACATAAAGGGAACGATTACCCCAACAATCATGTTAAAAACATTTATGACTTGTCAAGAGGTGGTATATAATGATAATTGTCTCCTTCATTTGTTCCCTCGAAGCTTGGGTAGACAAGTGTTGGAGTGGTTCTTGCACCTTCCTCAAGGGTTCATCTCTACTTTTTCGGATTTATCCAAGAAGTTTGTGGCACATTTCTCCTACAATATTGAACATGAGGTTAACATGATGGATCTAGGTGTTAATAAACATCCTAGAGAAACTGTCGTGCAAACTATTTACAAAGATGGCAAGCTCAAGCTAGTCGTCTCTCGTGTGACTTATCCAAAAAACAATTGGTGAATGTCTTAATTGAAAATATGCATACATAGATGACCTTTCTTTTGTGTATTCATTGTGCTTCCACATTTGATGAAATCATTGAAAAGGGTGTCACCAATGAGAAGGTGCTTGTTGCTAAGGGTTTGGTTAAAATCTATAAGGAAAACAATGATAAACCACCTAATGAAAAATCTCACTTTTGGAACAAAAAAAAGAATGCTATTAATGATGGTGTGATAAATACTAAACATATCCAGGTGGCTAATATATCTCAAGCCCACCATAATGCACCCACCTCATCTACTACCAATGCAATATCCATTCCCCAAGGAACATCCTGACCTCCAAATCAAGGCAATGTTAAATGCACTTTCACTCATTTGGGAGAACCCCTTGATGCAGTGTTTTGCAAGCTAGTCCAAGATAATACAGTCACCTATCTGATTACCCAACCTTTTGATGATACTAAACCAAACCCTAATTGGTATAACAAAAATAATTATTGTGACTATAAAGGATTAAGGGACATTCCACTAATAAATGCATGAAGCTCAAGAACTACGTCTAGAAACTCATCGATAGAGGTGACATTACTATTAAAGGGAATCAATCTACTTCATCTAATGCTCAATTATAGATATACCAAAATGCCTTTCCACATCACTCTTAAGGGGCTGGCACATCCAATGCTATTTTTGGTCCACGTAATTCCCAAAATAACAGCCAAAACAATCAAACCAATAATATTAATTATACTAAAGTCCATTTTAATTATGTCATTGTGGTCAGTTGCATCACCCAAGTGGATCCATGTGTGTCTATGATTAGAGTGAAAACTAAAGAATCCCAATGTGTCGTCACTACCCAAAGAGGCCACATTACCATTCGCAGGCCATCCAATGCATCCCAACAACCTTTTGTGAGTCCACAATATTATATTTTGGATCCTCTTGGTAAAAACCCTACACAAATCTCCATTATAGACTTGTTAAAGTCTTTTTCTATTCACTAAGAGATCCTCACCAAAGAATTGCAAGGTGCCCATGTTCCTACCAACATTGATCCCACGTAATTCCAAGCATTACTAGGACACCTTTCATCTACCTATCAGTTGGGTTTATTTTGAATGACATGCCACCAATTGATATGGACCATAATCACCCTTGCATATTGAAGTCATCATTGCCAAGCACAAAATAAAGAGGGTCTTCTTAGATAATGGTTTTTCCCTTAATTTGTGTACATTAAAGTTCATTGAATAGGTGGGATACACTCAAGTTGATTTAGACAGTCAGGTGATTACTATAAAATCATATGACAATGCAAAGCAAGATTTAGCTAGAACAATTTTCCTCCCCATTCAAGTTGGCCTTGCCTTGCAGTATACCGCATTTCATGTTATTGATCTTGACCTCCCCTACAATCTCCTTCTTGTTCACCCATTGATCCATGCCATGTAGGCCATTCCATCCACCTATCATCAATGCCTTAAATTTTTGCATAATGATATTGAAGTCACTATCCATGTTGATCCTCATCCTTTTGAGTATTATCATTCTATTGAGGCCTCTTTTCCTCATTCTCGAAACTGTCCTGGGGTTGAAGTGAAGCCTTCCAATGCAACTTCATCCTCATCTTATGTCGATCCCAACAAATTTCTCATGTATTCTAATTCATCCACTGAATTTGAATCCACCTTTTCCAAGGTCGAGACCATCAATAAGGGTTGTGAGGAGTATGAAATGAGCATTTCCCTCAAATGTGGGTACCATGCCTCTCTCCACATACTTTTGGGAGGTCGTCTTCATCAAGGAAACCACAAATGTCAACAACTAAAAGTTTGGGATCCACTACTTTCCAATCTTTGAGTTCTTTGGAACAAGAGCATATTAAAGAATACATTAGTCAATGAGTGTACTGTGAAGAGCCTGAGAGTTCTACTACAATATTGGAATACGTTCAGGAGACTTATCCTGTTGCCCATGAAATGGCTCAAAAGGTCAATTATCAAGGGAAAGGATTGGGAGAAAAAGATTAAGGTATACTCCAACCCATTGAGCTACCTGTTACCAAAATTTCTACCTTCAGCTCATTTTGGTAGAACTGGAATTGTTTGCTATAGCTAAGGTGAAAGGTACATTAATTTTATGTTGATAGTTCATTTGCAAATGAGGGATTTTAAATAAGATTCAATTTATTATGCAAAATTCACACAACACAAAAGATTCATCAAAATTGCATAGTGTTGTATTTTATTCATTTTGAAATGAAGGAACATACAAGATTGCATAAACATTGTTGTTTCATGCTTTGAAGATAAAAGAGTGTTTAAAAAGTCCCACACAAGCCATGGGAATGACTGAATCATATGGATAAAACATAAGAGCTAAGCTATTCAACTTAAGATAACAAATAAGAAAACATGTAACAAAACATTACATCCTTCATTACCTGTTCAGTGTTGTGTTGATGTTCATCTTCAGCTTCCCTCCTATCTTCAGTCCTTCATTCCCTAGGTTCAGGTGTACCTGCAAGATGTTAAAGAGATTTTTTAGAGCTCGGGACATAAAGTTTCATCATATGTTATCAACAGTTGAATAACTTAAACCTATGAGCTATCAATCCAATTCAGTCATATTAGATTAAAGCAAAAGAACCGGGATCACATCATCAAGTAAAAGATGAAATCATCATCAGAAAGAACATTTAGTTCCACTATTTTTATCTAACTTGTTTATTCAGTGTGTAGGTATAGGTACATATTTCATTACCGGTTCATCATGATTCAACATTTCAATATGTGGGGAAAAATTGGGCCCCCACAAGGGTTGATCCCAGCGTACTACAAAGTACATTGTCATGAATGTGATAGTGAATAGGCATACATAAAAGCTCACAATAATGGAGCAGCAATTTAATATTTGAGAAACATCAATGTAAGAGTATGATAGCCATCAGAGGTTAAAAGCATAACAATGATACATTTGTCTGAGTGCAATAAATAGAGAAAGATGAGATTGCATTATCTTTCATTCAAATATTTTTGTTTTACAAGTAAGATTTCATGCCTATGGCTATCATATAACACTTTCATTTTGTTGTCCTTGTTTGTTTAAAGTATGGAAAATATAAATGACAACAGTGTTGCATATTAAGTACATTTTCAAAATGCACTGTTTACAAGGATGTTGAGTGTAATAGTGAACAAGCATAGTGGAACAACATAGAAAAATAGTGAAGGAGCTCATTTGATGTCTGCATGAGGTTCTCAAGCTTTCAACTTTGCATATAAAGAATAAGAGTTATATACAAGAGAAAAAAATTATAGCTATGTTCTTTTGCAGAAAGGTAAACAATATTGTCACTGAATGCCAGATTATGAAGTGAAAATTGCATGTTTGAGAACAAAAAAAATGGAGCTTATAAGTAATGTGTCAAAGGGTCAGAGGACGGTATGAAGAAGTCCTATCCATCTTAAAATAGAACCAGAACTACATGCCATTCCTTATCAAATGATAGTAAGATATCTCTTCAACAGTGATACAAAGCAATACATGATATCAAGAGTTTTAAGGATATTAAGCAATATCACATGAAAAAGGTAGAACAATTTCATTATCTCAGTTTTCACCATGTAGTAGACCACTGAAGAGTTAGAATTGTAACCATTGAAGGGTTTTAACGTGTGTTCAATGAACCATAGTAAAAAAACAAGGATGCAATAGTCTTAACAATCATTCTCAAAGAGCTTTATATTATATGATTGTAGCATCCCACGGTAGCAATGTGAGTTAAGACAAGTGCAGGGCAGCATGGTGTTGCAATGGCCTACTAGTATGGTGAAACCCTCACTGTAAAAGACACATAGTAAAGTGAGTACTGTAAAATGAAGTATGCAGCTTGCATAATGAAGGTAATACCCTTGAAGGGTCCAAATAAACAATGAAGCCATGGCCAAGGAGAAAATGAAATAAGAAAAGCACAAAATCAGTTGTATTTTTGTAGCCACAGCCATGAAGATTCAGTTGGCCATCACAAACCCAGAAAATAAGAAAATATTGCAAACCCTATTTGTATATGTAAAATTTTTTGAGAGCAGCAATACACAGATAGTCATTCAT
The DNA here is from genome assembly GCA_007258455.2 of Sequoia sempervirens. Classification (NCBI taxonomy): domain Eukaryota; kingdom Viridiplantae; phylum Streptophyta; class Pinopsida; order Cupressales; family Cupressaceae; genus Sequoia; species Sequoia sempervirens. Next base: position 1,107,289,361 of record VDFB02271358.1, on the reverse strand, counting down.
TGTTTTTACATAAAGCAGCAATGTTCTTTTCATTCATTGTTTTTACATAAATCAGCAATGTTCTTTGTTTTGTTTAAAGGAGCTCAAATCGAGTTTTTTTTAAGAGGGAAATGCAAGTCATACAACATAGATACTTACCCATCATTTTTTTGTTGAAGAAATTCATCCAAAAACTCACGAATGTGGTCTCCATTGAGCTCAAACCAATACTCAATAAGTGACCTCAAGCTAGACAAGTGTAAACAGCGGAAAGCAAAATGAGAATACATCACAAAATATTTTGTAGTTGCGGCCAATAAGCTACAAAAAATTCTTTTGAAATGGAGGTTATGGCTTGAATTCATAACAAGGAGAACTTACCATATAGCTTCCTTATATAGATCTCTCCAAAAGTCTCTCAGAAGCAGCAAGGAGGAGATTCAAAACTCATACCAAGTTTAGATCTGATCAATAATCATGAAAGCATAAATCAACAATACATCAAAAACACACATAATACCAAAAATTTTACATGGAAACCTTGTTAAGGGAAAAACCACAGTGGAGGTCAATCCACAAGATTATACCCTATTAAAAGTATAAAGAAATATGAATGGGGAATGCACATGCATTCAGTCGCACTTCCTAGAGCTCACTGCTCAATTATAGATAGGCTTATTGCCCAAGGAAGACACACTATCTTAAAAAAGATTGGATTAAATCCATAGGAATTTGAACTGAGAAAATAACATCTGCTAATGCCTGATTACAGTTCTGGTTAAGCACATAAACACTTCTTCACACTTTGCTCACTCTTCTTCACACTCTGCTTATGCCTTTGAAAGATCTATACATTATTTGCACATAGGGCTCACACACAATTCACATACTCATACCTTCAAATGATAAAACAATCTCTCTTATATATCCACAACAAGAAATTACATCGCTACTTGTCGGCCTCAGTGAAATAATAAGATGAATGCAAACTGTCGGCCCAAAACAATAAATATTATTAATGCGAATCAACTAAGGTCAACCAAAACATAGTGGAGACCCAAAATAAAATTCTCAAACATGAACTACATTCAAAAAATAATCCTTGAAGATCCACAACACGCTTCAACACCTTGTCGGCCAAGAACAAGAAAAACATGAACACGCAAGAAAAAATCTCCAATCACAAGCACAACGATCAAGGTAGACATGCAACACAGATAGAGCATGATCTAGAAACATCCAAAAAAATCATGAATCACCAGAGAGGCATCCACAACAACTGAACTTAATAAAATCACATCACCTTCATTCAGGAACATCAACTAAATCAACAGAAAAATTGTCAAAATGCAAATCTTCATAACTTGATCAAATCTTCACATGGATCTCTGAAGCTCAATGTGGATAAACTAGATATACTCGAAAAGAAACCCTTTAATCCACAACCACTGATCATCAACGTACTAAACTCACTGACAGACTAAACTTAACTTCACAACTGACAACCTGCAACTTATTTCATTACAATTTTCTCAATATCCTTGACATATACAGCCTCTAAGACATTAATGCCAATAGTGTTGACATCAATGAAAACCACATATCAACAACACAACCACAACATCCAATAGGTACAACATAAAAGATAAAAGAACAAAAAATACATTAGAAAACTAGTCAAGGCCACAACATAAAGGCCTGAAAATACTTTCAAAATGGAGGAAATGTCCAGATTTATTGACTGAGAGTGGCTTATCATGGATTTTCTATGGAAATCTTCAAGGAAATCAATGAGAAGCATCTAGAAATGGTGAAGGTCAAGTTCAAAATCCTACCATCATGGTGGCGGCAAAGTTTTCCCTCAAAATGCAAAGTGAAAGTAAGCTTTGGATTAGGGTTCAAATGGCTTTTACTCAAAAGCCTAATTCGAATATTTAGCATTTTTTACTTGATTTTTAACAAAATAATTTCAAATTATTATTATTGCTATGGTCTATGACTTTCAAGTCAATTGACCTAATGGAGCCGTGAGTTGATAATGATTTTGGTAGATTGACTTCAATATTTTCATGAAATTTTGAAGTGAAGATGCAAATCACTTGTATTTTTGCATGATTATTGACAAAAGTCAACAATGAAATTAAATATTAAAGGTGATAATTACCTTAATATTTAATATGTAATAAATAAAAGGAGGACTACTGTATACATCTAAAATTGGTCTGGAGAAAATTAATTAAATACTAGTTATTTAATTAATAAAATCTTTATTTCCTCTACTTATAAATAAATTGCAAAATTTATTTATATAGTTCATATTTCTTAATTCTTCTTATCTAAACCACTTTCTTCATGATTTAATTAAATAAAAAAATTTAACTAATTTGTTTTATTTGATTAATTCCCTCCAACTAAATTTGAATTTTAAATTTGGAATTTAGTCACATTTCTCCATATTTTCTAACTTTCTTCCACCTCATCTTCCATCTCACCATGTGTCACATGAAATTAATTATTTCTAATTTCTAAATGGGCATTTATCCTCAACAATTTTAACAACCTCAAAGACACATGGCTTCTCCTTTCCATTTATTCCCTTCTACACTTGGCAAGCTTGTTCTATTAAAGGGGACAACTTCCTTGATTCTCTCTAACCTCTTTGCTTCCCACTGTTGATCTCTCCAGACTGAATCCTGATTGTCCATTGCTGCCACATCACTTGATGCCCTGGTGAAATCTATAAATAGAGGCTCATTTACAAATTTTCATATAGAGAGCATAGCATAAATCTACTCTGTAGAAATACTTTTAGTATTAGTGAGCTTAGCATTTGCATTTTAGCTTAGAATTTAGCATTTGATTTCAAGTAGTGTTATAATGGCAATTTCATTTCTAGGAACTTAATTGGTTGCATTATCATTACAACATTTCCATAGCATATCCATTAGCTTAGCATTTTATCATTGCATCATTTAGCGTCATTTTGTATACAGTAGTACATCATTTAGCATATCATTCATCAAAATCCACAATCATGTACATGTAGGCATAGTTTCCTGCATTATAGTTTAATGGCTTCTTGTTTCTTAGGTTGTCATCCTAGTAGTCTAGTGCATACCTAAAATCTGAGAGCACTAATATTGGATCCTTAAGAATAGAGGACGATGGAATAGCTTAGAGGAATCTCTTTATCAGTTGTATTGTTAAATTCAATTTCCTTAATTTAATACGTTGCATCGATTGTGTGTTTTAATTCATGTTTGTTTATTTTGCACAATCCACACGATACATTCTAGTGCCCACTGTGGGGCCTAGCCCCTGTTATTTTAACATTTTTTGGAAAGTGTTCTTACAGGTTCAGACGTGAATTCTTCTAGCACAACCACAAATTCTTTTGGCACACCCAAAACATTTTCTAGCGCATTCACTGACAGTTACGATGCAACTACGAGTTCTTTTGGCGCATCCAAGCAATTCATCAATGCATCAGGGGTTTCTATAGTGCATATGATTGTTTATGTAGTGAATTCATTTATTTTTGTATTGCATTCATTGTTTTCCTTAGCGCATTCACTGCATTTTTAGGCGCATCTACCTTTTTAGTGCATTGAATTACTGTAATGGCACATTTACTTTTCATTGTGAAATTTTCCAGATTCTAAAAACTGATGAATGTTTTTCTACTGTGTAGGTTTCATAAATATTGTCAAAGACTCTGCTGAAACTCTTGAACGTTGTCAAAGAACATTTATTGAAAACTACTAATAATTTTGATGCAGGGGCTAGAGTTGATTTATTTCCTTTTGGTTAATTTAGGAATCTAGATTAATTAGGAGGGAAAGAACACCATGTTTTCTATGCTTGATGAATGGTAGGCATATGCTCTCCCCTTAACTAGTGACCAAAAATCCAAACCCATTCATTTTTTTATTTTTTTATCCTTAGAGGGTCTGCCTTGTGGGAAAAGTAATCACCCAAGGGAACAACCCAACTGGGAACACGCTAAACATAAGCAACTTCCACCTGGTATATAAGTGTGGGTACTTGAGGAAAGTTCAAGTATCACAAGGATTGTTCCGACAAGAAGGGCAGCAATGGTCTCTTTTTGTATGGATGATCCCCCATGTTCAAAATGCTTATACTAGAACCTTTTGTGATAGCAAGCCAAAATCCTATTCTATTTACTGGCACAGAAGGTCTAACCTTTGAAGTCGTCCCACTTTTTTGCGGCTTTTAGTAGAGATGAGAAGTATGCCATGGGAGATTCGTGGGTACTAAAGCTTGGCTGACCCGAGAAGTGAGTGTCATGGAGGGGAGCCAGTGTAGTCAAGCTTCTAATCATCCACTAAAAGTAGGCGCAACTGGAGTAAAATCCAAGTGGGAATCCAGTAAATATTGTCCTTCACAGCCTTAAGAATTGTACATGTTTGATGTGTTTTACCAATGTGTTTTTGAATAAATTTCAAACAAAACATCACACACTGGAAGTGAAAACCTTGATTCAAAAAATATCCTTTGAAACAACTAATTCTCTGACTGGAAAATCAAAATAATCAAACAAACTTGCAAGAAACTGTGACATTTTCCCAATTCAGCACATCCACTACTTATTTTGGTACTTTTACACCATTCTTTGGCACATCCATCTATTGTTATAGCTCATACACTATATCTGCCAATGCATCCATTACATTCTATAGTGCATTCACCCATTATTGTAGCGCATTCATCTAATACTTTGGTGCATTCGAGCTATTATGTAGTGCATACAACACATTCTGTAGTTCATCCAAGCCATTTTGTAGCACATCCTCGCCATTCTATAGTGCATACACTGACTGTTACAACACATCCACCAGATTTATAACCATAAAGCTAAATTTGACCCCCTATCTGACATTTAGAACCCAGATTTAGAGATCTTTTCCACAGTGAAGTTCATTCCTTATCCCAACATTGCTTTAAACTTGGAAAAATTAGCATTTACAAGTGAAATCCTTTACCTAAACTTTGATCAAACATCTAAAAGTGCCTAAGCATCATCAAAACTAAATTTCGTCATCAAGTTGAGTTTCACCATCAGGATTTGTCATCCTTCATCCTGAAACAACACACTTTACATCAAATTTCATAACCTTAGTCCCATCAATAGAATTCATCATTCTATTCAACCTAGGTATCCCTTTGGCATTCCTAAACAACAATCAAAATTTAGCAAACCTTCATCACTTGCATGCCCATTTCAACAAGATCCCAAAAGTAAAAACTTAAGGATAAGGAACTTGAACCTCAAAACACCATGGGTGAACCAGAAGAAAACCCTTTCCACAAAATCCTTCAAAATGAAACAAAAGAAATAATAGAGGAGGAAATAGGACAAGCAAACCAAGATCCCAAATTTCACAAATTCCTAGAGAGGATCTTTGAAAAAGACAGAGAAAAATACCTTCTAATGTTAGCAAACCAAGGGGTCAAATTACCAAGTGATTTTGATGTCAACAAATTGAATGAAACACCAAATAAAACTGAAATTGAAACACCAAACGTAGATCAAATGGCCACCCTAACAAATCAAATGAATAACCTTCAACAATAATTACAAGACATGCAAAGAGCGACTACCAAAAGATATTTTCTACAAGATATTTTTCCCTACCCTTTTGATAGGAACTTGAACATGATACCATTCCCACCAAATTGTGACCTCCCAAAATATGACAAATATAATGGAAAATATGACCCCATAGACCATGTGAGGGAATTTCAAACCATGAGTCTTAATTTTGCACATGAAGACACCTACTTGATGAGACTTTTTCCTTGCAGCTTGGGAGGCCATTGTATGGAAGGGTTTTCGAAACTACCGCTAGGAGTAAGATCCTTTGAAGAACTTGTCAACAAATTTATCACTCAATATTCATATAACATTTCACATGAGATAACCATGAAGGATCTTAGCAATACTAAACAAAAACAAGGAGAATCCTTTCTTATATTCTTACTAAGATGGAGAAGGTTATTTGTTCAATACACTCGTCCTATACCCGAACAAGAAAAGATGGAAATTTTTATTGACAACCTCAACAGTGAAATGAGCTATAGGCTACAATTATAATGTCCCCCTAGCTTTGAGAAGATGATTGAAAATAGTGTCAAAATTGAAGAAGCTTTAGTCAAAGGAGGGGTATTCAAAATTCACAATGAAGGATCAAACAATGCTAGCTCTTCCAATCATCATAATAACAATGAGAAATCCAGATTTTGGACCAGAAACAAGAATTCCAATGACGGTGCCACTAAAACACATAATTCAAAACCGGTCTTTAATCTATTAGGAACCACAACCAAGACTGATCAAAGCACCAATCAAGGCACTAATCAAAATGTTAACCAACACAACAATCAAAACAACCACAATCAAAGTAATACCACATCTAAACCTCCACCCTATCAAACACAATCAAACCGCATAAAATTCACACCTTTGGGTCAATCACACGAATCTACATTGAGAGAACTTCTTGCAAATAACCTTATAACACTACTTGACACCCAAGGCTTTGAACCAAAAGTAAAATTTTCATGGTAGAATGATGCTTATTACTGTGAATTTCATTAGTGCAAAGGTCATCAAACAAATAGTTGCATGCAATTGAAACACAAGATACAAGACTTAATAGTTGACAAAGTCATATGAATAGAAGGACCCCAAACAAATGTTGATCACGAAGCATTCAAAAATCCCTTATCGAACTATGAAAAATCGGAGTCCTCTACAACAAACAACAAAGGGAAGAATGTAAACTATGTCCATGATACTATCATCCTTCATATCTTAGCAGTGGAAGATCAAATGAATAACATTGAAACCAATGACAGCCAATACATTATTGCAGCCAATAATCAAATTAATGACATTCCAATTGAACATGAACAAGACATCATTGCAGTTGAAAATTAGATTAATGACATCAAACTAGACATGGCTGCAACTGATACTCAAATAAATGTCATTAAAATAAATGAGAAATAAGACAACATGCTGATAAATGTGACCATGAGAGCATAGGCCAAATATGTACTAAAATAAAGTTCGTCTAAAACACCTAAAGCCTCTTCCAATCAATATAACTTAGTAGACCAATTACAAAAGATCCCTACACAAATATCTATATTGGAACTACTCAAGATTTCACCCACCCACAAAGAGATTTTGGAGAAGGCCCTAGTGGACACAACAGTACTAACTGATCTGGAAGTTTGTAAATTTGAAGCCATGGTGGGACATTTGGCTGCACCTCATTGCTTATCTTTTTCAGAAAATGATGACGCATCTATTTCTCATCCCCACAATTCCCCTCTCCATATTGAAGTCCTAATTCATAAACATCATGTCACATGAGTCCTAATAGATGGAGGATCCAGCTTGAATATATGTACTTGAAAGCTTGTTCGTGCCCTAATATTTTTTGAAAATGCAATGGATTCAAAGAAAAATATTACAATAAAAGCATATGATGATGAAGAAATATCTTCACAGGGATTGATTGTCTTACCCATTCAAGTAGGACCGATTCAGAAAGATGTAATCTACCAAATATTTCACAAGGATTTGACCTACAACATACTATTGGGTCGCCCATAGATCCATGAAATGCAAGCGGTCCCATCAACATACCACCAATGTTTGAAAGTCCCTTGTGGTGGCCAAGAAATCACTATCTCGGCTGATTCTAATAGTCCTCAGTATTGCAACACCCTTAAATTGGTCCAAGATGTCTTTGTTCCCCATAACAGAGAAGTTTCCACTTCCATCTCTACCAGTAATCAAAGCCAATCAAATTCCTCATCAAAACCGTTGGTCACTTCTCCAAATCATGAAATTCAATCCAGTTCCATGTCTAACCAGTTTGAGAAAAAGGAATAAGTTGCTCCTTCTACGTCCTCAAATCATGAAACCTAATTAAATGCCTCGTCCAAACAATTTGAGAAAAAATTCCAAGTCAAAGATAAAGGTGTGGGTGAATATTTCATTGAACAATCTCTATCCCTCTCACAACTTTCTTCCCCAAAGTCATATGGGCAACCCTCAACATCAATGCAATAGTCATCACAACCAGTTACACTCTTTGATGGTCGATTTGTAAAAGCGGGCACCATAGTTGACGAAGATGAAGACAAGGATGTTCTAAACTAGATTTATAAGGATGAAGAAGAGTCCCAAGCAGAAACTGCAAATGTACAAACAACACAATATGGAAAAGGCTTCACAATCTTAGAAAAGATGGGATATGAGGGAAAAGGCCCCATAGGCAAAAGAAAAGAAGGAATTGTGGAACCAATTCAACCCATCTTAATCAATCCAAAAGACAAAACTGGGTTGGGTTATAAAGAGGAGACAAAAGAAGAGATAACTCAAAGGGTTGTTGAAAGAATCCTACAACTACAAGCTAGTGATAATCATGAAACTAATTCAAATGAATATGAGTGGAATTCACTATCTGCTGAGTCTTGTCATGACAAGGAAATTTATGTGGTACACAAGTATGCACCCCTACTCGAGGAGGGACAAGGTTCAGGTTCTAGACAGCTTGAAATAGGATCACAACATATTGACGACTCTAGCAAAGACAATTAGACTCAGAGTGAAATAGACAATTCAGAGGAAAGTTACCTTATAGATCTCAACTTTTCTATTGGAAAAATTGAAGACATTGCCATAAGGACTCTTACTATCTCTGACCTTAACCAGTCTGATGATTCCTTACCCCTAGTACATCCTAAACTCATAGACTGGGACCAAACTAAGCCATTTGATATCCCCACCTTTTCAAGCGATGATGCCATCATCAACTTTCTCTGTTCTGACAATCCCAAAAAAGTTTCCACCATTGAACATCATAACGAAGCTTCCAAAGAAGGGAGTGTCAAATATTTCATCTACAAAATGAATAATACAGGAAATAGATCTTATGGTGAAAACCATTCAATGGCAGTATCAAATCCAGAAAAAGTAAAAACAAAGAATGCATCCAATGGTGAAAACCTCTATGAGGCATCGAAGGATGGAAGATTTGACACTCTCCCAGAACACTTTCAAGAAAGATCAAAAGTATTGATTAAATCCACACAGTCTGTCAATATCGGCAATGCAAAAACAATGAAGACTATCCATCTAGCGACATCCTTGACAAACCAAGAAAAAACAAGATTCCTCAAATTCTTCACAGAGAAACAAATAAAATTTTCTTGGTCATATGCCAACATGATAGGGATTGATCTAGATCTTATCATGCACCACCTATCCTTACCACCAGGAGTAAAACCAGTCAAGCAGAAGCTAAGGAAATGCATCTGCATATTGCCCTATCGGTAAAGCAGAGCTGAAGAAGTTATTGGATGCAGGATTCATTAGACCCATTGACTATGTCGAGTGGATCTCCAACATTGTACAAGTCTCAAATCCTGACAATAGCATCCGCATTTGCACAGATTTCTGAGATCTTAATAAGGCTTCCCCTAAAGATGATTTTCCTCTACCTAACATAGACATCATAGTGGACTTAACAACAGGACATGGCATGTTGTCACTTATGGGTGGTTTTTCTAGTTATAATCAGATCAAGATAGCTCCAAAGAACCAAGATAAGACAGCCTTCACATGTCTATGGGGAAAATTTTGTTGGAACGTCATGCCATTTGGATTGAAAAACGCAGGAGCTACTTATCAGCGCACCATGATGATAATTTTTCATGATATGATGCATACTTTCATGGAAGACTATGTGGACAATCTATTGGCCACATCATACACCAGAGAAGGACACCTAAAGATCTTAGACAAAATATTTACTAGACAGGAGAATTTTAATGCGCAACTGAATCTAAAGAAATGTGCATTTGGGGTGACTTCAGCCAAACTCTTGGGATATATAGTTTCAGAAAAAAGCATTGAGGTAGACTCGACAAAAGTTAAAGCTATCATGGAGATGTCGCCACCCAAAAACATCAGTCAGCTATGATCTCTACAAGGGAGATTCCAATCAATCCGAAGGTTTATTTCACAACTGGCAAACAAGACTCGTCCTTTCACCCACTTGCTACACAAAAATGTTTCTTTCCGATGGGACGAGAAATGTGAAGAGGCATTCAACCAATTAAAACAATATCTAATGAGTCCACCTGTCTTAATACCACTAGCAGAAGGAAAGCTACTCTTATTATACATTGCAACAACTGAGATATCAATGGGAGCCTTGTTAGCACAAGAGGATTCAACAGGAAAAGAAAGAACAATTTATTACATCAGTAGGACACTAAATGGCTATAAAATCAATTATACATCCATTGAAAAGGCTTGTTTGGCAGTAGTGTTTGCCACCCAATAGCTACAAAACTACATACTAACTCATAGCATCAAGTTAATAGCCAAAATAGATCCACTAAAATACCTCCTCGGCAAAGGTAATCTAACTGGAAGACTAGCCAAGTGGGTTATGATACTAAGTGAATTTGACATCCAATACATGGATAGGAAAGTAATAAAAGGACAAGAAATTGCATACCAGTTGGTTGAAGTGCCCCTACCAGATGATCATTCTCTACACATTGAGTTTCTAGACGCTAATGTCCTCACCTTGACTGCACAATAATGGACATTATACTTTGATGGAACACACACGCAACATGGATTAGGGTTTGAAATCTTATTTGTCCATCCACAAGGACATACCATTCCAAAATCATATAGATTAATGTTCCCTTGTACCAACAACATGGCAAAGTATGAAGCATTAATCATTGGCATTAAAACAACAGTAGAATGGAAAATCCCAGAATTGCAAGTCTACGAAGATTCTTAGTTGGTCATTAACCAAGTCAATGATGATTATCAAACAAAGGACGACAAATTGATGCCCTACAAAAGAATGATTGATGTTTTAAGAAATACTTTGTAGATATCAAATTTGAGCAGATTTCCAAAGTGGATAATAAATTTTTCGATGCCATGGCCACTATTGCTTCCTTATTACAAATTCCAAAGAAAAGAAGTCGTTATGAGTTCATGGTGAAACAACTATTTACCCCTGCTTATGATGATACCGAGTCCCAAGTTATATGTCACCTAATTGATGCTGATACGTCAATCTATGGTGAAATTTATACATATCTAAAAGATAACACCCTTCCACCTAACCTATCCTGAAACAAAAAATAAAATTTCATTCGCCAAGCTGCCCGACATACTCTTATTGCAGATGTACTTTACCAATGAGGTCTTGACGGAACTCTCCTCTGATTTTTGGAACGCGACGAGTTTGAAATGACTTTATGGTAAGTTAATGGGGGTATTTGCAAAACTCATTCAAGCGGTTTAACCTTAGCCAAGAAACTCCTTCATTTAGGGTATTACTAGCCAAACATGGAGAAGGAGTCTTTTTAGTTCGTCAAGAAATGCCAAAAGTGTCAGATTCATGGCAACCTCATTCATACACCAGCACAAGAGCTTCAACCATTCGCATCAACATGGCCCTTTTGTTAGTGGGGATTGGATCTTGTAGGTAAAATTCATCCACCTTCGTCAAATGGACACAAGTTTATCATCACAGCCACAAAATACTTCATGAAGTGGATTGAAGTTGTTCCTCTAATCACCATGAAAGGAAAGAAAATTTTATCCTTCATATTCAATTACATCATCTATCGGTACGACATCCCTCAATCCATTGTCACTGACAATGGAAGACCGTTCAAAAATCAAGACATGCAAGAATTGTGTGAGAAGTTTAATATCCAGCATCACTTCTCTACACAATATTACCCTCAAGGAAATGATCAAGCAGAGGCCTCCAACAAAACTATTTTGAAAATCTTGAAGAAAATAGTCAACGATGTTGGACGTGATTGGCACATCCAATTAAACCCTACTTTGTGGGTGTACTAAACTAGTATTTGCACACCAACAAGAGCCACACCATAGGCTCTTGTATATGGATCTGAGGCCATTGTACCCATTGAGGTTGAAATACCATCACTCTGTGTGTCATTGAAGGGTATTATCTCTTATGGGGACTACCGAGTATATAGATTGCAAGAGTTGGAGTTATTGGATGAATGACGTCAACATGCAGTGAACCACCTGAAAGCCTACCAACAACGAATGTCCAGAAGCTATAACCATAAGGTCAAACCCAAAATATTTCAAGTTGGTGATGCGGTATTGAAGGAGAATCTGCGCAATGAGCAAGATAGGGAGAAGAAAGGAAAGTTTGAACCAAATTGGTTGGGTCCTTTTGTCATTGTATTAATCTATGGATCAAGAGCATACCAACTATCCACGTCGGAAGGAGACCTATTTGAGGAGCCCATGAATAGCCTCTATCTCAAGAAATTTTACACATGATTCATCTAATGCACCATAAAAGTCCTGAAGAAATCCAAAAAAAATTAGAAAATGTCCTAAAAATGGTCGCCTTGATGAAAACCTGGCAAACAAACATCTTGGTGACAACAAAAAAATCAAAAAATACAAAATACAAAAAAAAGTCAAAAAATAAAAAAAATCATAAAATCTAAAAAAGTGCAATAAAAGCTAGTGAAAACCTGGCAACAGGCACTATTTGTGATGGACCATATTCTTCCTCTATTGGAACGTGTGTCAATTGTCAGCTCCACACTATCATTATCCACATCTATCACTTGAGTCTCATGTACATATCTGGGCATCACAGTCATGTCTCACCTTGGCTTGGCGATCATTGTACATATCCATAATAAATTGGTTTGTTTCCACTAGTGGAAAAATCCTGAACTCACTAGGGGCAATCTATCTTTGAGCTTAAAATGACAGACAAACAACAGTACGACAACATGATAAAAACACAATGATCAAGTGAACTGCAACATTGAACATCAATCATAATCACAAAACCAACCATCTGAACCAACAACAACAAGATCAATCAAAAAAAATCTCATTTGATGAGCATCCTCTGAATTAAGGTTTTATCACTTTAGCACGAATGTTCAAATTATTTGCATCATGATTGTTGTTATCATTTCTCTGGAGCAACTCAAGGATGTCAAGAACTAGAGAAGCTATGATCGAGAATGATATTTTTCTTTATTTTTTGTTTGTGAGTTGATCATTATTACTATGTGAATCATTGTGGGACGTGCTCTACAAAGTATCACTGATGACATTCTGGATTCACATAGGAAAACAATTAACTCTTGTATGTTTACGTAAGAAATGATCAAGTCATCTCGGTCCAATTATACCTAGATGCTTGTGTTAACTTGCACTATCAAACATCATGAAAGAAGTACTCAGGTCATCATGGTCTAATTATACCATCGATTTTTGTACTTGCTTTCAACATTTGAAAAGCTCAATGATGATACCAAGCACAATAAATTGATTACTGGGATGACAACATTGCATTATTAGGTTTGCATGTTTAGGTTGCATTCATACTAGTGCTGCATTTGTATTTATAGATTTTTCCAAGGCTAGTAAAATTTTACGAGTGATGTTATCTCTATCATTAATGGATTGAGTAAATTTGACATTAACAAAAAGATCATTTGCATTTAGATGCATAAGCATTAGGATGTCATACATGCATTATCATATCATTTCATAATCCATCTAGTCATTTTCCATTAGGTCATAATTGCATCATGAAAATCCAAAAACAAAGCATTTATCATATCATTTCCATCCATCTACACATTTAGTCATATATTTGCATTACAAAAATCCAAAACCAAACATTTTTCATAATCCATTTCATACACGTGTTCATGCATTTGCATCAGAAAAATACAAAAACATAGAGTACGATGCATCTCATACATCATAATAAAGCACAATCCATGGGAACACATAGAATTATGCATTATCATTCAATCATTCCATCCATCCATTTATGCATTAACATTATCATCCATTCACCCATTTTCATTGCATCATACATTTGCATCAGAAAAGTAAAAAAAACATAGCATCCATAATAGATCATTCACATAATAAGATTCATCACATATAGCATATAGGCATCATTCATAAAGCATCATAGAATCATAACACATGTTGCATCCATAACCTATCATATCATCATCATATAGAACATCACATAGCATACATAATAAGAAATCAAATGCACCCATCATGATCAACACACATAAGCACATAGATCAACCATCATCATTGTTGCATATATATCTCAAAATAATGTCAAGTGTACAGGGATATCCAAATATGAAGAGGTACATCATCAAAAATGGTAGTGAATCATCAATATCAATGTATACATGTCCAAAATACAACGAACGTCATGTTTCAGAGCTATGTAGTGCTCCCCCCAGACAGTGTTGGCATCTCTAGACCTGTGCCTCCTCCACCTAACGAACCTGCACCAGGATCTCGAGGATCTCTTAGAAGCGATTGTGTCACCC
>VDFB02271358.1:1107182286-1107274822 GCA_007258455.2 Sequoia sempervirens | reverse complement strand
CAAAACATAGTGGAGACCCAAAATAAAATTCTCAAACATGAACTACATTCAAAAAATAATCCTTGAAGATCCACAACACGCTTCAACACCTTGTCGGCCAAGAACAAGAAAAACATGAACACGCAAGAAAAAATCTCCAATCACAAGCACAACGATCAAGGTAGACATGCAACACAGATAGAGCATGATCTAGAAACATCCAAAAAAATCATGAATCACCAGAGAGGCATCCACAACAACTGAACTTAATAAAATCACATCACCTTCATTCAGGAACATCAACTAAATCAACAGAAAAATTGTCAAAATGCAAATCTTCATAACTTGATCAAATCTTCACATGGATCTCTGAAGCTCAATGTGGATAAACTAGATATACTCGAAAAGAAACCCTTTAATCCACAACCACTGATCATCAACGTACTAAACTCACTGACAGACTAAACTTAACTTCACAACTGACAACCTGCAACTTATTTCATTACAATTTTCTCAATATCCTTGACATATACAGCCTCTAAGACATTAATGCCAATAGTGTTGACATCAATGAAAACCACATATCAACAACACAACCACAACATCCAATAGGTACAACATAAAAGATAAAAGAACAAAAAATACATTAGAAAACTAGTCAAGGCCACAACATAAAGGCCTGAAAATACTTTCAAAATGGAGGAAATGTCCAGATTTATTGACTGAGAGTGGCTTATCATGGATTTTCTATGGAAATCTTCAAGGAAATCAATGAGAAGCATCTAGAAATGGTGAAGGTCAAGTTCAAAATCCTACCATCATGGTGGCGGCAAAGTTTTCCCTCAAAATGCAAAGTGAAAGTAAGCTTTGGATTAGGGTTCAAATGGCTTTTACTCAAAAGCCTAATTCGAATATTTAGCATTTTTTACTTGATTTTTAACAAAATAATTTCAAATTATTATTATTGCTATGGTCTATGACTTTCAAGTCAATTGACCTAATGGAGCCGTGAGTTGATAATGATTTTGGTAGATTGACTTCAATATTTTCATGAAATTTTGAAGTGAAGATGCAAATCACTTGTATTTTTGCATGATTATTGACAAAAGTCAACAATGAAATTAAATATTAAAGGTGATAATTACCTTAATATTTAATATGTAATAAATAAAAGGAGGACTACTGTATACATCTAAAATTGGTCTGGAGAAAATTAATTAAATACTAGTTATTTAATTAATAAAATCTTTATTTCCTCTACTTATAAATAAATTGCAAAATTTATTTATATAGTTCATATTTCTTAATTCTTCTTATCTAAACCACTTTCTTCATGATTTAATTAAATAAAAAAATTTAACTAATTTGTTTTATTTGATTAATTCCCTCCAACTAAATTTGAATTTTAAATTTGGAATTTAGTCACATTTCTCCATATTTTCTAACTTTCTTCCACCTCATCTTCCATCTCACCATGTGTCACATGAAATTAATTATTTCTAATTTCTAAATGGGCATTTATCCTCAACAATTTTAACAACCTCAAAGACACATGGCTTCTCCTTTCCATTTATTCCCTTCTACACTTGGCAAGCTTGTTCTATTAAAGGGGACAACTTCCTTGATTCTCTCTAACCTCTTTGCTTCCCACTGTTGATCTCTCCAGACTGAATCCTGATTGTCCATTGCTGCCACATCACTTGATGCCCTGGTGAAATCTATAAATAGAGGCTCATTTACAAATTTTCATATAGAGAGCATAGCATAAATCTACTCTGTAGAAATACTTTTAGTATTAGTGAGCTTAGCATTTGCATTTTAGCTTAGAATTTAGCATTTGATTTCAAGTAGTGTTATAATGGCAATTTCATTTCTAGGAACTTAATTGGTTGCATTATCATTACAACATTTCCATAGCATATCCATTAGCTTAGCATTTTATCATTGCATCATTTAGCGTCATTTTGTATACAGTAGTACATCATTTAGCATATCATTCATCAAAATCCACAATCATGTACATGTAGGCATAGTTTCCTGCATTATAGTTTAATGGCTTCTTGTTTCTTAGGTTGTCATCCTAGTAGTCTAGTGCATACCTAAAATCTGAGAGCACTAATATTGGATCCTTAAGAATAGAGGACGATGGAATAGCTTAGAGGAATCTCTTTATCAGTTGTATTGTTAAATTCAATTTCCTTAATTTAATACGTTGCATCGATTGTGTGTTTTAATTCATGTTTGTTTATTTTGCACAATCCACACGATACATTCTAGTGCCCACTGTGGGGCCTAGCCCCTGTTATTTTAACATTTTTTGGAAAGTGTTCTTACAGGTTCAGACGTGAATTCTTCTAGCACAACCACAAATTCTTTTGGCACACCCAAAACATTTTCTAGCGCATTCACTGACAGTTACGATGCAACTACGAGTTCTTTTGGCGCATCCAAGCAATTCATCAATGCATCAGGGGTTTCTATAGTGCATATGATTGTTTATGTAGTGCATTCATTTATTTTTGTATTGCATTCATTGTTTTCCTTAGCACATTCACTGCATTTTTAGGCACATCTACCTTTTTAGTGCATTGAATTACTATAATGGCGCATTTACTTTTCATTGTGAAATTTTCCAGATTCTAAAAAGTGATGAATGTTTTTCTACTGTGCAGGTTTCATAAATATTGTCAGAGACTCTACTGAAACTCTTGAACGTTGTCAAAGAACATTTATTGAAAACTACTAATAATTTTGATGCAGGGGCTGGAGTTGTTTTATTTCCTTTTGGTTAATTTAGGAATCTAGATTAATTAGGAGGGAAAGAACACCATGTTTTCTATGCTTGATGAATGGTAGGCATGTGCTCTCCCCTTAACTAGGTGACCAAAAATCCAAACCCATTCATTTTTATTTATTTTTATCCTTAGAGGGTCTACCTTGTGGGAAATGTAATCACCCAAGAGAACTACCCAACTGGGAACACGCTAAACATAAGCAACTTCCACCTAGTATATAAGTGTGGGTACTTGAGGAAAGTTCAAGTATCACAAGGATTGTTCCGACAAGAAGGGCAGCAATGGTCTCTTTTCGTATGGATGATCCCCCATGAACAAAATGCCTATATAGAACCTTTTGTGATAGCAAGCCAAAATCCTATTCTATTTACTGGCGTAGAAGGTCTAACCTTTGAAGTTGTCCCACTTTTTTGCGGCTTTTAGTAGAGATGAGAAGTATGCCATGGGAGATTCATGGGTACTAAAGCTTGGCTGACCCAAGAAGTGAGTGTCATGGAGGGGAGCCAGTGTAGTTAAGCTTCTAATCATCCACTAAAAGTAGGCATAGCTGGAGTAAAATCCAAGTGGGAATCCAGTAAATATTGTCTTGCACAGCCTTAAGAATTGTACATGTTTGATGTGTTTTTGAATAAATTTCAAACAAAACATCACACACTGGAAGTGAAAACCTTGATTCAAAAAACATCCTTTGAAACAACCAATTCTCTTGAAACAACCAATTCTCTAACTGGAAAATCAAAATAATCAAACAAACTTGCAAGAAACTGTGACATTTTCCCAATTCAGCGCATCCACTACTTATTACTTTTACACCATTCTTTGGCACATCCACCTGCTGTTATAGCACATACACTATATCTGCCAGTGCATCCATTACATTCTATAGTGCATTCACCCATTATTGTAGCACATTCATCTAATACTTTGGTGCATTCGAGCTATTCTGTAGCGCATACAACACATTCTGCAGTTCATCCAATCCATTTTGTAGCACATCCTCGCCATTCTATAGCGCATACACTGACTGTTACAGCACATCCACCAGATTTATAACCATAAAGCTAAATTTGACCCCCTATCTGACATTTAGAACCCAGATTTAGAGATCTTTTCCACATAGAAGTTCATTCCTTATCCCAACATTGCTTTAAACTTGGAAAAATTAGCATTTACAAGTGAAATCCTTTACCTAAACTTTGATCAAACATCTAAAAGTGCCTAAGCATCATCAAAACTAAATTTCATCATCAAGTTGAGTTTCACCATCAGGATTTGTCATCCTTCATCCTGAAACAATACACTTTACATCAAATTTCATAACCTTAGTCCCATCAATAGAATTCATCATTCTATTCAACCTAGGCATCCCTTTGGCATTCCTAAACAGCAATCAAAATTTAGTAAACCTTCATCACTTGCATGCCCATTTCAACAAGATCCCAAAAGTAAAAACTTAAGGATAAGGAACTTGAACCTCAAAACACCATGGGTGAACCAGAAGAAAACCCTTTCCACAAAATCCCTCAAAATGAAATAGAAGAAATAACAAAGGAGGAAATATAACAAGCAAACCAAGATCCCAAATTTCACAAATTCCCAGAGAGGATCTTTGAAAAGGATGGAGAAAAATATCTTCTAATGTTAGCAAACCAAGGGGTCAAATTACCAAGTGATTTTGATGTCAACAAATTGAAAGAAACACCAAAGAAAACTGAAATTGAAACACCAAATGCAGATCAAATGGTTGCCCTAACACATCAAATGAAGAACCTTCAACAACAATTACAAGACATGCAAAGAGGGACTACCAAAAGATATTTGTTACAAGATATTTGTCCCTACCCTTTTGATAGGAATTTGAACATGATACCATTCCCACTGAATTGTGATCTCCCAAAATATGACAAATACAATGGAAAATTTGACCCCATAGACCATGTGAGGGAATTTTAAACCACGAGTCTTGAGTTTGCTCACAAAGACACCTACTTGATGAGACTTTTTCCTCTCAACTTGGGAGGCCATTGTATGGAATGGTTTTTGAAACTACCACCAGGCATAAGATCCTTTGAAGAACTTGTCAACAAATTTATCACTCAATATTCATATAAAATTCCACATGAGATAACCATGAAGGATCTTTGCAATACCAAACAAAAACAGGATAATCCTTTCTCATATTCTTACAAAGATGGAGAAGGTTATTTGCTCGTTACGCTCGTCCTATACCTGAACAAGACAAGATGGAAATTTTTATTGATAACCTCAACAATGAAATGAGCTATAGGTTGCAATTGCAATGTCCCCCTAGCTTCGAGAAGATGATCGAAAAAGGTGTCAAAATTGAAGAAGCTTTAGTCAAATGAGGTGTATCGAAAATTCACAATGAAGGATCAAACAATGCTAGCTCTTCCAATCATCGTAATAACAATGAGAAATCCATATTTTGGACCAAAAAAAAGAATGCCAATGATGGTTTTGTTGAAACACATAATTCCAAACCGGTCTTTAATCTATCAGGAACCACAACCAAGACTGATCAAAACACCAATCAAGGCACTAATCAAAATGTTAACCAACACAACAATCAAAACAACCACAATCAAAGTAATACCACATCTAAACCTCCACCCTATCAAACACAATCAAACCGTAGAAAATTCACACCTTTGGGTCAATCACATGAATCTGCATTGAGAGAATTTCTTGCAAATAACCTTATAACACTACCTGACACCCGAGGCTTTGAACCAAAAGTAAAATCGTCATGGTGGAATGATGCTTATTACTATGAATTTCACTGGTGCAAAGGTCATCAAACAAATAGCTGCATGCAATTGAAACACAAGATACATGACTTAATAGTTGACAAAGTCATATGAATAGAAGGACCCCAAACAAATGTTGATCACGAAGCATTCAAAAATACCTTACCAAACTATGAAAAAGGGGAGTCCTCTACAACAAACAACAAAGGGAAGAATGTAAACTATGTCCATGATACTGTCATCCTTCATATCTTAGCAATGGAAGATCAAATGAATAACATTGAAACCAATGACAAGCAAGACATTATTGCAGCCAACAATCAAATTAATGACATTCCAATTAAACATGAACAAGACATCATTGCAGTTGAAAATCAGATTAATGACATCATACAAGACATGGCTGCAACTGATACTCAAATTAATGTCATTAAACTAAATGAGAAACAAGATAGCATGTTGATAAATGTGACCACGAGAGCATAGGCCAAATATGTACTATAAGTAAGTTCGTCTAAAACACCTAAAGCCTTGTCCAATCAAAATAACATAGTAGACCAATTACAAAAGATCCCCACGCAAATATCTATATTGGAACTACTCAAGATTTCACCCTCCCACAAAGAGATTTTGGAGAAGGCCCTAGTGGACACAACAATATCAATTGATCTGGAAGTTTGTAAATTCAAAGCAATGGTGGGACATTTGACTACACTTCATTGCTTATCTTTTTTAGAAAATGATGACACATCTATTTCTCATCCCCACAATGCCCCTCTCTATATTGAAGTCCTAATTCATAAACATCGTGTCAAATGCGTCCTAATAGATGGAGGAGCCAGCTTGAATATGTATACTTTAAAGCTTGTTTGTGCCCTAAGATTTTTTGAAAATGCAATAGATTCAAAGAAAAAGATTACAATAAAAGCATATGATGATGAAGAAATATCTTCACAGGGATTGATTATCTTACCCATTCAAGTAGGACCGATTCAAAAAGATGTAATCTGCCAATTATTAGACAAGGGTTTGACCTACAACATACTATTGGGTCACCCATGGATCCATGAAATGCAAGTGGTCTCGTCAACATACCACCAATGTTTGAAATTCCCTTGTGGTGGCCAAGAAATCACCATCTCGGCTAATTCTAATAGTCCTCAGTATTGCAACACCCTTAAATTGGTCCAAGATGTCTTTGTTCCCCATAACAGAGAAGCTTCCACTTCCATCTCTACCAGTAATCAAAGCCAATCAAATTCCTCATCAAAACCACTGGTCACTTCCCCAAATCATGAAATTCAATCTAGTTCCATGTCTAAACAGTTTGAGAAAAAGGAAGAAGTTGCTCCTTCTACGTCCTCAAATCATGAAACCCAATTAAATGCCTTGTCCAAACAATTTGAGAAAAAATTCCAAGTCAAAGATAAAGGTGTGGGTGAATATTCATTGAACAATATCTATGCCTCTCACAGTTGTCTTCCCCAAAGTCATACGGGCAACCCTCAACATTAATGCAACAGTCATCACAACTAGTTACACTCTTTGATGGTCGATTTGTAAAATCAAGCACCATATTTGACGAAGCTGAAGACAAGGATGTTCTAAACTAGCTTTATAAGGATGAAGAAGAGTCCCAAGTAGAAACTGCAAATGTACAAACAACACAATATGAAAAAGGCTTCACAATCTTAGAAGAGATGGGATACAAGGGAAAAGGCCCCATAGGCAAAAGAAAAGAAGGAATTGTGGAACCAATTCAACCCTCTTAATCAATCCAAAAGATAGAACTGGGTTGGGTTATAAAGAGGAGACAAAAGAAGAGATAACTCAAAGGGTTGTTGAAAGAATCCTATAACTACAAGCTAGTGATGATCATGAAACTGATTCAAATGAATATATAGTAACAATGGTCTCTCTTCTATAGGTGGCATGAGTAGACATCAGATATTGCTTTATTTGATTGAAAGTTATTTCACATTCTTGATCCCACTTGAAAGAGACATTCTTATGTAGTAGATGATTGAATGGGTGTCTTTTATCTGCTAATTGGGAGATAAATCTCCTAATTGATTGTAGCCTGCCCTGTAGAGACTGCAGTTGACTGATATTCTTTGGTGGCAGCATTTCCATTATTGCTTTGACCTTAGCCGGATCCACTTCGATAGCTTTTTCTGAAACAATGTATTCGAGGAGCTTTGTTGATGTGACACCAAACACACATTTCTTAGGGTTTAATCTGACATTGAATTTCTCTAGTCTAGTAAAGATTTTTCCCAGGATCTCCAGATGGCCTTCTTTGGTATATGATTTTTCCAATATATCATCCACATAATCTTCCATAAAAGTATGCATCATGTCATGGAAAATAGTGATCATTGCCCACTGATATGTTGTACCTACATTTTTCAACCCAAAGGGCATGACGTTCCAACAGAATGTGCCCCATGGACAGGTGAATGTTGTCTTCTCTTGATCTTCGAGTGCTATCTTGATTTGGTTATACCGTGAGAATCCATCCATTAGCGACAACATGGCATGTCCTACTGTTAAATCCACAATAATGTCAATGTTTGGTAAAGGAAAATCATCCTTTGACACGCCTTATTTAGATCTCTAAAATCTGTGCATATTCTGATACTATTATCTGGTTTAGATACAAGTACAATATTTGAAATCCACTTAGCATAATCAATGGACCTGATGAATCATGCATCTAACAACTTTTTCAGCTCAGCTTTTACCATCAATGCGATGTGGGGATGCATTTTCCTTAGTTTTTGCTTGACAGGTTTGATTCTGGATGGTAGAGATAGATGATGCATCAGAAGATCTGGATCTAACCCTAGCATATCAGAGTAAGACCAAGCAAAGTTAATATGCCTCTCTTCAAAGAATTTGGTGAATTCAGGCTTCTCTTGTTTTGTCATAGATGTTGCCAGATGTACGATTTTTGCCTTTTCTATTGTGCCAAGATTGATGGACTGGGTAGGCTCCACCAATACTGATGATCTTTCATGATAATGCTCTGGAAGGGTGTCAAATCTCCCATATTTTAGTGCCTCAGAGAGGTTTTCATTGTTAGATGCGTTCTTTATTTTTATTTTTTTGAGATCTAATGTTGCCATTGAATGGTTTTCACCATTAGATCCATTATTTCTGTGTTCAATTTTGCAACTGGAAGATTTGACACCCTCCTGATTTGAAGTATCGTTATGAGATTTATGAGTAGAACTTGTGTCAAGTGTGTCACTACAAAGAAAATTTATGATGGCATCACCATTCGTAAAGACTGGTATATTAATAGGTTCAGTTGGTTCTCAGTCAATAAGTTCAAGATGTATTAAGGGTAAAAAGTCATTGAATTTGGTAAAATCGACTGCAATGAGGGTTCCAATAGCCATGTTTTCAAAGTTGTCAGTGGTGATGTTAAGGTCTATGATATTACTCTCCTCCAAGTCATCTATTTCACTCGATGTTTATTCATCCTCACTTGAGTCATCGATATTTTGTGATCCAAATACAAGGGGTCTAGTCCTTGAACTTTGTCCCTCCTCAGGTGTGGGTGCATACTCTTTTATAGCATCAACTTGTATGTCCTTGTATGATATTTATGATAAAGAATCCCAATCATATTCATTAGAATCTATTTCAAAGCTATCTCTCATTTGAAGGATCCTTTCGACAACTTTATGAGTGGTTTCTTCTTTTGTTTCTCCTATATAACCCATTCCTATTTTGTCCTTTTATTGAAGTGTGAGAGGTTGGATGGGTTCTACAATGCCCTCTTTTCTTTTACCAATAGGTCCTTGTCCTTCATACCCCATTTTCTCTAAGATAGCTTTTCCTTTTCCATACTGATCTATCTTTATGCTGATATTTGTTGATGTTGATCCTTCTTCATCTTTGTAGAGCCAATTGAGAATGGCCTTGTCTTCTAATTCTTCTTCTAGAGTACCTACTTTTACAAACCTTTCATCTAGAACTATGGTAGGTTGTGATGATTGTTTTGTTTTTGTTGAGGGCTATCCATATGATTTTGGAGATGGCAATACTTGTGATAGACATAAAGATTGTTCAATAGAATATTCTCCCAAGCCCTTGTCTTTTAACTGGATCTTGTCTTTGAATTGTTGTGATAAAGTATTCAATGGATCTTCATTGCTTGATGAAGTGGGGTTAGCAACAGTTGTTTCCTTTGACTGGTCCTTTTTTCTCAACCCATTTGGATATAAAATTTAGTTGCTTTTCACCACTGGATGAACTAGAAGTGTTTGCTTCTCTATTATGGGGCACCAAAATGTCTTGAGATGCTTTAAGCATGTTACAAGTCTGGGGATTATTGTAGTCAGATGAAATAGTGACTTCTTGTCCATTGACAGGAAATTTTAAACACTAATGATAGGTTGAAGGTACTGCCTGCATTTCGTGAATCCATGGATGTCTCGAGAATATATTATATGTTACCTCCTTTTCTAACACTTGGAAAACTATATTCTTGAAAATTGGTCCCACTTGAATTGGTAACACAATCAACCCCTTGGAATATCTCTCTTCTTCATCATAGGCTTTTATTGTGATCTTTCTTCTTGCATCAATAGCATTGTCAGAATAACTAGTGCATGAATCAGTGTTAAAGTACAAATGTTTAATCCAACTCCACCATCTATTAAGACACGTTTGACACAGTGTTTATGGATTAAAACTTCTATATGAAGGGCCACATTGTGTTGATGATTAAGTGACACATCATCTTGTTCAGAAAATGACAGACAATGAGATGTGGTCAAATGTCCCACCATAGCTTGAAATTGATAGAAATATAGATTATTGGGTACCGTGGTGGCCACAAGAGCCCGTTCCAAAACCTCCTTATGTGATGGTGAAATTTTAAGGAGTTCCATTATGGATATTTGTGCTGGTATTTTTTGTAGTTGATCGACTATGCTATATTGATTTGAAGGGGGAGTAGTGTTTTTAGATGCAAATCCTTTTAATATCACTTTGGATTTCCCCCTTGTCATTACATTGGCCGTTGATAGTCTTATCTTTCCCTAATTTTTATGACATTGATTTGGTTGTCAGATTTGTTTATGTTTGGGATCACGTTTAGGAATACGATGTCATTGATGCTAATGTTATTTGTTTGATTTTCAATGACATTATTTTTCTCAACCTCAGAAATGCAATGGATGATGTTGTCATAAATGTTGTTTACACTTTTTCCTTTACTATTTGAAGAAGACTCTCCCTTTTCATAATTGGGTAAAGGATTTGTAAACACATTGTGATCGTTGTTTGTTTGATGTCCTTCAACAAATACCTTCTTGTTGTCAATCAAATCTTGGATTAGATGCTTTAATTGCATACAATCATTCATTTTATGTCCTTTATTTTTATGAAAGTTACAATAGTCAACATCATTCCACCAAGATGGTTTTAATTTTGGCTCCCAATTTCTCACTTCTGGTAGGGTAATAAGTCTATTTGCAATAAGCTCTCTCATTGTTGATTCCAGTGTTTGTCCCAATGGTGTAATTTTTTGTCGATTGGATTGTCTTTGATATGATGGTGGTCAAATTTCTCCATTGTTTAGATTGGTGTTTTGAGTGGTACCTTGATTGATGTTCTGGTTATCATTTTGATTATTCTTTACAGTCATTGCCATCAAATTGAACACTGGTTTTTCATTTTGTGTGTCAGTTGTAGCATCATTATTTCCAGTATTTCTAATTTTTTTTCCAGAATTTAGGTTTATCATTGTTACCATAGTGATTTGAGGAATTTGTGTTGTTTGATCCTTCATTGTAATGTTTAATCACTCCTCTTTTGACCAAGGCTTCTTCTATTTTGAGCCCATTCTCAAACACTTTTTCAAATGTCGGGGGACATTGCAGTTCAAGCCTATAGCTCATGTCATTAGTTAAGTTGTCAATAAATAATTCCATCTTTTCCTCTTCAGGTAGAGAACGAGGATATCTAGCAAACAAATTTTTCCAACGTTGTAGAAATGATAGGAATGTCTCACCCTTCTTTTGTTTCATGTTGTAAAGATCTTTTATGGTTAGTTCATGTTGAATATTGAAGGAGAATTGTGAGATAAATCTGTTGACTAGTTCTTCAAAGGATTGAATCCCTGGTTGTAATTTAGGGAACCATTCCATACAGTGACCTCCTAAGCTCCTTGGAAATAACCTCATTAGATAAGTATCCTCTTGTGCAAACTCTAAACTCATTGTTCTAAATTCCCTCACATGGTCAATTGGATCTGTTTTGCCATTGTACTTGTCATATTTGGGGAATTCACAATGTCTAGGAAAAGGTATCATTTCCACACTTGGATGAAAAGGATAAGGAAAAATGTCATGTAATGAGTACCTCTTTGTGGTTCCCTTTTGCATATCTTGAAGTTGTTGAAAATTTTGCATTTGACATGTTAGGGCAACCACTTGATCTATGTTTTGTGTGTTGTGTGGTTCAGTTTCAGCCACTCTAGGTGTTTCTTTAAATTGATTAATGTCAAAATCTTTTGGAATTTTTGCACCTAATTCAACTAACATCAAGAGGTATTTTTCCATATCTTGTTCCAAAACTTTTTCCATGAATTTGTGAAAATTTGGATCTTGTTGTGTAGTTTGGACATCCTCTTGGGTTATTCAATTTTGTATCATTTTGGTAGAATCTGTGAAAGGGATTTTCTTCAGCCATGACGTTTGGTGTTTCAATTTCCTTTTCTCTAAGTTTATGTCTTTGTAAGGTTTTATCAAAATTGGCATACAACTGTTTGTTATTTTCACTAAACTTTGATCTTCTGTGTTTGGATGAGTGTCAATGGATTTTAACAAAGTCAAATAGAAGGATATATTCTATTGATGAGACCAAGTTAAAAATTTGATTATTGTGTTTCGTTTCATGATTGTAGGATGACAAAAATTATGATGATGAAACTTAACCTAATAACCAAGATTCGTGTTTGATATTTGGATACTTTTAAGTTTGCAACATTTGGGTTCAGCTTGAAAAGAATTTTGATTTGTAAGATCCTATTTGTTTCAGGTTTAAGACACTGTCTGGCCTGTGAAAATGTTTCTATCTTGATAAAAACCCGAGTTTCTGATGTCAACAATCTGACAGATGTTTCCAATAGCTCTCTATTTTCTTGTTTTGTGGATGCGCTATTTCAGAGGGCAGAAGCACTAAAACAGACTGTGGATGTGCTAAAAGATACAAATGCGCTATCAAACAAGGTAAATGAGCTAAAACAGACCATAGATGTGCCAAAATATCTGGTAATTTCTGACATTGATAAATTTTGATGACAGACTGCAGATGCGCTATAAGATTTGTTATATGCGCTAAAACATACTGTAAATGCACTATTTGAACTGTGGATGTGCTAAAAGACAAGGAAAATGCACTAAAACAGACTGTGTAAGTGCTATTTTGGGACTCCACAGTGTTGTTTGATTTTCTTCCTAGTAAAGGGGCTAATTTTTGGGTGTAATTTTCTGAATTTGTGGTATATTTGACAGGGTATCTTTGCTAGTAAATCTCTAATTTTTTATGATAAGCCTAATGTTTCCAAGGTTTTCTCTATTTTAAGAATTGATCTGGCTTGTTGGAGTATTGTATTGCTAGTTGTGGGATGAAAGACTGGCGGATGGGTTGACTATGATTATGTTTTTGTGAAAGAGCTCTTCATTGAAAATAAGCTTGTGAACATAAAGGCTCTAAGGCAAAATCATCAGTATATCCTCTAGCAAAGTCATGGTACCTATGGATAAAATTTTGATGCTCAAGCAAGATTTTTCTATTTTGATATAAGAAGCCTCTCCTTTCCAAAAAAAAATTGTAGATAAGTTGCTTCTTTGGTTTCTTAACTCTTTTTGTGAGGGATTTCTTGACAAATGTTGTTGATTTCCAATCCCTAATCATAAATTTTCACAAGTTGACTTGTCAAACTTTTTGTGTTTTTCAGGATGATCTTTATCTGAATTAATGATTTTGAAAACACGGCAAGCAATTGTAAAATAATTGTTTTTAAGTCCTAGAATCTAAACAATAAGTGTATGTTCAAGAATCAAACATGATCCTTCTTGATTTCCACTGGTTTTTGACAAAGAATACACTTCAAGAAGACTCACTTTTAAGGTCAAAAAGGTCATCGTTATACTCAACAACCCACATCTTAAAATTGCATGGACTCACATAGTCGTGTCACCCCCTAGAGGGCGCCCATGTTTTTGTCTTTTCCAGGTGCGTACTCAAAGTTAGATTTTTTGATCCCTTGAGCAAATGGTCCTTGGAAATTATATGGTGAGTGTCTTGGGGGAAAATTCTTTCCTCCCCTTGCACCGTGAGTATTACAATGTTCAGAAACTGACAAGTTGGATTCTACACTATGGTTCGTAGATAGAGTTTCTGTTCGAAGTGGCAAATGATAAACTCCCTCAGGAGACCTCCCAATTTTTAGAACAAAGATTTTGGGGATGGTTATCTTGCACACTTTCAGTAAATGTGGGTTTCCCCAGATTCATTTTTATTTTATAGTGGGTTGGAAAACCTGGCTTTGGTTTGTTCCCACTCAGGTTGTTCCCGTAGGGTGAGTACTTTTTCCCACTACAACAGGCCTTCTAAAGGTTTTAACAAAGCATAAAGTGCATGAAATAAAAAGATGAGTTTGGGATTTTGATCACCCAGTTAAGGGGAGAGCATAGGCCTATCACCGCACAATCACAGTAGACAGATGTTCAATTCTTAAAGCCCAAATGATAATTTGTTATCTACGTGAAGATATTGCTTCACAAAAGAAATGTTGTTTATTTTAACCGAGATAGCAATGTGTGGTGACTACCCTAGGATTGATATATTTTAATCCAAATGACTACCCTAGGATTGGTTCATTTTAGTCCAAATGCAGCAAATGAAATTACTAGTCACAATCATGTCGAATCCAGACAACAAACCAGTTAGATTATAAAAGTGCTAGAACAGAGGTTAGATGCACCACTTAATTGATCAGATGTACTGCAGGATTTGTCGAATGCGCTATAGAATTTGTCATATGCACTATAGAATTTATCAGATGTGCTAAAATAGAATTGAACATGGTACAGTCAACCGCTTGGGAGCTTCTAGTCGATGTGCTGAAACAGTCTTCATAAGCGCTATAGTTTTTGATGGATGCGCTAAAACAGTCGTCAGAAGTGCTAAAGTTTTTGATGGATGCACTGCTAAATTTTTTGGCCACGCTAAAAGAAACATACTAGAATCTTGTACGAACACTTTTCAGAATTTTTTTTTTTGTTAAAACATGGGGTTAGGGCCCCACGGTGGGTGCAAAAATGTAAGTGTGGAATAAGTAATGAGTAAAATAACTAAGAACACTTCTTAATAAGACATTATATCAAAGATTTAAAAGCAATTAAACTAATTTAAAAACATAAATCTACTGAAAGTGTCATATTGTTCTCTATCTCTAAAGATTTATTAAGTCACGGGACTCTTAGATTTTGTAAGCATTGTGACTGTTAAAATGCCAATCTAGAGAATGAGATGTTGCTGAATGAAATAATCTAATCCTATATGGTGATTTTTAGATGATATGATGAAGCTACTGTAATCTATGCTGACATGAATATGATAAAAGGAAGCTACAGTAATCTATGATGCAACTATGATATTGATTCTATACTATGATTGCTATTGCTAAATGATATTGCTATTGCTAAGATGTTTGATTACTTGATTGCTATTCCTGCATAGTAAGTTTGCACAAAGTTGGGATCCATTTCCTGCTTCAGAAGGCTGTATATATAGATTCACGGTAGCATCCTATGATGTAGCAGCAAGGCAAAGGTCAGGATTTGATCTGGAGGATTCAAATGAGGGAGGAAATGATAGATGGTGATGCCCCTAGCATGGAAAAGGTTGATGATGCCCCAATGACTAAGTCGGAGGAATGGTAGGAGGGTATGCCCCCTCGAGAGGGCGGTTGGAGGAGGAAAAAGGGGTCCCTAGATGACGTCTCGATAGGAAGAAAAGAATGACACCATTCAATAGAGCTCAAAAAATCAAGCAATTTTGGTTTTTGAACGGATGTGATCTGACGCACGGTTTGCAAACGACAGCTTCGGGAAGTTAGGAATTAGTTGGAAGAAGAAAAAGATAAATAAAAGATAAAAAATACCTTTTGAGAAGAAAAGGGTTAAAAAGGTAATTTCAAAAATTACCTTAGTCATTTTTATTGTAGCAGTTGAGAGGAGGAGAGTAGAGAAGAGAAAGCGACCGAGGAGGGACGATGCCGACAGACAATGATATAGAGATTATGCATTGGGCGGACGAGGTGCACGTATTATACAGCGAGCATGCGGTCCCACAGCAAGTGAGTGGTAACAAACCCATATATTGAATTTATGCATTTTTAACATATTTTTGAATAGATTTTGAAAATTTGAAAACGTGGGTTTTGTTCGTTAGCATAATTTAAAAAATGGGTCAGAGTTAGATTTTTAAAAAAAAAGCCAAAATGTTAAAAAAAGGGGGGAAGAACGGGGGCAAGGCGTAGCCGCCCCTACCTAGGGCACACCGCCATGGCCTAGGGCGAGCCCCCCTGCACAGGGGAGCCGCCTCGACAGAGGCGGACCTGCCGGGCGGGGCCACCTGGCCGGAGGGTGGACCCGCCCTGGGCGAAGCTCCCTGGCCGACGGGCAGAGCCACCTGGCCGACGGGCGGAGCCACTGGGGGCGAAGCTGCTGTCTAGGGGCAAAGTCAGCCAGAGAGGAGCCGCCACCAGTGGGGGGAGCCAACCCAGCGAGGGGCAAGGAAAAAGGAATACAATGGGGAAAAGCAAGGGAAAAGATAGGTAAAAAAAGGATGAAAGAAAGAAAAGAAAGATGAGAAAATAAATGAAATAATTAGAAGATTTTCGTGTGTGCAGAGTTTCGAGCGGATACGGACACATGAGCGACAATCAGAGGTGATGGCAGCAACGATAGCAGCGATGAACAGGGAGGATCAGGCAGCCTTGGATCATGCAGGTTTGGGACACTGTATTCAGTTTCCAGTAGTCAGAGCACATCAGGCGATGCTGACAGCGTTGATAGAGAGATGGAACTCAGAGACATCCACGTTTCATCTCCCTACATGAGAGATGATTGTTACTTTGGAAGATGTGTGGCGCATCTTGAGGCTGCCGATAGCTGGACGGTTAGTGAGCGAGGTGGTGTCTACAGGGGCAGAGTTACGGGAGACCATTAGAGTATTGTTTAGACGCAAGGAGCTGCCCCTGTCGAAGGGATAGTTAGATTTGGACCGATATTTGTCAGTGGGGGTGTCAGCCTTACTGTTGTTCCTATGTGGTCTGATTAGTGGGATATTGTTACCAAATCAGAGTACACGTACATGTAGCTTTCGATATATGGAGGTGATCTGACACATTGTCGAGTGGCGAGGGGGGTCGTTTTCATGGGGGTCATGTGTATTGACTCATCTATATAGAGATATGCACGGGATCTGCTACCGGAGGATGTCGAGCTTGACACATATGACATTACTGCAGATTTGGGCTTGGGAGCATATTGCGGTGACAAGGCCAATAGTGGGGAGGAACATTGGGGAAGTATGAACCTTCTGGTGCATTTTGTGAACCTTGGAGTACGCTAGATGGGTAACTCCTACATTTGGACAAGTCGACACCCAAGGGGGGTTTGACACCCTTCTCAATTAGGTGGGCCAAAATTTCTTCCCCATGTTTTTTGAACAAATGGTTAGTCATTTGCACATTGGTGGGATTACTAAAATGTTCCTCAAGTGTGAGTTCGGGTTGATTAGCCATACTCTCTTCACCATGTGGTGAGTTGTTCTGATTTTCGGTGTTGGAGTGTGATGAAGTACCATTATGAGGATCTTGGGAAATGTTGTTAGGATCTTGAGCAATATTTGCACCATTGGTGGGATTTGTATTGTTATTAAGGTCTTGAGACATGTTCGCTTGGGAATTTTGACCTTGTTGTTCCATTTGTCTCTTAACTTGTGACCTAGTTTGAACGACCATGCAAATGTGCTATGGGTGGATTATAAAGACTTGATTGTAGTTGGATGAAATGTGATTTTGATGGGATTTAGATTTTGATCATATTTTGTTTAGATATATTGGATTGGATCGAATTTTGATGGGATCGGATTTTGATCGGCTAGATTGGATTTTGATTGAATTGGATTGGATTATTAAGATCAATAGCATAGCACTGGTTGAACGAATGTGATTTGGTTGATTGGGTAATTTGATCGAATGATTGGTTTTGATAGATTTGGATTATTGGATGGATATGATTGGATGATGAAAGATGTGAGAGAGACCTTGAGTTTGATCAAAAGAAGTTACCCTTAGTGACCTAGAGCTTTGATTGATTAAGAGGATGATTACGGCACCGAATCCACCTTAAGATAGGAATAGATTGATTGGGCTGAGGATGATAACTTACGACACCGAATTCACCTCAAGATGGAAGCGAATTGATTGGGTTCGAAGTTAAAGACTAATAATCAAATTCAAATGTTATGGTCAATTTGGGTAACCACTTTGTAATACAAGGTTAGGGCAGTTTGGTTATGAGTGGTGTTTGGTGATGTAAATGGTAAAATTATGATGTTCGCTAGGTGATGGTATGGACTTTTGAATGGAATATGAGGAAATTAGAATAAACGGGTGGATTGAAGATGATTATGGAGAATGAGTGGGGATTTAGAATGGTTAAACAAAGATTTGGAATGATAAGATAAAGGTTTAAACTGATCAAATGGAGGTTTTGGGAGACTTAGAGACAAAATGGAGGCTTGGGATGATGAGATAATGGTTGGGAATGATTAAATGATGGTTTAGAGGCTAAACAAATTCAAATGGGGTGATTTCGGGTGTTCAAGAGGGCAAATCCGCCCCTCTGCAGTAAATCAGGGGCATTGACAGCTTTCTGTAGTAAATCAGGGGTGCTTCCACCTTTCTGTAGTAAAATTAAGGGCGCTTCCGCCTTTATGTAGTAAAATAGGGGCACTTCCACCTTTCTGCAGTAAAATCAGGGGCGCTTCTGTCTTTTTGCAATAAAACAGGGGCACTTCCGCTTTTCTGCAGTAAAACAGGGGCACTTATGCCTTTCTGTAGTAAGACAGAGCTTGGTTTTGATGGCAATAGCTATGGCAAGGACTCAAAATGATAAAATAAGGCCAATGTATCAAAGATTTCACAGGTTTTTTTATAAGAAAACACTTCAAGCAAGCACAATCTTAGGATTAATGTTAAGGGTATGGCCAGGAAAGGTCTTAATCTAGGATGCACAAGGCTTCTAGGAAGTCCTTGATATACTCTAGATATGTGAGGCACAACCGTGAACACCAGCTCATCACAAGCGTGAGTCAGGAACCCCAGCGAGGTATTGAAAGACTTGGACCAACTCT
Source organism: Sequoia sempervirens (assembly GCA_007258455.2). Lineage (NCBI taxonomy): Eukaryota > Viridiplantae > Streptophyta > Pinopsida > Cupressales > Cupressaceae > Sequoia > Sequoia sempervirens. The sequence goes on along the minus strand of VDFB02271358.1, from coordinate 1,107,255,828 downwards.
TCACGTCTATCTAGGTATCACCCTAGCTTCGACGCTCTGCCAATTATGATGTGACTAGATTGGGGTACAACTTTTGTTCTCCCCCCTTTATATACCCCACCGGTACACGTGGTTGGAATCGTCCCTTGGAGTGATAAAATCCCCAAGCAGGTCCCACTAGAAAGAAGACACTAACCGTTTCCAACTACTCCCCAGGCTCACACGAAGTGTAAGGGAAAAGTGAAAACAAATTAATGCCCCCTTGGGTGACATAATAATAGACAAGCACAACAAGCAATAAAGGTTACTTCCCCCTAATTAGACTATGTTCAAACAACAAGGATAATTTTTTTAAAATTTGATCAAATAGATGGCCCTGCAGGCAAACGTTAGCTATCTTATCCTTTGTTCTTGGTCGATTACGCCATAATATGCTTCCAAACTGTGCTATTTTGGGGCGTAGCCGCCTTTCTGTGGTAAAATCAGGGGCACTTCAGCCTTTCAGTGGTAAAATCAGGGGCGCTTCCACCTTTCTGCAGTAAAATTAGGTGCGCTTCCGCCTTTCTACAGTAAAACCAGGGGCACTTCCACCTTTCTGCAATAAAACAGAGGGCGCTTCCGCCTTTATGCAATAAAATCAAAGGGGCTTCCACCTTTTTGCGGTAAAATAAAGGGCTCTTCCGCCTTTCTGCAGTAAAACAGGGGGCTTCCGCCTTTCTGCAGTAAAATAGAGGGCGCTTCCACCTTTCTGCAGTAAAATCAGGGGGCGCTTCCGCCTTTCTGCGGTAAAACAGAGGGCGCTTCCGCCTTTCTGCGACCTTTTTCTGCAAAATACTTAACAAAAATGAAGGTTAAATGCAATAACCCGTTTGTGGGTCCCACCGGGCGTGCCAGAAATGTGTACCTTGGAGTTTTACCCTATTCTAATGTGCAAAATATCTTAAAATGCAAATGATAAAACACTAAGAACACTTCAATGATTAGCCTAAAGAGTGATAACACAAAGAAAATAAATGAAATAAAATGCAAATCGATTATACATTCCTTGTTGTTGAAGACTCCTTGATTGGCCCTTGATTTAGATAAATTTGTGTGCTCTTTGGATGTTACTAGATGCAAAATTGATAATGCAAAATGACTAGATGGATGGCTAAATGATAGCATATACTTGAGAATGCAAATTGGTAGCATAAGATTGCTTAAAATGAAAGTGTTGAAAATGCCCTTAAGAAGGGGGTATTTATAAAAGAATTTGAATTCTCTAAAGAATTCAACGGTTGAGATTCATCCAACAAGGTCAAGATGAAGGGCTATGGTGGGTTGAGGACTCACAAGCCCTCACATCTTGACATGTGGATGGTGAAGTGGCTAAGAGGAGATGAGGTGTAAGTGAGGTGGCCAAAAGGTATATGAGGTGGAGGAAGGACAAGTACCTTCCAAGTACCTTGGGGAGTGAGAAGATTTCCTCAAAAAGGGATTTCTTGTCTCCAAGTGAGAATGAAAGGGACATTTGAGGAATTTTGGAATTCTTCAAAAATCTCCATGGAAAAAGGAGAGGTGGTTGGAGAAATAAATGTGAATTAAATTCACATTCTTATGAGAGTCTAAAGGATAAAAGGTGAGCTCCAAAAAGGTGGGACTTGGTCACATGTGGATGATGTGACAAGTCCAAGGTTCTAAAAGCCTTGGAAGATAGAATGTGAATTAAAAATTCACATAGGGAAGAGGAGAAATGCAAAAAAAGAGATAATGCAAAGGTTGACTAAAAAGGTGGTGCTAAATATGGCTAATGACCTTGGTTAAGGTTGTGCAAATATTTGATTAGAATAATTAATGGAAGATTAGAGGCAAGTGGCAAATGTAGGAGGATGTGACAAGGAGAGAGAGAATGAAGAATTTTTAATTGATTTTAAATCAAAAGGATCAAAAGTGGCTAAATTAAATAAATTGGTGTATTTATTTAATTTAGAGAGGAAGAAGGTGAAAGATAAAGCATTTAGTTATTAAATTAAATGCTTTACAGATATGAGACAAAAGGTGTAATATTAATTTAATAAATTAATATTTAATATGATAGATGAAAAAGGGAGTAAATTTAATCATATGGGAGTGATAAAATTTAGATGTCTACACAACCAATCAGAAAATTAGACCCTCATGGGCTGAAGTAGTGCTTGAGAAACTATCCATTGATGGGAAATTTAATAGGTTCTCCTATTAGGGTGTTCAAGCGGAAAACATTCTCACTGAGGATCTCAGCTATCTAATACAGACCCAACCAAAGTCTGTCAAACTTCTGGTGGTCTCCCTTTTTCTCTTTAGCTTTATCCCACAACAACACAAGATCTGATATCCTAAAAGCCTTTATTTTGGCTCTTTTGTCAAACCAACGTTTGACAAAAACCTAATGTTTAAAGAACTATTGTAAAGCAGCGTCTCTCTATTCTTCCATGTTCAGTAGACTAGTTAGTCTAACCTCTATCCGATCATCATTTTAATAAAATTCCTGCATAAACCTAAGGACAAGTATCTGCAGATGTATGGGGAAGACCGACTCTTTGCCGTAGACTAACTTAAATGGGGAATTTCCTAGGGTGGCTTTAATACAAGTTTGATCTTCCCATAAGGCAAATCACAGCTGGGTATGCCAGTCCTTAGGATTATTTTCTAGCAATTTTTTCATCACTTCCAACAGGTTCTTGTTGGTAGACTCTGCTACTCCATTTCCTTGAGGGTAGTAATTAGATGAATACTTCAAGATAATTTTATGTTCATAGGCCCATTGAATGAACTCAGCAGACGAGAAAGCAGGGCCATTGTCACATACCAAGGTGAATGGTACTCCAAACCTGCTTATGATGCTTTCATTGAGAAATTTGATGACCACCTCTATGGTGTTATTTTTGTAGGGTTGAGCCTCGGTCCAGCACATGTAGTAGTTAGTTGCTGTTAGGATGAATTTATGACCTGGAGAAGAGTTTGGATTAATAACCCCTACAAAATCCAGTGCCCATTAGGCAAATGGTCTTACCTCGTACACCGATTGTAAAGGCATTGTTGGATTACGTTCCTTGGATGCAAAGGTCTGTCATGTGTAACATGTCCTGACATGTTGGTGTGCATCTCAAAACACGTGGGGCCAATAATAGCATGATCTGAGAATTTGATGGGCCAAGGAATCTGCAGATCCCTGCCTTGTGCCATGTCTACGATGAAATTCAACATTAGCATGTTTGGCTTCTTGCTAATCCAAACAATGTAGGTAAACTCCTTCATAATTTCTTTTGTATAGGGATCCTCCTTTGAGCATGTAATGAGCACTCTTCATCCTTAATGCTCTCCTTTGAGTAGCATTCATCCCCTCTGGGCATCTATTATTAAGGAGGAAGAAGATTAGATCGATATACTAGGGATCCTTTGTGAATGACTCCATTGTGTATTGTTGGCAAGTGATACTTTTATCCACATCTGCCATAGCTTCATTGGATGGATTTCTAGATCAAATTCTTGTAAAATGGCCATCCATTTTCCTCTTCTCTCCCCTAATTCACTCTGCATGAGGAGAGACTTCACAACTGGATCAGGAACTATGGCGACAACCTGACTCCGAAGGATGTAGTGCCTAAATTTTTTTACTGTTCACACCAGTGCAAAGGCCTCCTTTTCAAGGGGTGGATACCTGACTTCTTCATTTTTGAATGGGGAGATCATGAAAGCAATAGGCCTTTCATCTCCCTCACCTCTTCGTTGTGTTAAAACAATCGCACATGAATGATCGGATGCAAAAGAATAGATATAGAAGGGATTTAGATAATCTGGGCTAGTCAAGACTAGTGCCTCAGATATTGACTGTTTAATCTATGAGAAAGCATATTTAGCCTCATTGCTCCATTCTATTTTTACATCTTTTCTCATCATTTTGTTAAGAAGTTTGACAATTTTTGCAAACCCCGTTATAAATTTTCTCACAAAATTAATCCTTCCGAAGAAGGATCTCATCTCTTTTTTGCTTCTTGGCATTGACAGTTTTAAGATGGATTCAACTCTATCAGGGTCTATGGATATCCCCTTTTTTGATATTACATGGCCTAAAAGTTTCCCTTCAAAAACTCCAAACACACATTTTTTTTGGATTTAGAGACACACCATAGCTTATACATCTCTTAAGGACTTTTGTTAAATCTGCAGCATGGTCCTTTCTGTTCTTAGAGAAGATAGTTAAGTCATCTACATAAATGATGATACACTTACCTCTTAAATCCTTGAATGCCATGTCCATTGCACGTTGAAAGGTAGCTCCAACGTTGATAAGGCGAAACGACATCCTCCAATAGGAAAATGTCCCCCACTTTGTAGTGAAGGCAGTTTTCATTATGTCCTCATGACTGACAAGCACTTGATTATACCCATAATAGCCATCCAAGAATGACATCATCTGGGATCCGTTAACGGTTTGTAATACCTCATCAAGCGAAGGAAGTGGATAGTTATCCTTCTTTGAGGCTTTATTTAGGTTCCTGAAATCAACACACAATCTGATCTCACCATTTTTCTTATGCATAGGAACCAAGTTTGCAACCCAAGTGGAATGTCGTACTGGGAAGATTATTCTTGTAGACAACAACTTTTGCACTTCCTTCTAAATTAATGGCTCGATCAAAACATTCATCAAGTGATGCTTTTGATGAAAGGGCTTTACTTCTGGCTTCAAAGGTATGGTATGTGTGATCACCAAAGTGTCAAAGGTCTTTAAATCTTCATAACTCCAAGAAATTGTTGTAATATCTTCTTTCAACACCTTAATTATTTTATCTCTGATTTCTTCAGGGCAGGTTTTTCCTATATATAGAAATTCCTTTCAGGACCTGAATCAGCTAGATTAACAGATTCGTACTTCCCTTAGTCACTTTCTGTTGGCACCCTTTCACGAGCCCGAGGATCAGAGTCAAATATTCATTTCACTTGATGGAGAGAGGTATTTTTCAGCACTTCACTTTGCTTTTAGCTATTCAAACAATACAACTGAGTATGAGGCATTAATTTATGGCCTAGAGTGGTACATAAAGAAAGGTATCAAATGTCTGTAAGTATTCGATGATTTTGAGCTGATAAAAAATCAAGTAAGAAAATTAAATGTAACTAAAAATGATTTGTTGAGTTATATAAGCACAAAAGTTGGGATTTAATAGAAGAATTTGATGCTTTTAATTTGTTGTCTATTCTTAGAAATATGAATACAGAGGCAAATAAACTTGTTGCCATAGGTTCATAATTTGACATACCAACTAATATTCATAATGTTGAGGTACAAAAATATGTAAAGGTGGTAGTAAGACCATTTGTACCTGATAATAACATTAGTTGGCAAGTTTTTGACAGCGATGAGCAAATAATCAATTTTCTGATAGAAGAAGTAGAGTTTTCTGCTAGAAACCAGCAAAAGCTTGAGCAACAATATGAGAATCAAATCTTGCAACTGAAGTCTAATAAGCTGCCTAAGGTATTGGTGACCCTTGAATCAATTTTCAACACTGATGATCAGGTTAGAAAATATAGGTCCAACATAACAGTGAAAGAGGAACACTATGAACCAATTGAAATATTTAAAGACAAGCTTCTTAAGCTTGGAAAAGTTTGTACCAAAGAAGAAAAGCAAGCCTTTGTCTTGCTTTGCCAAGAATTCAGTGACATATTTGATTGGAAGTATGGAGATCTAAAGGGTTTTAACCCTGAGTTGGCCCAACACACAATTGAGCTAGAACTCAACGCAAAACCAGTGAGACGAAAGCAAAGGCCACTGAATCCCAAGCTGAAACACCTTATGAAAACAAAATTGAACAAGGTGATTGAAGGTAGTATTATCTTTCCAATAAAGCATACCTCTTGGGTTTCCAACTTGGTGCCTTTCAAGAAGAACGAAGAGATAAGGCTGTGTGTGGATTTCCATGATCTAAACAGAGCTTCACTCAAAGATCACTATATGTTGCCTTCAATGGAGCAAATATTGCAGGTTGTTTCAGGTTCAAAAAGGTTCTCATTGTTGGATGATTATTCAGGGTATAACTAGATTCTGGTTAAAGAGGAAGACCAGTTCAAAATAGCCTTTACCACCAAGTGGGGTACTATGGCTTACAAAAAGATGCCCTTCGGATTGTCTAATGTAGGGGAAATGTTTTAAAGGGCAATGGATATGGCCTTTCAAGGCCTTATCAATAGGTTTGTTCTTGTGTGCTTAGACGATATTACTGTATTTTCAAAGAAGGTTGACGAACACTTAGTTCATTTAAGGCAGATCTTTGAAAGATGCAGAGAATATGGGGTGCCACTAAACCCCAAAAAGAGCATTTTTGTAGTCCATGAGGGGAAGCTTTTGGGTCATATTGTTTCAAAGCACGGTATCACCATTGACCCAAAAATAATCATAGCTATCTTAGCTTTATCACTGCCTGTGCATAAGAAAGGTTTGCAAAGTTTCCTAGGTAGGATTAATTTCATTAGGAGGTTCATTCCTAACATTGCAGCTTTATTGCAACAACTTATAGCCATGCTAAAGAAAAACATTCCATTCAGCTGGACAAAGGAAGGTAAGAACAGTTTTGAACAAATAAAAGAGGCACTTGCAGTAGCCCCAACTCTTATCAACCCAAATTTTGATAAGTATTTTATATTATATGCATTTGGGAGTGTTGATATAATTTTAGCCATGCTATGTCAGCAAAATGAAGGACTAGAACAGCCTATGGCTTTCTTTATTCAAGTTTTGCATGATTACGAAGTTAAATATTCATTTGTTGAGAAACATGTATTAGCTATAGTAAGAAGCCTTAAAAAATTTAAGCATATGTTGTTTGAATAACAAAATACAGTTGTCGGTTGCTCATCCAACAGTCAAAGATTTTCTACTCAACAAAGACATTAAAGATAAGAGAGCAGGGTGGATCACAAAAGTTATGGAATATGACATTGAAATTTAAGTCACAAATTTGGTTAGAGGCAAAGGCCTACATGAAAAAAATGTTGTTAATGAAGAAAATAGCCAGACAGCTGATCAACAAGTTGAAACAGTGCTTAATAATGAAGAACAAGTTGTTGTTCCAGTTACAATAGCAAATTGGATTCAACAAATGGTCCATTACCTACACACAGGTGACTGTCCTGAAGGTTTGGACAAGTCCAAATGAAGGTATTATAGGCTACAATCCATTCATTTTGCTATAATTGATGGAATTTTGTACAAAAAGGATTATAATAATGTTTTGTCAGATGTGTTGAACCAAAACAGATTGAAAAAGTTCTGAAATAATTTCATGACAGGCCCTCTAGAGGCCACTTTGCACCAAGAACAATAGCTCTGAAGATAATGAGAGTTGGGTATTATTGGCTTGAATTATTTAAATATGCCCATGCTTGGGTCAAAAAATGTAACAATTGTGTAGTGTTTGCAGGAAAGCATAAGCTTGCGGCTCTGCCTTTACATCCAATTCAAGTGGAGCAGCCTTTTCGCAAGTGGGGACTTGATTTCATTGGCCCCATAAACCCACCTTCAAGTGTTGGGCATAAATGGATATTAACAACAATAGACTACTTCACGAAGTGGACTGAAGCAGTTGCACTGAAGGATGCAAATGAAACATCAATCTTGAATTTTTATCAAGATTTGGTTTCCAAGTTTGGTACACCAAATTCAATAATTTCTAATAATGCTTTAGCATTCATAGGTTTAAAAGTTTCAGATCGGTCAGTAAAGTATAATATTTATCTGAATACTTCTTCAAACTATTACCCTTGAGGTAATGGACAAGCAGAGTCCACTAACAAGAACTTGATTAAAATCATAAAGAAGATAATCTAGGATAATCAGATAACCTAACATGAGAAGCTAAAACTATAGCTTTGGGATAATAGGATAACACCTAAAAGAGCAACAGGTAATTCACATTACATTCTAACTTATGGAAAAGAGGCTAAAATTCCTATCTCAATTGAGTTGCCTATACTAAGTATGATCAAGGAACTGGATTTGCTTGATAAAGAACCTACGGAAATTAGGCTTACACAACTAATGGAGCTGGAAGAAACAAGAAAAGAGGCATTGAGGAAGTTGGAAGTTCATCAAGAAGTTGTCTTGAGAACTTTCAGAGAGGGAGATCTGGTATTTAAATGGGATGAACTCAAAAGCAGACCAGACAAACATATAAAGTTTGATGCCATGTGGGATGGCCCATATATTATTACAGAATGCAAACAACATAATACATTCCAGCTCTCAAAGTTGGATGGTGAGGTGTTGCCAATCCCTGTCAAAGGGATTGACCTCAAATAGTGTTACTAAGGATCAAAAGTTTGCAGATGTATATAGTGGAGTAGAGGTTTTGTTTTCAATAAGTGCTCATTGCACAGTAGTTTCATTTCAGTTCAGTTTTGTTTTCAATAAGTGCAGATTCTATTCTATGGTTTTTTGACTCTGTCTTAAACAGAGTTATGCTAGTTTCTTTTAGTTTTGTTTGTTGCTGAGTTACAAAGGTTTTTGAGTAAAAAAGATAGAAAAATGGACTCCATGCCCAATGGATATGCAAGGCAATTGACCTGACATGCTTAACAGGCAAGCATTTAGTAGAAATTGCCATAATGTTACCAAAATTTCTACCTTAAGCTCATTTTGGTAGAACTAGAATTGTTTGTTATATCTAAGGTGAAAGGAACATTCATTTTATGCTGATAGTTCATTTGCAAATGAGGGATTTTAAATAAGATTCAGTTTATTATGCAAAATTCACACAACACAAAAGATTCATCAAATTGCATAGTGCTATATTTTATTCATTTTGAAATGAAGGAACATACAAGATTGCATAAACATTGTTATTTTATGCTTTGAAGATAAAACAATGTTTAAAAAGTCCCACACAAGTCGTGGGAATGACTAAATCATATGGATAAAACATAAGAGCTAAGCTATTCAACTAAAGATAAAAAAAAATAGGAAAACATATAACGAAACATTATAACCTTCATTGCCTATTCAACGTTGTGTTGATGTTCATCTTCAGCTCCATCTTTAGCTTCCCTCCTATCTTCAGTCCTTCATTCCCTAGGTTCAAGTGTACCTGCAAGATGTTAAAGAGATTTGTTAAAGCTCGGGACATAAAGTTAAAGTTTCATCATATGTTATCAATAGTTCAATAACTTACACATATGAGCTATCAATCCAATTCAGACATATCAGATTAAAGCAAAAGAATCAGGATCACATCATCAAGTAAAAGATGAAATCATCATCAGAAAGAACATTGAGCTCCACTATTTTTATCTAACTTGTTTGTTCAGTGTGTAGGTACAGGTACATATTTCATTACTGGTTCATCATGATTCAACATTTCAGTATGTGGGGAAAAATTGGGCTCTCAAAAGAGTCGAGCCCAATATATTGCAGAGTACATTGTCATGAATGTGATAATGAATAGGCATACTTAAAAGCTCACAATAATGGATCAACAATTTAACATTTGAGAAAAATCAATGTAAGAGTATGATAGCCATCAAAGGTTAAAAGCATAACAATGATACATCTGTCTAAGTGCAATAAATAGAGCAAGATGAGATTGCATTATCTTTCATTGGAATATTTTTGTTTTTCAAGATTCCATGCCTATGGCTATCATATAACACTTTCATTTTACTGTCCCTATTTGTTTAAAGTATGCAAAATATAAATGACAATAGTGTTGCATATTAAGTACATTTTCAAAATGCACTGTTTACAAGGATGTTGAATGTAATAGTGAACAAGCAAAGTGGAACAACACAGAAAAATAGTGAAGGACCTCATTTAATGTCTACATGAGGTTCTCAAGCTTTCAACTTTGCATATAAAGAATAGGAGTTGTTTACAAGACAAAAAAATTACAACTATGTTATTTTGCAAAAAGGTAAACAATATTGTCACTGAATGCCAGATTATGAAGTAAAAATTGCATGTTTGAGAACAAACAAAATGGAGCTTATAAGCAATGTGTCAAAGGGTCAGAGGACAGTATGAAGAAGTCCTATCCATCTTAAAATAGAACCAGAACTACATGCCATTCCCTATCAAATGATAGTAAGATATCTCTTCAACAGTGATACAGAGCAATGCTTGATATCAAGAGTTTTAAGGATATTAAAGCAATTTCACATGACAAAGGCAAAACACTTCCATTATCTTAGTTTTCACCATGTAGCAGAGCACTGAAGAGTTAGGATTGTAACCATTGAAGGGTTTTAAAGTGTGGTCAATAAACCATAGAAAAAAAATAAGGATGCAATAGTCTTAACAATCATTCTCAAAGAGCTTTATATTATATGATTGTAGTAGCCTACAGTAGCAATGTGAGTTAAGACAAGTGCAAGGCAGCATGGTGTTGCAATGGCCTACTAGTATGGTGAAACCCTTACTGTAAAAGATACATAGTAAAGTGAGTGCTATAAAATGAAGCCCGCGACCTGCATAATGAAGGTAATACCCTCGAAGGGTCCAAATGAACAATGACGCCATGGCCAAGGAGAAAATGAAACAAGAAAAGCACAAAATCATTTATATTTTTGTAGCCGTGGCCATAAAGATTCAGTTGACCATCAAAAACCCATAAAACAAGAAAATATTGTAAACCTTCTTTGTATATGAAAAACGTTTTGAGAGCAGCAATACACAGATATTCATTCATTTTTTTACAGGAAGCAACAATGTTCTTTGTTATGTTTAAAGGAGCTGAAATCGAGTTTTTTTTAAGAGGGAAATGCAAGTCAGACAACATAGATACTTACCCATCATTTTTTTGTTGAAGAAATTCATCTAGAAACCCACGAATGTGGCCTCCATTGAGCTCGAACCAATACTCAATAAGCAGCCTCAAGCCAGACAAGTGTAAATAGCGGAAAGAAAAATGAGAACACATCACAAAATATGTTGCATTTGCAGCCAATAAGCTACAAAAAAATGCTTTCGAAATGGAGGTTATGGCTCGAATTCATAATAGAGATAACTTACCATATAGCTTCCTTCAAGAGATCTCTTTGAAAGTCTCTTAGAAGTAGCAAGGAGGAGATTCAAAGCTCACACCAAGTTCATAATGGTGACCAAAGAGAAGAGGTCCCAAACAAAAGATAAAAGCACAAAAAAAACATCAGAAAACTAGTCAAGGCTGCAACATAAAGGCCTGAAAATACTTTCAAAATGGAGGAAATGTCTAGATTTATTAACTAAGAGTGGATTACCATGGATTTTATGTGCAAATCTTCGAGAAAATCACTGAGAAGCATCCAAAAATGGTGCAGGTCAAGTTCAAAACCCTACCATCATGGCGGCAACAAAGTTTTCCCTCAAAATGCAAAGTGAAAGTGAGCTTTAGATTAGGGTTCGAATGGATTTTACTCAAAAGCCTAATTCGAATATTTAGCATTTTTCACTTGATTTTTAACAAAATCACTTTAGATTATTATTGTTGCTATGGTCTATGAATTTCAAGTCAATTGACCCAATGGAGCCATAAGTTGATAATGATTTTGGTTGATCGACTTCAATATTTTCATAAAATTTTGAAGTGAAGATGCAAATCACTTGTATTTTTGCATGATTATTGACAAAAATCAACAATGAAATTAAATATTAAAGGTGATAATTACCTTAATATTTAATATGTAATAAATAAAAGGAGGAATACTACATATTAAATATTAAAATAATCAAATTGATTATCTTTAATATTTAACTAAATAGTTCTCTTTTTACCAAGATCATGCAAAAATACAAGTAAAGTGAATTGAAGATCAAATTATGCAAAGTACGAAGGTGAAGACTTCAGTTTATTTTCAATCAACTAATCGTGCAAGGACTAAATAGAGTAAATGGTGGAGATTCCTGTGACATAGCTTCAATTTCACGTCAGTTTTGGAGATCTTTGGTTCATGCACAACATGGGGATCAGTTTGCAACATTCAGTGTTCAATTTACTTTAGTTGTGGGCCCTCTTTTCAAGGCTTTTCTTCTTTGCTAGTGAGAGGATGTTTTTGAGATATTTTACACTTTCAGTTGACTATTTCTTCCACCTCTCCACATTGGAGTTATCATATTTTGTATATATTGAGAAAAGACTTTGTTTTTTCTCAGTTCTTGATTGTTTTCCCTTTGCATTCTACAAAGAGAAATCGTGTAACTCACATTTTTACATAGTTATTATTATGCAACAGTTTTTACAGGTTACTTGAGAATTATTTCTATCAAACATTTCTTCATTGTTTCTTATTCAAATCAAGTGTTTACCTTCTCACATTCAAGTGTTTTACTTCTGATAATGATTTGGATGTGAATTTAATGTGTTTTAAATCATAAACCTTTAAGTTTAGATCTCATTAATGGATGCATGTACACAGAAGCATATTTAATCACAAGTCATAGATCATGCCACGGTTTTGTCTTTCCCTTTAGGTTGTGGAAATATTATTTTCCTTCATAAAGGATTGATTTGCAATCCCTTCTGTGAAACACTTATGTGATAAACTATTCAGTTTGAGTTGTGAAAATAGATTGGAGATATAGTTATGACTCTAATTGCATGCTTTATCATCATTTAGGTGCATCACCACAGTTTAAATTTTAGTTTATGCATTCAATTCAAGCCTTTCTTCCCTTTTCCATCAAAATTAAATCAATCATTAGAAAATCATAAAGGAAGTCGGCCTATAATCCAGAGGTCTACTTTAAACATAGGGTACCCACAACTTGAAAGTATTCCCATGTTACGTAGGATTGCAAGGCATTGTTGCTTTCACACACGAGTGCAATCCAATTGATAACACTACCAACCAATACTAAACATCAAGGACTTGAATATGACACTAAACAAAATAAACCCTCAATGTCACCATGTACTTCTAAAAATGTCAATTCAAATTCAATTATTGTTGATGAAATTATGGATGAGGTCATTAAACTCTCTTATGATGATTTGGATGTCTCCTCCCCCTCTCCACTTCCATCTTTGTCATTAACCTTCCACCCCTACACCCTGAACTTATTAATTGGGACCAGTGTGGATCTGTACATCTCGACGTCTTTCAGAATGATGAGGAATTTATATAATTCATGAGTTTATGTGAGGATCATATATTGGGTTGTCTATGAGCTTGATCAACATGCCTACTTTGGGGAAGATGAACTCCTTGACAACAAAAGTAAAAATCAAGAAAATAATTCAAGATCTCTCACTAAAAACCTCCTCAAGGAACTTATAGATCAATCAAAAGTAAAAAGAAAAGGTATATACCCTAATGAAAACCACTTTGAGGTGTTAGAGGATGGGGAATGAAATGGTGAAAAAGGGGGATGAGGATAGGAAGACCTAGAAGTGAGGGACCTATGCCAAAAATGAAAAAGGGGGTGTCCACCTAATCATAAATCCTCCTTTTCTAATTTCATTAAGAAGAGGGAGAGTGTCACAAATTATTAGAATTGACCTACAACCCTTAAGGTGATTCAACCCCAAGTTTGGAAACTTTACTGGCCTAACTTCCTTAGGACAGAAAAATAGCAAAATATGACTGAACAACAGTTTTGGGAGAAGAATAAAAGTGCATTAACAATCCAATTTATGAGATCTATCACTTGAAATATGAAGTATTATGATAACACTATCAGAAACAACAATCAACTGGCAGATTTGAGAAGGTTAAGATACTGTGCACCTGTCACCAAAAGTGTCATAAAGCGCCCTGCTAGGACTCATTCACCCAAGGGAAAATGGGTCTTTGTATAGGGCTCTAAAATTATTTTCGCAGTCCTTTGACGTCAGATCTAAGCTTTTAATTCCCCTAAGTTTGACAATTGAAAACCCGAAAATAAATTTTGTAGGTGAGTTTTTGTATCTTGACAACTTTGATGACAACTTTGACAACTTTTTAAAATTGCACTTTTGATCAACTTTTAATTCTTCTTCACCTGCAAATCTGCAAACACACAAATAGGATAAAAATGTTTATTTTTGGTGTATAAGGGTTTGCCTTGGTCAAACCCTAGTTTGGTAATTAAACCTTGATAATGAAATAATGATAAAATGAATGAAATGATGAATGAACAAAGCTTGTTACACCTCACCAAACCCTTTAATGGCTAACCTTCGAGGACTAAAGTCTAACACATAACTCCAATGATTGGATCTTGCAAGAAATGGCTTGATTGTATGGTTGATTTGACACTTTATTTAATGCTTGAAAACTCAAAACCTACATCACAATGTTAGCTCAAAAACATGCATGAACACACATAAATCTTGAGATCGTGATAGGATCTTGAATTCTGCAATAATTGATTTAAAAATCTACTCTCCAATGCTCTTAACAATAATCTTTGCTTTAGTAATGCTTGCATAAGGTGTTTTAGATTTGAATTTATAAAAATACCTTGTATTTATAGGTAATTTTCAATTTTCCTGACAATTAAACATTAAAAGTCAATAATTGCAATTTGAATTTAGATCATAAAAATTATGCCAAAAACATATTAAAAATGGAATCCTAAACTTAAGGAGAACCCATTCGCCCTCGGGCGAATGGGTCCTAGGCCCTGAACCCAGGACAGACATTTTCCAAGATGTGTAATTTGATGTTTGCAATTGCTTAATGTAGGTTCCCCTTTCAAAAAATGAAATTAATTAGGATTCTAAATGCATAATTGGGTCAATTATAGGCTTAATTAAGACCAATTAATTAATGGGGTGAAAACATAGTGTGAAAATGTAAAGGAGTACATTTTTTGACACTACAGGTACATTCAATCTTTCCCTCATGGGTACTCAACCATCAGAAAGGTCCTTTATTTTGATTGAAGAGACTAAAGAGATTAATTTGGGCATCGCAACGGAACCAAAAATCATATATGTGGCAATTTCTTTGACAATAGAGGAGTACCAAACATTCTCCTGCATTCTCCAACAAGGTTCAATCAAATTTGTATGGTCATATTTTGATATGTCAGGGCTCAATTGTGCTTTAGTGGTCCACCACTTGGATATTTGTCCTAATGCCAAACCTATTAAACATAAATTCCATAAGATGCATCCTCAAGTGGCCCTATTGGTCAAGATAGAGCTTGAAAAGCTATTGGAAGTTGGTTTTTTCATCTTATAGTTTACTCTGATTAGATCTCCAACATTGTCCCTATTGCAAAGACAATTGGGGGCATTCACATTTGCACAGACTTTAGAGATATCAACAAAGCTTGTCAAAAATATATCTTCCCACTTCCTAACATTGACATCCTTGTAGATTTGATAATGGATCATGTTATGTTATCATTAATGGATGGCTTTTCAAGCTATAATAAAATTTGTATTGCAATGGAAGATCAACATAAGACAAATTTTACAACTCCACAAGAAATTTTTTTCTATCAAGTCATGCACTTTGGTTTGAAGAACGTAGGTGCCACCTATCAACGTGTCATGACCATTATCTTTCATGATCTTATTCATATCATCATGGAAGATTATGTGGATGATTAAAGACTAGATATCATCCTCTTATTTTGGAACACATCTTCACTCACTTGGAGCAATATCAGTTGAGACTCAATCCAAAGAAGTGTGTGTTTGGTGTCACCTCAGGTAAGTTATTGGGATTTATTATGTTTAGGAGAGGCATAGATTTTGATCCAATAAATTTCAAATAAATCATGGATATGCCTCCTCTTAAGACACTCAAACATTTGAGAAGCTTGCAAGGTAAACTTCAATCCATTTGATGGTCCATCACTCAGCTTATTGATAAGTGCCAACCTTTCAATCATTTTATTCGCAAAGATACTACCTTCCAATGGGGCGATTCTTATCAACAAGGATTCGATAAAATAAAAGAATATTTGGTTAATCCACCCATCCTTATGCCTCCTATATCAGGTAAACCCTTTTTGTTCTATATTTTTTCCACCTTAGTGGCACTGGGGGTATTTCTTGCACAACATGATGAGAATGGGAAGGAAAGGGTAGCGTATTACATTAGTCATACCCTTGTTGGTTATGAACTTGATTACACACCTATGGAAAAGGAATGCTTGGTAGTGATCTTTGGCTCTCAAAATCCTAGACATTATATCCTCATCCACTCAATCAAACTCATTTCCAAATTTGATCCTCTCAAGTATCTATTATCACAAACATGTTTGATAGATCGTATGGACAAATGGGTCATGCTTCCTAGTGAGTTTGGTATTGAGTGTTTTGATAAAAATAAAATCGAAGGTCAAGTCATTGTAGATCAATTAGAAAACACTCCTTTAATGGATGCTTATCCATTGGTTACCGAATTTCCAGATGAATTTGTGGTCATTGTGACCTCATCTCTACTTTTATCAGCAGTAGGGGTAGCAACATGAATAACCCAGTTACTAGCTTCATCTCTTTCGATCTTGGAAATCACCTTGGCTACCTTCTTCCTCTTACCCTTTCTAATCTTGGCCAACATTTCATCCTAGTTGAGAGGAGTGTCCTCACCAATGACATGTTTCCTTCTGATTTCTTTGTCTAGCCAATCTGGAACAGCAGGATCCACTCGGATTTCATCCTTCTTGACCTCTTTAGGAGATTGACCTACCGTCTCATCCCTTTCCTTTTCAAGAGATTGATCACATTTGTTCTCTAGTTCTGATTCCTCTTCTTGCAAGGGTGATGGAGTTTTGACAAGAACATCCTCCTTCTCAGGGGATCTATTATCTTTGCTACTTGCAGGAGAATCCTCATATTGTACCAGTGGAGAAGGATGCATTTCCACATCTCCTACCTCAAGCTCAGTAGTTGCGCCATAAAGTTCCCCATCCCTAAATGGTTCTGCCTCCTCACTGGTCTCATGCTCTCCATAAGTTGTCTGCTCAGGTATACCCAATGAAGGAGAGGTATCTTTCTGTTGTTCCACAGTGGATGCCATCGGAAGAGGATCTGCCTTTTGCATAGTCTCTTTAGGAGATGGAGTTCTTGACCTTCTTGAATAAACTTGGGTTTTCTCTCCTGAGCTCTCCACATCAACCACATGAGGATCCACCTTATCCTTAGAAGTTTCTTGATCTTTCTTCTTAGAAGCCCTGGTTGTCCTTATCCTTTTTAGCTCTGGAGGAGCATCTTCTTTCTCTGCTTTCTCAAGTTCCTCCTCTTCAGAAAACTTTCCTATTTTTGCAGTATGGCTTCTCTTCTTTCCCCTAGGTTTTCTTTTCTTTTCAGGCTCACTCTCCTTAGGGCCTCTGATTTTAATCTTAAAAGGTGATCCTACCTTAGTCTTGCCTGTAGAATCATCCTCATCGGACTCCTCTGAAGTGGAATGAGCATTCAAATTTCCCATCAGATTGAAAGTACAAGGTACCTTCTCGCTCTCCAATTCCAATACTTTATGTTTCAGCCATGACTTGGTAGATTTCATAATGGGAGCCATTAATTCCTCCAGCTCAGTTATTTCCTTTTTTGACCAGTTTATCTCTCCAATGGGCCTGTCCTTGATTGATTTAAATGCATGATCCTGAACTAAATTCCCGTCATCCTCCAACTGATCAGGAATCAACTTGACATTGTACATTCTAATTACATCAGCTGGAAGCCTAGAATACCTTTTCTTTCTCACCTCAAAGTCATCCTTGTTGTTCGCCCAGTAGTCCTCTAGATCATCCTTGTGATGATATTCTTTAGTAGCCTTCTTTTGTGCTTCACCAGTGATATCAAAGCTTGCCCTCTTAGAATGGAAAGAGAAACCATAAGTACTCAACTCCTCCCTTGATTTATGAGCTGATTGGATTGAAGGGCAAACCTCGCTTATACCAATTTTCAAGGGAAAGTCCCCACCGAACCCTGTCTTGTGCTTCTCTCTTTTAACAATGGCATCAAAATCACATATCTGTCGGGTAACCTCCAAAAGTATGACATGGTCGGTAGGATATCTTGGCAACCTGTATGGAGCAGTCAGACATCCATCAATTCTGATATAGGAGAAGGTAGGGAATTGTATAAACCAAGCTTCGTATCTTTTAATCAACTCCTTGGCTCCATCAGAAATTCTCACATGTTCTGCGTTCTGAAGCAACCTAGTAATATGCATAGTAAATGCATCATTTGTTCTTCTGTAATTCGGATTCCCTAGGTGCAGCTCAGGGTATACCTCATAGATGAAATCTTGCCCAAATGTTCCTTTTGGACTCAATCCCCTGTATGGATAAAATCTGGCAAGTACATATACCACATAAGATGTCATGGTGAATTTCTTTGTTTCTAGCACACCTCTCATCTGCCTGTCAATCATTGCACTGATAATCCCTGCCCAATGGTAATCGATGCCTTGCTCAATCTTGTTGATAACATGCACCATCCAATTCTCCAACACCCCAGCACTCTTCAAGCCCACCACCCTGCTCAATAGTGTGATTGCATCATATATATCTTGTTTGAACTTGACCCTGTGTAACTGCTTGGGCAGCTTGGAGAAATGAGATTTTAAATTTTCTAGCCAGAAATTGATCATCTGCTGGGCTTTGGAAGGTTCATCCTCATAATAATTCCTAGCCAAATCCATGTCCAAGGCACACACACATGATAAGTCTGGCATATCAAATGCCTGGGCAATGGAAACTGGATTAAAGTTTGCCAACACTCTCCTATCAGTGCTAACAATCCTCTGTGTATCAAAGTCATAGTGCCAGGCACACTCTAATATCAATTCATAGCATTGAACTACAGGAGGAAATCCTGCCACATGAGCCAGTCTAGATTTCACCACTCCCTTGGTCAGGGCTGATAAATCCCTCTGAGCTAACCTTTCTTTAAACTCTTCATATCTCCAGGCTCCTACATTGGTATCTGAGACCTCTGACCAAACTGAAGCCACCTTACTATCCAGAAATTGACTCTTCACATCCAGCCTGACCCTTTCTGCATTTGTAACTGAGGATCCCTCTGTATCTCCCTTGGCCTTTCCTGCCGCTACCTTGCTTGATTTAGCCTGCATTCATAAAAGAGCCTCATGAGAATCCAATTATCATCCATATTTCAATCAAAGGTTAGCCTCAAAACCACATGAAATCATTAAGATCAATCATTAATCATCAATCTTGAAAATCCAGGAAAATGAAGTAATCCGGGAAAATCCAGTCAGGGCAGAATTCGGAGAAATCCGACCCAGACGGACTCCTGCTGCCAAGACATCATTCATCAAATAAATCATCAATATGGACAAAAGAGATGCATGATTATCATGAAATTCATCCATTTAGCAACAAGAAATCATCATCCAACATTTAATTCATTACTTCAATTTCGAAGATCAAAATCAAGTGAAACCAAGCAAAAAATCAAAAAAATCCGGACAGTTCGGATTTCCGCAGGCAGCTTGAAATTCTGGAAACTCATCATACTCCAGGGAAATGGAAAAATCTGGGAAAATCTAGGTGCACGAAAATTCTGCGGACACCTCAGAAACCCGACAATCGTTCAATGCGCAGACCATTAATCGAGTGATCATACAAGCCTCCTATCTGGATCCTACGAACATGAACTCAAACCCAATAAGCCAAATTTTGGTTGCTCATGAATTTAAACTCCCAAAGACTCTCAAATGGTTGATCCCTGCAACGAAATAATGATGCCCTAAATTTGACAGCTAAACCTCCGCCATGAGAGCTAAAGTGAGCTCGACATTCAAACACAATCCCTCAAAATGATGAAACTAGGGCGCACCAGGGTCTCAAGTGTTGCGAACAAGGTCGAGCAAGACGCAAGACATGAGGATCATGACGACTCCACCAAACTTAACAACCTTGGGTAGACCTACCGAAACCCTACCTTCGCATATTATACCATATTACGCGCCAACAAGGCAATGCCCTAACAAAAACACCTAGTCACAAGGGTATACCCGACATTCAATTGATAAATGAAGGGATGCACAATGCAGGCATTAAACCCGTGGAAAGGTGAATCAAACCCTAAT
Source organism: Sequoia sempervirens (assembly GCA_007258455.2). Classification (NCBI taxonomy): domain Eukaryota; kingdom Viridiplantae; phylum Streptophyta; class Pinopsida; order Cupressales; family Cupressaceae; genus Sequoia; species Sequoia sempervirens. Next base: position 1,107,235,860 of record VDFB02271358.1, on the reverse strand, counting down.
TCGATAAATTTGTAACCATGAAAACAAACAAGGGTCAACCTGAATAATCATCAATAATAACTCGAAAGATTCAATCACAGAGCGCAAACAAAAGGAGAAGTCAACAACTTACCATGAATTAAATCTGAATGAAACTTGAGCCCAAGGAAGTCACTATGAATCAGAGTGCCCTAGCGACGAAAATATCAACACAAACGCCCAAGGAATCCACACGCGAGCACACCAAATCCACCGACCAAAGCTCAAAATGAACAAACCTAAGCGCTAGAGCAAATAGCAAATGAACAATGAGATCAAGAAGAGCACTAAAAGCCTTTAAATTCACTTACATTTGCACCAGAGCAGATGTACTCCAAGCATTAATGGCTGACAGGACATATCAAGAAAATTCAAAAACCCGAGGTTGAAACAGAATTTTAGAAAAAACTGAGCCAGACGGACTATCCGGGTGAGCACGAATTCCGGGGACAACGCACCCTTCCGGGACTCCGACGCAGTCCAGGAAAATCTAGGTGACCTAGAAAATCCTAGATTCATCCAAAAACCCGAACTCCGGAGAAATCCAATAATGACAGACAATGGACCAAGACCCGGGAAAATCTAGGTGAACCAGAAAATCCTGGACCCAGGTCAAAACCCGGACCCCATCAAAAAAACAAGTTTGATCAATTCAACCTTCAGGGTAAGACCAAGGAAAGCAAGACCAACATCCCAAGACCTTGAAAGGACAAATCCAATAAAAACAAAAGGTCCAAGAGACATCCGAAATTAGAAAAGAGGGTCCCCACTCCAAGTGGGGCGTGTGTGCAAAATTGCACAACACAGGGGAAGACTTAAGCAAATCCAAAATGGATATCTGAGCAGGGGTCTTTCTTAATTGATCAAGGATGTTGTACTGAGAACTTACAGGAGTTGATTGGGCGAGTGCAGAGGCTGCAGGGACAGTGATGCGGGCTTGTCGTGTAGTGACAACACATTGAGGGTCCTTCGCTTTAACATGTATCATGGATACACAGGGTTCCACCTGCTCAATGTAATGAATAACACCCTCGTAATTGAAGGGTACATTCTTGTAGCTCACATTATTTGCGCTATTTTCTTGGGGATTACTGCTAGATGTGCTTGGGCCTTGATTATGGTTCGGAAAGGCATTCTGATATATCTGTAATTGAGCATTGGACGACAAAGCATGACTGGGGTCAACCTTGATATCACCTCGATCAATGAGATCTTGGATATATTTTTTTAGACCTTGAAACTTGTTTAAAGAGTGTCCTTTGATTTTATGGAACTCACAATACTCATTTTCCTTAAACCATGCGGGCTTGGGTTTGGACTTGTCAAATGGCTTGGTGACAGGGTACGTGATGGGATAGTTGATTTGCAACAACTTATTAAAGACAACACTCAGAGGTTCTCCTAATTGAGTATACTGACATTTGGTGTTCCCTTGATTGTTCTGGTTCAACTGTTGAGGAGGGCAAGGTGTCCCCTGTGGAACAGAGATGGCATTAGGTACAGATGGTTGTTGTTTTTGGGATGTATTATCCACTTGGATGTGTTTAGTGTCTGTCACGCCATCATTCACCGCATTCTTGTTCTTGTTCCAGAATCGTGGTTTATCGCCAAATGACCTCTCTTTATCATGACTATGTATTTTGATGTGTCCTTTAGCAATAAGGGCACGTTCAAGGATGGGTCCCTTTTCTACTATCTCTGCGAAAGTGGTGACACAATGTAACCTAAAATTATGGGCCATGTCAGGATGAGAGTTTTCCACGAAAAGAGTGACCATGTCTTTTTCTTTCAGAGGGGTCTTCATTCGCCTTGCTAATGCACGCCACCGTTGTAGGTAGCTAGTAAAGGTTTCCCCCTCATGTTGTTTCTCTTTGAGGAGATCTAAGGTGTTTGTGTCCTCCAAATTGAAAGAGAAGTAGGATACAAATTTTTTTGACAGGTCTGCAAAAGTTTTTATGGACCCTTTTTCGAGGGTCATGAACCAATCAAGGGCGTGGCTTGTCAAGGTTTTATAGGGTAACAATTTATCATCTTTCATGAGGAATTCATCATTAACCTGTCTAATGACTAGCAAAGAATCACCAAAGACTTTTAGGTGAGTTATATGCCACTGTTTTGCAATTCGAAGGCTGGTGAGGAGGGCTTCATACTCTGCAATGTTGTTAGTACATGGGAATGCTATCCTGAATGATTTTGGGATGTAGTCACCTTGAGGGGTATTAATAAAATTCCTACTCCAGATCCATTATGAGTGTATGAGCCATCAAAATATAGCGTCCAAGTTGGTGCTTCTGTAACTGTGTAGACTTCTTCGTCTGAGAATTCAGTGTCTAGCGGGTAGGCATCTACTAATGGTGCCTCAGCCAATTGATCAGTTATGACCTATCCTTTTATGGCTTTTCGCTCTACATATTCTATGTCAAATTCACTTAGGAGCATGACCCATTTAGCCATGCGGCTAGTCAGAGTGGTTCTAGATAACAAATACTTCAAGGGATCAATTTTAGCAATTAATTTGACTGGATGGCTGAGCATGTAATGACGGAGTTTCTGTGTGTTAAAGACTAGCACAAGGAAATATTTTTCCATGGGGGAGTAATTTAACTCATAGCCAACCAATGTTCGACTGATGTAGTAGATTGCCCTCTCTTTGAACGTCTCATCATGTTGTGCCAATAATGCCCCCAGGGCAACTGAAGTAGCAGAGATGTAAAGCATGAGGGGTTTTCCTGGAATAGCGGCATCAGGATCGGTGGATGAGCTAAATATTCCTTAATTTTATCAAAACCCATCTGACACTACTGGGTCCATCAGAAGGTGGAATCTTTCTTCAAAAGATGGGTGAATGGCTGACATTTATCTGCTAGCTGGGCTATGAACCGACGAATGGACTGCATCTTCCCCTGGAGGCTTCTTAACTGCTTCAGATTGCGTGGAGGTGGCATGTCCAGAATAGCTTTTACCTTGGCGGGATCAACTTCAATACCCCTTCGGGAGACAATAAAACCCAACAATTTTCCTGATGTAACCCCAAAGACATACTTTTTTGGATTTAGCCACAACTTGTAATGTTCTAACCGTTCAAAGATCTGCTTTAGGACAATAGGATGTTCTGCTCGTGTTTTAGATTTTCCTAGCAAGTCATCAACATAATCCTCCATGATGATATGGATGAGGTCGTGGAAGATGACTATCATTGCCCTCTGATATGTTGCCCCTACATTCTTGAGACCAAAGGGCATAACATTGTAACAGAAAGTACCCCAAGGTGTTGTGAAGGCAGTCTTATGTTGGTCCTAAGGTGCGATTCGAATCTGATTATAACCAGAGAATCCATCCATAAGGGAGAGCATCTCATGTCCTATTGTGAGGTCGACCAACATGTCAATGTTAGGCAGAGGGAAGTCGTCTTTTGGGTAGGCCTTGTTAAGGTCCCTGAAGTCTATGCGGATCTGAATATCTCTATTTGGTTTGGCAACCGGTACTATATTGGAGATCCACTCAGAGTAGTCAATTGGTCTAATAAAACCTGCCTCCAGTAACTTTTCCAATTCCTTTTTGACTAACAATGCTACCTGCGGGTGCATTTTGCAGAGCTTTTGTTTGACAGGCTTGGCATCTGGGCGAACGTTTAGATGATGAACCACTAAGGCGGGGTCTAAGCCTAGCATGTCTGAATATGACCAAGCAAAGTTGATGATTCCCTCTCTAAGTAGGTGCATGATGACTGGATACTCTTGCTCTGAGAGTGACTTAGCCACATAGGTGATTTTAGGATTTTCAGCAGTACCCAGATTAACTTCTTAAGTCTCTTCAATTAGAATGGATGATCGGGCGGATAACTGAGTTCCTACAAGGGGAAGATGAACATCTCCATCGTCCAGCGCCTCTTCGAGGTTTTCACTGTCGGATGCGTTCTTTATTTTTACTTTTTCAAGGTCAGGAAGCACCTTAGGGAGGTTTTCACTAGATGACCACTTTTTACTTTTCTTATTCTTATTTTTGCGACTGGAGTGTTCATCCTCCCCCAAACCCATAAGGTTGACATATGTATCCGCAGACATATTGACAGGTGTGGTATTACGTAGGTCCCAATCAATAAGCTCAGGGTGACAAACGGATAGGCTAATGGTGCAAACGGATAGTCATTCGAACATGGATGATAAGTCGATGTGATTGATGTCATCGTACGCATGTATGATGGATTCCTCCTCGGGTATGTCTTCTAATGAGCCATCGTCCATGGCGATACTATTGGAAGTATTAGACAATGTTGCAGGGCTTTTCTATTTTTTGTCATACCCAATGCCTATGTTTTTTGGTAGCTTTGGTGTATCAATAGGTTGCAACCACCCTTGTTCTTCTTTACCTAGGACCCTGCCTTGGTAGTTATATTTTTTTGCAAACTTAGCTGACCACGGATATGCTTCCTAAAAGTATTCCTTTAGAGGAGGGTCCGGCTGGGGTTCTTCTCGGTAGACCCATTGGCTTATGTCCTCTTCTGGTGCATCTATCTTGACACTTGGGGATCTAAAAGTGGTGGTAGGGATGTTTTTACCACTGAAGGTGATGGTCTTGTCTTCCTTTTGTGTAGCATACGAAGGTTGACCATACTCGTGTGGTGACAGTGGCATGGTTGCTACATTGAGAGTCGTATGCATTTCGTATTCACCACACCCTTTGTCAATGATCTGGACTTTGGTGATCGTAGGATCAGTGGTGGAAGATGGAGTGGTTATCATGATGGAGGGTGGATTTGCGGATGATGATCGGGATGCCCCCATTTCCACCCCGGGACAATAATGTAAATGGGGAATGACGCTTCTAAAGCACGGCAACATTCAAATGGTTGGGGGTCAGCGTAGATGGTGACTTCTTGTCCGTTGACGGGGAATTTTAGGCACTGATGGTATGTGGAGGGGACGGCTTGCATAGCATGGAGCCACAGGCGGCCAAGGAGGAGATTATATGGTAAGTCCAGATCAAGGACATGACACCTCAGATGTCAGCGCCGTCTCAGTCATTGAGGACACAGACCCGAGGTTACAGTGATTCACCAGGGGTTTCACCAGGCAGGGGAGCAGTATCTAATTCTCCACAAAGATCAGATGTGGGGAGTTCATTTGGTAGATGACAGGATACCATGTTTTTGACAGGTGCAGGGTAGATGGATAGTGCAGAGGTGCAATGGATATTTGCAAGACCTTGTACTGGTGTTTTGATTGAATGATTTTTGTATACAATGGTCACAAATTGTGATGACATCGATGGCATTATTATATGTTAGTCTTGACTATGAAATGTACTGTGGACTTGTGGTATATTTATATATACGATAGCTCTTATTGACCTCATGTTTTATGTGTGTGATGCATATGTGGATGGTCATATGATGGCAGTTATCTATGATGACTTTTGTGGATGTTACATGTATGGATTTTTTATATATATATTTTTTTATGTATGATGGTTTTTGAGGGGTTTTATGCATGCCAACTAACATGTGTGATGCAGGATGTAATGTATGGTGATTTTACATTTCATGTATGATGAATGCCTATGTTATATGATGTATATGTTTAAGATAGATGTGGATATGTTTATGATGATGCGACAAATGTTTATGTTTTATATGTTTATGATGGTTATGTGCATGTTTGACTAATATGTGTGATGCAGGATGTAATATATGTATTATGACAATATTGATGGCGGACCTAACGCTTGATATTGTAGGTGGCGATATTATGGATGAACCTAAGATAGTGTGCAAATGGATGGATCTAAAATGTAATTATTTCATGATAAGTGTCAATAGGGTCCTAGGTGATAGTGGAAGATGAATGCGAACATGGTGTGAGTGTGCACCTGTCAAAAACCTTTTAGTATCCTAAGAAGAATAGGGGATGGAGGAGAAACATTTGCACAACCAAAATTATAGGATGAATGTAATGCAATGGTCATGATTATGAAATTCCATCCTAATACAATTTTCCATCTTTGGAGCACTGATTTTTGCTATAGCATGACACCCAGTGCCAGGGTATGTGGAACCAAGGCGTATTAGTGTCTAATATATGAAACAAACACAACAGACAAGAAGGCTATCCCAACACCCCAAAGTCACAAAGAAAGACCTTGGTCAGGCCAAGTATTGAGATAACCACAAGCACAAAAGGATGCCCCAACATAACACAAGACCTCAGAGATCTTGGTGGGTACTACGTGGGACAACTAAGAAGACACAATCAAACAAAAGATCAAGATATGCCCCTATGTGGACTAATCAAAACACGCCCTAATATGATGGATTATGGCGGCCTTGAAAAGTGATGATAAGGAGCTCAAATGATAAATAAAAGTCAAAAGCATCAAAAGATCGCAATCAATTTCAAATGTCCTTTGCCATAGGATCAAGGGGATATATGGGATTGATGAGGTCTGTTAGGAAGGGTGCATCCTGTTGAGACCGATGATGGATACTAAGTTAAAAGATTGATATGATGTAGGATATTCAAAACTGATTGGATTTGTTGATACAAGTGGATCTTGTTTGTTAAGAACCAGCTAGATAAGGGCATAGCTTGACAACACGACACAAGGGAGACAAGACATGAGACTGACACAACCTAAAGACCTAGGGGCTCGGGAGCTGATCATAGATTAGCCTTGCCTACGTGAAAGTGCAGAGCCCTCGCAGTTCCAAAAAAAGACCATGGATAAAGCGGAAAGAAGACAATGGTGACCAATGATGAAGGACACAAAACACGACAGACAACTGCCCTGGGGGAGGATCAAATGACCAACCTTGCCTACGTGAAAGCGCAGGGGAAACGTAGTTCGGAGATGAACGACCATGGATAAAAGCGAAAAGGAACTGGTGAAGGCAAAGTGATGGAGGACCAAAACAAGTTGATCCAAAATACCCCGGGGGCAGATCGAATGATTAGCCTTGCTTACGTGAAAGCGCAAGGGCAACGTAGTTTGATAGAGGACAAAAGTGATGCGAAAGGATGAGATCTAGATGGAGACCGACATGATGGATGATCCTATATGGTGACACAGACCGACCGACAAAGGGAATGAATGACATAAGCTCAAAGTGGGATATTAAAATGCTCAGGATGAGGGATAGGCTAGATGAGTCATCCAATGCTCAATCAATAAATACCAAGCGGCCTAGGCTGAGGTGGGTGAGAACGATAGTGCGGATGAAAGCATAAAATAACTAGGATGTCAGGTAGATAATGATTAAGCCCTCTACGGATGACACCTATTACCAGGTTTTCACCATCCATACTTATCCAAGGCGCCACCAAGAGGTGGTTTTCACCATAGGACAGATTTATTTTTCTTTACTATTTTTTAGATTTTTTATTACTTTTTTTATTTTTTTGATTTTCTGATTTAGGTGGGGTTACCAAGCGGACTTAGGCGTAGAACTTCTTCAGATGCATGATATTGATGGGTTCATCAAGGGGATCTCCTTCAAGATTAGTCAACCTATAGGCCCCAAATCCATATTTGGCAGCTATGATATAAGGCCCTAACCGGTTTGCCTCAAATTTTCCCTTTTTATCACGATCCGATTGAGTGCATTGGTTTTCTTTGAGAACAAGGTCACCAACCTGGAATTGTCTAGGATAGACCTTTTTATTGTAATTATGTTTGAGGCAATTTTGGTATTCTTGTAGGTGATCATAGGCTTTTATTCTTCGTTCATCCAGTAATTCCAGCTGTGCAAGTTGTGCAACACGAGTTGCTTCTTTGCTGATAAGATTCTTCAGAGAAATCCTTAGTGATGGGAGCTCAACTTCAATTGGAAAGATGGCTTCAGCACCATATACTAAAGAATAGGGGGTGGCGCCTATCGAGGTGCAGATGGATGTATAGTATGCCCAGAGGGCAGGATGAATATGGAGGTGCCAATCTCATCCAGTGTTATTGTCAACCTTCTTGAGGATGCGGATAAGGGTTTTGTTGGTTGCTTCTGCCTGACCATTGTCTTGAGGGTAATAAGGCATTGACCAACGATGCTGGATATGAAAGGTGTCACAGAGGTGTTTCATGGCTTTATTTTTGAAGGGTTTTCCATTATCAGAGAGGATGGTGGATGGGATACCATATCTACAGAGAATATGGTAAAGGATAAATTTTAAGATTTGAACCCTAGTGATTTGTGAGAGTGGCATTGCTTCCACCCACTTAGTGAAGTATTCAGTGGCGGTAATTATGAATGTATGGTCGTCAGATGATGGTGGGTAAATTTTACCAATCAAGTCGAAACCCCATTGAGAAAAGGGCCATGGTGCTAGGAGGGGTTGAAGATCTTGTGCTGGGGCGTGAATCAAATCTGCATGTTGTTGGCATGGAAGGCACTTCTTCACAAATTCACAAGCATCATGTTCCAATGTAGGCCAATAATATCTAGCTCGTAGGATCCTTTTGGCTAGAGCCATACCATTTGAGTGAGCTCCACAAATACCACCATGTACTTTCGTTAGTGCCGCGCGGGCTTCAGTCTCATTCAGACATCTAAGGAGGATTCCATCATATCCGTGACGATAAAGCATATCACCAACAATGATGTATCGGGAAGAGTGATGGATAAAGGATTTGCGTTGGTTGCGTGTAAGTTCTGGGGGTATGATATTATCACAGAGATAAGTGTATATGTCCTGGTACCAAGCGGAGGTGGGACCTACAATATCACACACTGTATCAGTCTCAGGAACATCATATGCAGGGATTAAAAGTTGTTCAATAAAAAACTCATATTCTGTTCTAGAATGAATTCAATAGCATAATAGTATACAAATAAATTACAATACATCATGCAAATAAATGCATTAAGGCATTAATATATATTCTTCTTGTTAGAATTGGCTATGGCTGTTAAGACCTTGAGGCCAAATGGAAAGCACAAAAGAGAGAGAATAGAATATTACAAGAATAAACTATATTCTTATCAATATGATTCAATGATAAATGTGACGTGTTGATGTACAATGTAGTAGAGACCCCTTGGTTGTATAGCCAAGGTGAGATACAAGATGCCTTAGGATTATGACAAGTGTCTTAATCATATGAGATGAGACAACTAATCACACTTACCTAGGTTCACATGTGTTACAAGTCAAAAGATAAGATAACAACTAATGACAACTAACACCTTCTAAAAAGATTCCTTTCTAGGACCTAAGTAAACTTAACATGTGCAAATAAGTCCCCTAGTAATGAATTAACTAGGTACAATACTTTATTTACATAATTTGGTTGAGCCAAAGCTTTCTGTTAGCTCTATCTTTTCCGATCTCAATCCCTAGAATATACCTCGCTGCACCTAGATCTTTCATCTCAAGTTGTTCTGACAACTAAGACTTCAAATTTGAAATCATGCTTTTCACATTCCCAATGAGCAACAAATCAACCACATATGGGACAATAATGAGAATGTAACTATTATCAATCTTGTAATAGACACAATGGTCAGATTTGGATCTCAGAAATCCCAAGGACAACACATAGGTGTTGAACTTGTGGTACCACATCCTAGGAGATTGTTTCAAACCATACAAATATTTTCTCAACATACACACTATATTTTCTTTACCTTTCACAATGAAATGCTCTGGTTGTGACATATAAATCTCCTCCTCTAAGACACCATGAAGGAAAGTTGTCTTCACATCCATTTTCTTGACTACCAAGTCATAAGTTGTTGCAAGTGATAACAAGAATCGAATGGATGCTAACTTAGCTATAGGAGAGTAAATCTCCCCATAATCTATTCCCTCCACCTAGGAATATTCCTTTGTGATCAACCTTGCCTTATGCTTCTTAACACTATCATCAAGAGCCATTTACAACCATCATGTTTCCATCCATCAGGTAAAGGTACCAGATCCCATGTACCATTCTTTTTCAACGCAACCATATCTTCATTCATGGATTCCATATAAGAATCTACATCATGCATACCCATAACCTCTCTAACAGTCCTAGGCTCATCGAGATGGAAATCAAAGAAAATATGCAACTAGAATCCAACATGGAATACCCAAAGCTATTCAGAAGTTGCCTTTCATGTGTAGACCTCCTCAACTATTGAGGTTGAGGTTCTTGCTCTTCTTAAGATTTTTTAGAGTTGATAGAGCTCTCCTCATCATCAGGTCTGCCAGGAGTAGGTGGAATTTTAACTACCTCATTCTTCTCTTCCTTCTCTAGTTGTAGATCAACTATTGAAGGTTTCAATTTATGGAAGATCACACTTCTACTATAGATAACCTTTTTTGCAATTGGATCCCAAAGCTTGTACCCTTTCACACCGACACTATAATCAATGAAGATACACTTCACTTCCTTGTTCTCCAACTTAGATATTTTCACACTAGGAACATGAGTATATGTCTCACAACCAAAGAATTTTAGATGTCTTATTAGGGTCTTCTTTCCATACCATGCCTCAATGGGTGTAATTTCAACGAGTGCCAAAGTAGGAGATTTGTTAATTAGATAACATGCAGTGGCTATAGCTTCATACAAGAACTTTTGTTCAAGGCCAACACCACTCAACATACTTTTATCCCTCTCCTTTAATGTTATGTTCATCCTCTTTGCAACTCCATTTTGCCATGGGGTGTATGGAGTTGTCTCGTGTCTCTCAATCCCATGGTCCTTATAGAACCTATCGAATTCTACAAAACAAAACTCACCACCATTATCCATCCTCAAGCACTTAATTTTCCTACCAGTCTAGTTTTCAACCAAAGATTTAAATTCCTTGAACTGGCTAAAAGCTTAAGATTTACATTTGAGGAAGTGCACAAATATCCTTCTAGAATAGTCATCTATGAATGAAATAAAATACATAGATCTAGACAATGAAGGAACATTAATTGGACCAAACACAACAAAATGCATATAATCCAAAACCCTAGAAGATTTATGAGAACTAGAATAAAATGAAACACGGTGTTGTTTTTCATATATACAATGTTTGTAAAAATCAAACTCAAGATTACAATCATCAAGGCCTTCAACAAGGCTCTTATTTTTTAGGGCTCTAAGACCCTTCTCACCGATATGACCAAGCCTTTTGTGCCATAACATTATCTTCTCAGTTGGGAGCTTCATATCCAAAGCATTAACACCCTTAAGTGCCCAGAAAGCACAACCATTAGATGTAAAAACAATATTCTTCTTCTCTGCTTGATCTGATGGCGAGGATGAAGAATCCAAAGCCCTTTTCTTGGACTTCACAAAAGTAGTATTGCACTAAACCATGCATACATCCAGCTTATACAAGGTGCCAATCCAAACACCCTTAGCAAGAACTATAGAACCTCTGGTCATCTTGCATCCACTGCTCAAGAAAACAACTGTAATGACATAAAAAGTATCCCTTTTCCTCACTTAACTTGGGAATAATTGACAAAATGAGCTAAGTGATGCCTTAATTTGGTGTTGTAATATGTTTTACATATTCACATTAAATTTTGGGCCCTTTTCATTAAAATTTGGCTTCTTTATGCTCTAATTGGTCCTATTCTACATCCACAAGCCTAATTAAATGCATTTTTCTGAGGATAATCCCAAAATTTAACAAATAACCAATCATAATTCAATGTTTTTGGTTATGTGTTCTAGAGCTAGTGATCTACGACTCACACCCCACCTTGGGCATATGAGTCCCACCTAGGTCTCGGGGCCTGATTTAAAACATTACATTAAATAAGACACTTCTTGGAGTTTGTGTCTTGTGTTTAAGCCATTGGGACTCATATGCACAACCTAGCATATGAGTCCCCCTTTAACCAAAACCTATTTTAAATCAAATTCTTGGCAGGATTTTACTATCCCAAATCTAATGCCGACTTGTAGTGTTGTAATTTCGAGAAATTTGGCATAAAAAAGTATAAATACAAGGTTATTTCACATAACTTCTCCTAACAAGCTAGATCTTCATGAGAAATCAAGAGTATCTTCACAAAAAAATTTCAAGGGCATTCAAAAGGTAGATTTGAAGAAGATTATTACAAGAATCAAAGATCCATTATCATGTTAAAGGCTTGATGCATCATGCATATGGTTTTGAGCTAATGTTGTGATGTATTGTTCAAGATCAATTCAAGTATTCAAAGGCATTATCTTTCATCAAGAATCATGATCAAGATATACATCCATTGAGGCCACTTCATGCTCGTTTGTAGATCTACAAGGTTCTATTATTTCATCTTATGTTTCATGTTTCATTTCATTCATGCTTCATTTCTCATTAAGATATGATTACCAAAATGGAGTTTGACCAAGGAAAACCCCCATTCCCTAACAAAACAACATTCTTTTCCTCTCTTTGTACGTTGCAGGTTTATAGGTTGAAAAAAAAGTGGACTTGAACCCTTCAAAAGTACCAAAATTGCAAAGTTGTAAAAGTTGTAAAAGTTGTCAAGGCTCATAGAAAATCAAATCTAGAGCAAGATATCCAACTTATTTGCATGAAACTAGTGGGAAAGTGCTTACTTAATCCATACTCAAAGGCTCACAAAGTTTATGTTCAAAATTCTGCTCCTAGGACACTTTTCACTCTTTTGGGGCACTTCACAACTGTTTGGGCATATGAGTCCCAGTACAACCTTTTTGCTAGATTTTTGCATATCTAGATCAGTCACCAAGAGATTCCAAATCCTTCCTAAAAACCCTAGACTGGGACTAAATCGCCCAATTTGGTATATCAGTCCCAGTGAGCTTCAAACAACATATTTTTAGGGTTGTAGACCTTGTTTTGACCTCTCCATTCTTCCAGGTTCTTTTTTGTCTCATTCTTGTTTTTCAATTTGATTTAATGCTTTCATGTCTTAAATTGTGCATTAGAGTTTTTATTTCTCCTTCAAGAAGCTTCATTTTAATGGTGAACCCCTCGTTTAATCACACCGAAGGAAACCACCACCTAATTCCTTCCCTCAATTGAGTCACTTGATTTAGGGATCTTGGTTTCCTAATGAACTAAGTGTGAAATAGGTCCCTAAGTTCCATCTCCCAAAATTTGAAACCCTATTTCCCTTGTGTTCAACAACCTACACTCCCACATCACTCAAGTTACTCATTAAAAGTAGGTTTTGTGCCAAACTAGGGATATGCAATACACCATCAATCCCCTTCACTCTACCTTGAGGGAATGGAATCCTAACTCTTCCATGACCAACTATCTTTAGGTGAGAGTCATCACCCAAGTATACCTTCCCACCATCATACTCTTCATACTTTGAGAACCAATCTCTATGAGAGGTCATGTGGAAAGAGGCACCTAAGTCAATCAACCGTACATATTTTGATACATGCATTTCCAAGGGTGTGACAATTGCATATGCATCTTCATATGAGGATTCAAAATTAGAGGACTTATCATTTCTCTTCTTTTTCTACTCTTTGTAAATTTTTTTCTAAAAATGACCGAATTTACCATAGTTATAGTATTTAGCCTTGGGACTCTTACTAGGAGATTTAGATCTCCTTGGAGATTTGGACTTAAATATCTTATCCTTTTTCTTTCCTTTCTCCTTCGATCCACCACAAATAGATAGGGCCTCCTTGGCCATATTAGATGATTTCCTCTGCATCTCCTTGGATAACAACGAAGTAAGCAAATCTTCCATCTTGAATGTGGTTTTTGTACTTGGACAATAGCCATCACCAGGTGGTCCCACAAGTCTGGCAAATAACATAGCAATATCATGCAATGGTCCTCGACATCAATCTTCACACCAACAAAACCCAATTAAGTAACAAGCATATTAAATGCATTCAAGTGATTAGCCAATGATCCTCCTTCCTCCATCCTTAGAGAATACAACTTATTTCTTAGTAATAAATTATTTACCAAGGATTTCCCTTGATAAATATCACCAAGCTTCTTTCAAAGCTCAATTGCAGTCTTCTCCTCATGGACCTTCACGAGCACAAAATCATCCAAACAGAGTCTTATTAGACACTTGGCTTTTCGATCCATTAGGTTCCAATCCTTTTGTGAGGTTACTGCTAGTTTTGTACTAGATATTGTAGCCCATAGATCTTTGTTTATGAGCATATCCTCCATTTTGAGTTTCCACAACTCAAAATTGTTGCCATTGAATTTCTCCATCTCTATTCTTCTGGATGTTCTTATCATCTTAAACTTGCAACAACATTACAAAATGTTCTCTACAAAACTCCCACTAAATCTAGATATGCACAAATACCCTTCAAACCCAACAAGGACAACAAAGCTAGCCAAGCTTTGATACCAACTATAAGGAAAGCAGAGTGAAAAAACGCTTTCCTAATGCAAAACTTTGTTTCAAATCCTTTAACTCTTACATTTTCATTCAATAATGCACATTCATTTAGTTATTTTCATATTTAAGCAATAAACCACAAGCCACATAATTTACGTGGAAAAACCACACCAAAGCATAGATTAATTTTATTACAGTAAAAAGCTATTAGAATACAACTTTTAGAGTCTATACTCTTGCAGGTGTTGATCCATTGCAATACAAGATTCTAGAGTGAATCCGACAGCATAACGATATACAAATATTACAACACATCATACAAAAAAAATGTAGTAAGACATCAATATATAATCTTCTCATACATGGGCATCCAACATTGGCATGTGTCAATCCCACAGTCTTTGAATGTATGCAAATTGAAACTGATAACATGCACGAGTCTTGAATGACCCAATTGTCAACGACCACAACATGCAACCACATGCAAGGCTTGTAACTCCAAAAATCAAGTAGTCTTGCATGCTAGACGTTCCACTAAGAAAATCAAGTCATCTTCCAAATTAAAACTCAACCTTGACTCCTAGTCACTCTCAGTGACAATTCAATCTTTGTTTAGTATCATTCCCTTTCGAGCTTCAGTCAACAAGTCAAGCACATGCATATGGAATCATGGCCCTCATCCTTGAGGTTTTCACAATGCTCAATGCTCAAATGAGTGCTTAGGTGATAAGTGTCACCTTCCTTTGCTTTCACTTTTTTGAAATGAGAAAGATGCTCACAAGTGGGCCCTACCAAAACTTAATTTGAAATTATACTACCACATGTCAACATGACACATATTTTTTAGGCTTTAATGTTTGCTTCTTCCCAAATGAGTGCCCATGTGGCAAGTGTCACAGTCTTGCTCTTTGTACCTTGCATGTAGGATGTCAACTCTTTGTTGGGTCCCATAAAATGACTTAACAATTTAGAAACATATATTTTTGCTTTTAATAAATAAAATCAGCAACATAGGGGAAAATAATTAATTATTTAATCACGAGACTTACTAAGGTTGAGACACCTTAATCCCAACATGTATCATATCAAAATTGCCACCTGTATATCCCTCCCACCTAACCATTGCTACCTGCATCTAAGTGTGTCAGGGATGGTGGCATGCCCCTTGAAGTTGTTGGCCCTCCTCTTCCACCTCCCTACAGGGGCCCCATCGATCCACTCCTCTTGAATCTCGACTGCAATGATCAAGACCTGCTCTAACTTGAGCTCACCGCCTCTAAGAAACTTGTTCTCCTCTCGGTCTCTAAGGTGACAACATAATACATATCCCTGTAATACTAGGTCTCCCGACCTACACACACTAGTTGTTGTGCCATCTCTATAATCCCCCTCCTCCTCCCTAGGCCCTGGCTGTATCTTGGTCCATCTAGTAGTGGTCCTTGTCTCCTTGTAGGTGTTCCCTCTCCAACTCCCATGTGTCACAAGCTAGCCTGAGGTTATCCCTTTTTGCTATCACTATCTACACGTCCCCCTACAAATTATCTACATGAGCTTGTAGATTATCCTACTTTGTCGTCCTTGTGGCCAAGTCATCTTGAGCCTTCCGTAGCCATCTCTATAGTTGTGAAATTTGTCTCTCTATAGTGACCAACTTGCCCTCTAGATCCCCATCATCTTGTTGTGGTGATGTAACATCGTCCAACTTTAAAATACTTGATGATCTCCTCTCCTTATCATCTATATTGGCTTTGCCTAAGCCTCCTCCTCCTTTCCCTCTTCATCCCCATTGGATCTTGAGAGATCCTCCTTCACTATCTCCTCCTTTATGATATCCTCCCCCTCCTGCCACTTTGTCCAACTAATCATTCTCCTCCTCACTTTCCTTACCTCCCCCATTGCTGCCTCCATCCTCCCTACCATAGCTACTCCCCTTGTAGGTACTATCGGCTTGGGTTTGTGTCCCCTCCACCATTCTACATACCATGTTATGATCTTAGGACCATCCACACTTCCTTGCCTATCCTAGAGTGTCTCCCCCACATATCTCCATGAGCATGCTACTATTTGGGGGGCTATATGAGGCCCCCACTCCCTTATCTCTCATGATAATTGGGAAAATCCCTCCACACCCTCTAGAATATCTTATATTATCTCAAATTGTCGTGTTACTTGATCGAGCCTGAATCTCTCAATTAGAAAGGGGTATCAGCCTATGATTTAGCGCAGAGTAAGCATTTACCATCTCCATTCATCATCCTCCTCCTAGTAGTCCAGCTCTCGATATGACCTCCACACAATATCTCCCTCCTCTACCTCATCCAATAATTGCCTCTAGGGTGCCATACTTCATACCTTTCGGTATCAAAACCTTAATCTCCAACTAAAAACCATGGGCTCATCTGTAGCCCTTGTTGTCCTCTCTCTTATCTGTCATGTCACACTAATATGCTATAACACCCACACCTATAGGAGGTTTATGTGGGTGAGGCTTAGTCCTCCCATGTAGCACACTATGTGCATGTCTTTGTATAACTGTGCTAACAAGAAGGGGCCCCATGCATACTGTCATTGTCACTCCACAATCCTAATCACTACTTCCCCAATGTCATGCTGAAGAACCTTTTGCTCCTGTCAAGAGATAGAAAGTTCTCATCTCTAAGCTCCACCACCCCACCAATGTTATTAGTAGGGGCTTGTGTGCTTGGATCACTAGCATTCTTTCCACATATGCCAAGTTGCATGCATCTAGACATGACCAATCATCCTCTAAAAATTGTGCTGCTAGTTGGAGGACCGCTGACCATCTCTCATGGGTCCACAGGCTCGTTGTGGCCTACATTCAGCCAGTCTGAGTGTTAGCTTTTTAATATTTTCTATTCTACCTACTTTTGCTAACTATTTTAGTGGATTTTCCCCTTTGGATGCATCTGCCTATCCTTAGGTGGATTCACCCTTGGCAGATCCGCCTATCCTCTGGCGTATATGTCGATATCCGACCTTTAGCATATATGCCTATCCTCTTATGCATTTGCTTGTTGGCAGCACATCTGCCCCTTCTCCAATGGGATCATCCATTTGGTGAATCCTTCTTTCCTTCGCATCCACCTTTGTGTTGCAAATCTGCCCATTAGCAAATCCGCTGTCCTCTGATGGATCCGCCTGTTCTTGCTGCATTTTCCCATCTGTAACACATCCATATTTCGATAGGATTGTCTTTCTACTAATAGATCCACCTGTTTTGGGTGCATTTGCCTTTTGGTAGGACCATCTTTCTACTAGTGAATCTACCCATTTTGAGGATATCCACCTTTCGATAGGATCATCTTTCTACTAGCGAATCTGCCCGTTTTGGGTGCATCCACCTTTCATCCCTTCACTACTGGATCTTCCCTATTGTGTTGGGTGGATTTTTCCCATGTAGGACTTTGACTTGCAATTAATGCATGCAAATTGAAAGTACAAGGAAAAGTTCAATCATATACTTGATCACCTCGCTCTCCCCGTCACACTCGTGGCCTCACAACGTCCGCTTGGTGTGTGATTGCTTGTCCACATGCCATTTTCCTTGGTCTATTTCACTTAATCTCTTGAGTGCTTAGGGTTAAAATGAATAGTAGTTACCCCTAATTATTATTTATAGTTAACCCTAATTACCCTAATTTTTCTTTTTTCGCCCCCATTTCTTCCCCATAACTCCTTTTTCTTTTGTTCCTTCGCCATTCTTCCTCATTTTTCATCACAAACCTACTGTTGTCCCTCTTTTCATCTTTCGAGAGGCCACTCGAGCCCCTTTTTTTCCGCTTTTCCTCTTGAGGGGCATCACTCCCTTTGTATCGCTTTTTCTTCTATTTCTTCCAATTCCTCCGTGTTGAGGCATCTGCTCACTTAATTCTCTTGTCAAGCCACCTATAGTTTAATCTTATTTGAAACATCATTATTTTAATGTTATTTCAAAGGGGGGAAAATGTAGACACCCAAAATTGACCACTTGCGTTTAATCAATTTCATCCCATCATTCCACCTAATCCCCTTCTATCTGTGGTAATTAAATAACATTTCAATTATTTAATTAATATTGTCAATTTAATCTTTAAATCTACTAAGGTCCTAAGGTAATTATTTTATTAATTATTTACTTTACCTTTCACCCCTTCCTTCTTTAAATTAAATATATATCTTTATTTATTTAATTTAATCACTTTTATCTCCTCACAAGAATTAAATGAATTATTTGATTCTTCAATTTCCTCTCTCTCCTTGTCACACCCTCCATCATTTATCATCATCCCCTAATCCTAATCCACTCACTAATCGTATGCACACACTTAATCAAGGATTAAGAGGTGTCACATCCTCCAACTTTTCCCACTTGCACCTTAGCAATTTCCCACTAAGTCTAATCCTCACCTAACCTATCCCCTAATTGCTTGCACATTCCTAATCCCTTAATTAAGAAAGTAATAATGCCCCTTTCCATTTATTGCTACCCACTTTGTTCTCCAAACCTTAAAGGCTTTCCCTTTTTGGAGAAGCAACCCCACATGGGTCCTTTCTCCAAAGTACACCCAAAGAATTTTAATTTCCTTTATTCATTTCCATCCCATACTTTGGAAATGTTGGACAAGGAATTCCTTTGTGAGGAATATCTTCCTCATCCCCCTGAGGTACTTGCAAGTACCAATCTTCCTCTCAATCCTTCACATGGTGACACTTGTCACCATCTTAGGCCTTGAGAGATCATCCATCTCCCCATCTCCTCTCATGATGTCACTTGGGATCATCTTATGAGTTGAGATGTCTCAACCTCTCCTAGCCATTGATATTCTTTGATCCAATCATAGCCCTCCATTCGTCTCTCTTCTCATCAAATGCAAAAACACATCCATTTTAAAAAATCCATCATCTTTGAGCAAATTGGTAATGTTATGCTGTCAAAATTCTGTTGAGCACACATCGAATCCAATCGCACTAGGGCAATCTACACATTGAGAGCTTCAAAATATCGGGTCTTCGTCGAATTCCTAGTAGGTTTGAGCTTTTTATTCCCTTATCTTGATGGTTGCTTGATTTTGTGTTTTGTTAGGTTTTACATTGCATTTCCTTTCGATTTTAAAGCATATTTTTACCACAATTTATGTGGTATGGTTTCATTTGGGCTATTTTATATGTATTTCTAGAATTTTTTTCTTTGTGGGCATTTTGAGCATCTTTTGAATGCATTTTTTTGTATATTTAATGAGATAAAGTGCCACTATTGTACATGTATTTTAGGGATTTTGCACATAAGGTTGTGTCATATTTTATATTCGCACTATATTATAAAGTGACACAAAGGGTTGTGTAGTCCCTTAGTTATTTGTCATCACACTTTTGTCAAGTGAGTGTCCCTCCATAACAACAATGAATCCTAGTGATTCTCACCTCATGCATGTGTACCTTGGTTTGCACACCTTTTTTCAATTCTAGATACTCTCATGTGCACTTTCAGATGTTATTTCTTCTCCTTCATGCACTGCATGGTGACACATAGTTTCATGGACTTTTCATGCCTCTTCTTTGTCAATATTACGGGGGGGTATCATTTTGTTTGTGCTAATGTTTCCTTGGTTTTTCTTTGGAATGAAATATGTATTCAATATTTGTTCCTATGTACTAGGCAGGGGTAGCGACTGGTTATCCATGCATTTCAATGAGATGAAACATTTACCATATGTAAACTCTTGCATTCCTTTTTTATGGAGGCAACCTTCCATCCTTAGTTGATTAATGTTTTTAGACTATTGACACCTATATTTTTAACTTGAAGTTTATTTTTACACGGTTGAGTAGTGTCATTGGGGTCACTCTTGCAGATTCATGTGCCACTTGTATCTTTGACTGTTAAATGTTTTGCCTTTGTTTTTGTCATTTGATCATTGTTTGAGTATGTTGTTGGGGGCACTCATGCAAATTATTGTCTTCTTGATCTTGAGCATCGTCTAGTTTTTATAAGAGGTTCTTTAGTTAAGGAATTATAACAATCATCTTTCGATAATTGTTTGTAGCTTCTTCATGATTCAATGATATTTTTCATGTTCATGTTCTTTTTTGGACATTATTTTAAAGGCTTCTTAGTCCTTCATTGCATTTCTCTCTTTTAGAGAGGAGTTTTCTCCCATTAGGTTTTCTCACTTCCTTTGTTTGTGAGAGATTACATTGTACATGGGTAGCTAACATGGCCTAGTAGTTGGGACCCATAATCATCATGCTTTGCATCATTTGTATTTTTTTGTTTCTCCCTAAGTTGCACTTAAGGGGGGTGTTGGTGTGAATAAGGGGTTTTACCTAACTAGTTCAACTAGTAGGTTCTATTCACATGTTAAGTTTACTTAGATCCTAGGAATATTTCTAGAAGTCTTTGTTGTCATTAGATCTTATCTTATCTTGTGTCTTAGGTCATTTAATATTTGTTACATTAATAGTTGTTTCATGTTACAAGATTAAGACACTTGTCATGATCTTGTCTAATCCAATCTCTCACCTTGCCTTTATCAACATGACTTCTCTTGCATATTGCAAGACATTAAGGCATATATTGTAATAATCAAACCATCTTGTGAATATTGTATTCTTGATTGGTGGAATATCATCTTTTGCTACTACTTCTCTCTTATGCGTGTGGAGGTTATTTGGTGTTGCAAATTGAAGATTTTGGTTACTCACTTCAATAATTTTCACTTGGGAAATCCAACCATCTTTTCTTGTGCATATGCGATTGTGGTTGAGTGAAGATATACTTCAACCCTTGTTGGTCAATTTTCAATTCAAAAGACCCACCCAAGAGAAATTGTCTCTGCTTGTATGAAACATGAATTACTTATGCTAGCTCAAGTTCATGAAGGTCATAGTTGACTTCATGAGCCTTCAATTTCCTAGACTCATATGCTACCACACTCTCATATTACATTAGAACCCCTCCTAAATCCTATGTGAATGCATCCATGATTATGTAAAATGGCCATTAGGAATTTGGAACTCTTAAATGGGAGTCATAATTGAATTTTCCTTCAAGATTTAAAAATCTTGATCACGCCATTCAATCCATACAAACTTTTTATTCCTCCTTTGCAAGAAAATAATGCTATTTGCTACTTGAGAAAATCTTTCAATAAACCTTCTATAGTAGCTTGCTAACTCTTAAAACTACTTGCTTTTGATACATTCTTAAAAACCAACCAATTCATTATTGTGCTAACCTTATTTGGATCTATTGCAATCCCTTCCATAGATATGATGTGTCCCAAATATTGAATTAACTTTTTGAAGAAGGGGCACTTGAACAAATTTCCTAAAAGCTTATGCTCTCATAACCTCGCATAAATGACCTATTTAAGAATTATTTTAGTTTTTATTTACTTTAGTCTAAAAAAATTAGTTAAGAGTTATTTTTTAGTTTTAATTTAGAAAAAAAATATGTCGTCTATGTTATAATTTTTATGTACATGATACTTTTTTACTTACTGTCACTTAGAATGCCTATAAATGAAAATAGATTATGATAATAAGTAACCAATAAATCTAAATACATTATGTATGACAAAAAAATTAAATATCTATAATTTCTTATAATTTTGATTAAGAATAATGCTAAAAAACAATTATATTATTAAAAAAAATTAGTATGAATTAATCATCCTCAATATTAACAAGTGCCACATAGTGGCTAGTACTTGCCTTTATAATATTTTAAATTTAATAAAAATAAATGTAAGTTTTGTTAATGTGAATAAAATTAAATGTTAATTTTGTTAATTGTAGTATTAACATAATATTTAAAAATATCACATTAATATTAATTTTTATTAAAATTATATAAATAATTAACATTATAATGTAAATTTTATGATAATGCATGTTTATATTAATAGAGTAAAAGGTATTATAAAGATATTTTAAATATATAAAAAAATTGAAATGATGGTATAATATAATTAAAAGAAAAAAATGATAATTATATAAATATAAAATTTATCTAATAATTATGTTACATAATAATATATATAATACACTATAAATTTATTATACTATATTAAATAATATTTATTGATTATATAATATAAATTTAAAAAATATTTTTTTAAAAATATTTTTATATTAAATAAAATATAAATAAAGTAAAATGATTATATAGTATAAGTATATGAAAGAATTAAATAATTATCATTTAAACATAAAATTTATATAATAGTTTTGTGCAAAAGCAGAGCATAGACGCCAACGGTCGGGAGCAGAAGGTTTCTAACGGTCCAAACCAAGAGGAGGGCGTCACGAGGGTTTTGTTTGGCTCCACTCCCTTGAATGCAACTTGACAGAGAAAGCGGGGGGTTTTAGATTTGAGGGGTATCGTTTGGCGAAAAAGGATGAACATGCTTTTTAGAATCTTTGCAAAGGGTTGCCCTCTTGTCAAAATGGCGTTGGTTCTGTTCAATTCAATGGTGGTCGAGTTATTCAGAGCCTTCTGAATGGAGAGCACTTATGTACCGATGCTGTTGGGAGTAAAGTATTTGAGAAGGATTTGAAGCTGATGAAGGGTGTGAATGGCGAAGCCAAACATGCATTAGCAGGTCAACGTTTTGTGGAGTCATTTCCAGAAGGGGGTTTGGGGATCTCAGTGAATCATCCCTCAAACAAAAGAATCATATCCAGAAGTCGTCTAGCAATAATCAATATGGATTGTGGAAATGTGATATCTTTAAAAGAATCATAGTCGAACTGAATGAGGAGCTGGAAAAGGAAGTGGTTTTTAATGAAATAATTTTCTCGTGGTTGGGGCTTATTGGAAAGTTTAGGGGTGTCTGGCCAAGCTTGGCTGAGCTTCATCAATGGACTTCTTCTTATTGGAAGCTAGTTTTGGATGGGTATGTACAAATTTACCCAATGTCAAAAGGTTTCTTTATTGTTGTTTTTGAAAAAGAATAGGATAAAAATAAAATCTTGTGTGACTATCACTGAGAATGGGATGAAAAGCACACTTTGATGCTCAAGCCATGGCATCCAACCTTTAACCCAGGTAGTGAAGTTTTTGAAAAGGTTCCTATTTGGGTGAGACTTCCTAACTTCCCTCTTCAGTTCTGGTTTGAGTCCTGCTTGGAGGCTGTGGGAAATACCCTAGGAAATTTTTTAATGGTGGATGAGGGGTCTTCAAATCTTTTACATTCAACTTATGCTCGAATCTTGGTTGAAATGGATGTGTTTAAGGTGCCCCCTAAAGTAATTCAGCTTAAAACCTCGAAGGGTTGCTGGGTTTAGCCTCTGGATTATGAAGGGTTGCCCTTTAGATGCAGAGTTTGCTACCAAACTGGACATGTGGCGGAAAAATGTATTAAAGGAAAGAAGAAAAATAAATCTGTTTCATGGTGGAAAGATGTGAATCCTCAACATTATACAGTGGAGAATCAGGGGGAAGCTCAAGTGGTTTTTGGGTTAAAAAACAAAGACAAGGCTGGGCGAAGCAGTGGGGTTCAATCTCAAGTAAGGCCGACTCAGGGGATTCAATTAGGTAAAGAGAACTAGCAAGAAAGGTATGCTGGTGAGATTCAAGAAGGGTGTAAGATTGGTAAAACAGTCATTGAGGAAGGGATCAAGAAAGACAAAATAGATAACGTTGTTTTGAATAACAAGAAAAAGGATGCAACTTCCAACAATAGAACGACAACTCCTGAATGTAGGGAGAAAGGTGGTTTGGTTAGACCCCAAGAGAATAAAGAGGGGGTATGGTTGGAGGAAGAGTTAGAGCAGCGTGTTAGTTTTCAAGAAGGAGGCGATCAACAGTGTTATCATGATAAAGCTTTGGATTGGTAGGAGAAAGCGACAAGGTTAGAGGAGGGTTGGTAGATTGTCTAGGGGAAGAAAGAAAAGAAGGTTTTGAAGAGAGAATTTGGTATGGTCCTCCGATCGCAGACGAAAGGTCGACCAAGCATTGTCACTTACCGGTGATCTGTTTATGGGTCCGTTGGGGTTGGGTTTGCATTCTAGTTTTGGAGTGCTTAGTTGTAGTTTGTGGGGTGTATGGTGTTATTGGTTAGGAGTTTTTACTCTAGCAGTGATGCTTTGTTTGTATCTTTTAGTGGATGGTTTAGTGGGTTTGGTAGGTTATAGTGGCTTTATTTGGAATCATGTGAATTTTGTACTATTTTCAGTTGTGTATTCCTTTCTTCTTATCAATAAAAACATATCTCGCGTTACCGACCAAAAAAAATAAAAAATAGTTTTGTGCAATAATGATGAAAGTTATATAAACAATGATTGAATGTAGCCAAAATAATAGTTCTTAGTTCTCAAAACTAGGCAAAATAATAGTTTTTAATTCTCAAATGTAGCCAAAATAATAGTTCTTACTTCTCAAAACTAGGAAAAATAATAGTTTATTTTCACTTTTCCTAAAAATCCTCCAATAACACACACAACTTCTTAGCCAATTTGAAAAATAATTTTTATAATTTATAAAATTAAATATTTTACAAGTTCACTTTTCAAAATTGAATTTAATTTTTTTTCAAAACAAATTATTGTTTTTGATTGGTTGAAAGCTAACTCATTAATAACTAATTAATAACTAATTAACTAAGAAAAACAAAACTCATTGCAATAGTATTACTGATGGCAAGTACTAATAAGATAAAATACCTTCAATTTTTTTTCCCTTATAAAATTATTGTTAAAAGTGAACAATATCACAAAATTCTTTTTTTAATATTTAATTACAGTATTTTTTATTTTTTCCATTTAATAAATAATTTGCTAATCAATATAATTTTATTATTTAATTACAGTATTTTATTTGAAGATATATATACTGATAATTACAAAATTCATAAAAATTTAAAATTAATAATACGAAATAACTATAAACATTTTCTGAAATATAAATCATCTATTTAGCGTAGGGTTGAAGTTGTTACAATAACGTAGGATTGTGAAATCACTGTAAAGGGTTCCTTGCCGCCTATTTATATGTAACATTGAAGCTAGTGCTACCCTTGTGTTCTTCGTTCAATTTGCATCGACCAAGAGCAGAGTCTGTAGAAAAAATGCGGTTGCTTCTGCTGCACCTCAGAAATAATGGAGTTGGAAATGTCAAATTGCCATTAGGAATTGTGCGCCAGGTTAGTGGGCTACTTTTCTTTTCTGTTCATTTTAACTATTTATTTGAAATCTGAATTAAATTCATTTGAAGCGTAAATCCAACCTTTCGATGGGATTCCACGGATGTCAAGAAAATCCACATTGTCTTACTGTGCAATCCCTTGCCCTCTGATGGGGTTTTAATAAACCCTTGTCGTCTGATATGGATTGAATAATCCCCTGGCATCTGATAGGGTTTTAATAGCTTTATTATAACGTAATTTGATCACCTTCCCTCTGGGGGTTTTGTGCTTTCCTTTTTCTTTTTTTGATATTAGGCAAATGCTCTTTTTAATTTAAGGAAGGGGCTTGCGCCCGCTGGGCTTTGATCCTGTCACCGCCCAGTTTTAATCCTCAGACCACAGCTTGGGGATCAAATTGTGTATAAATTTAATTTGGTATGTAAATTAGTTAACTGGTGATCAAATCTCTTGCATACATGTTGAAAACCCTTAAAAGAGTCTCGAACTTGTATTTTTTCCCTAAATGCAAATGATTGGTGATGCTCTAAGCTTAATAAATTCGGCTTGGACTTTGAACTCCGGGAAGAACCTTTCTGTAAATAGGTTAATGGTTACACTCGCAGGGTAGCAAAATGCAAATGATTTATAGCGCCCTAAGCACAAGGGACTCTGGACCTGGGGGAGAACTTCTTTTTAAGATGCAAATTATAATACTCCCTGGGCATCACATAAATATGGGAGTGTAACATTACACCTAGAGCATCTATTGACTTGGATGCCATGGTGGAGGGATTTCTCTTCCATGAAAGCTCACTTTATATTTGCAATTGGCCGTGTGCAGAAGTCCCGCTCTACTGGCAGGGCCTGAACCTCGGTTAGCATCACAGAAATTGGTGTCCCTTACAACTAGATCAAGTTCACTTATCTCTTACAATCGTTTTGTTTCAAAAAATCCTTAAATTTAATCATAAATCTTGGTACTATTCCAAATGGTAAAGTAATCAAATACCCGTTCTAAGAGGACAAATAATAAAGTATTAATCATAGGTGCTTGTGTATACGTGAGAGTAACCGAGGAAACTTCCATTGAAAGTGATCTTAGGGCCCAAAATATGTGGGGTAATAGGTGTGGAAGGATCAGTTTTACACCATAAGCCCAGGTTTCCTTCCAAGGGTTTCTTATGTGCCTTGTAGTGGGCATAGGAATATCTGGAGATAGGGGTTGAATTCAGGTCAGTAAATTGACCTTAATCTATCCCTATGTGCTGCCATATGGCACTTGTATATAGGAAGTTGAGTGTACCGTGTAACTATAATACAGATGCAACCTGCCTTCATGTTCTCTACGAGCTCTAACCTAATATTTATTTAATGTGGTATTAAGTTCAGCTTGCATGTGCTTAATTTATCCAACTTTCTTGTTGTTAATAGTTTTCTAATTGCCAAAAAAGGGAATATTAACAGTAGAAATTTCTACTTACAGAAGAAAAAGATAGACATTTTAAACATCTAATTGTATAAAACTGATTACCACTCTTCACCTACCAATTCTATTGAAGAAATTGTCTCTTCTTTGGCTATTCCCTGGGTCCACAATAAATAAATAATGACTTGTGCGGTTGATGAAGCAAAGGATTTGTATGAATTATGGTGCTTATGTTATATTCATGGATATCCACAGACAAGGGTAATGATCTCAATTGCTGCAATCGAGGGGAATGGGAGTGGACATATGTTATCTAAATCGGGTCTTGTTTAATCCTCAAGATTTTCTTGGGATTTGGAGATTGGATGACTTGAAAGTACTAGGTAAACTGTAAAACTTTGGTTCATGGAATTGCATGAAAGCTGAATGGTGTCTTTTTTTGGCTATAGTGTCAAAGAACCTCAAATTATGTTGTATTGGTATGGAAATCTTTCAACATACTCTAGTTCTCAATTATGGATACCATTTAGAAACCACAGCTGTAATGTCCCATTTTATTCCTAAATGTCTGCACCCTATGTTTCAAAAGAAATCAATAAAGATAATTAATATTACACCAAACTGGCATTAAATAAAGATTAAGTTGTTAAGAATGGTCAACCAGCATATGAAGAGTTGTGTCCCTTGAGCAATATAAGGCATATAAGGAAGGTAGATCTAGAAGGAAAGGGAACGGGGAAGAATTATTATGACTAATTACAAGTAATAGACATCAGCACTAGCAAATAAACTTATTTAAAATTAAATTATTATTCTCCAATTGTAGCGATGAAGAGCTGTAACTATTGCAAAGGCAATAGAGGTGAAGAGGTGTGTCTCCCTCAAACTTGAGATATAAAAGAGAGAGCATTTCATTTGAGAAAGAGATCCATAACATCATTCCATCAATCAATTAAGAAAAAATATTATGTGACTCCTCCTTATGTGAAAGATTGTTACTCCTACTATGAAAGGTTGTGACTCACTCAATAATAAGATATAAAGGGGAGATCATTTCCTTGTGGAAGAATATCAAGTTGGAAAAAAGAAAAATAACAGTAAGAACTATAAGACATCTCTTTGGAATAGAGATTGAGAACAACCATTGGTAATATTCTGAAATATAATTGATGGTAGCCATTTAAGAGTAAATTTGTCATTTCATTAAGAGGTATTTATTTAGAAATATTCTAGCAAATTCCTTGTGGAATCATATTTTGAATTTGTGAAGTGTCTTGCAAATAGGAAGGCCGTTCAGCCTTCCGAGTTCACGAGAGGTGAAGGAAGACCAGCCTTCATGCTCTTATCAAGTATGCCACCCTGAGATGGAATGGACAGCGAACCTTCCATGCTTGTGGGCCAGGAGGTGGAATGGAAGACCGGCCTTCCATGCTCTTGGGCTTGATCAAGGAGGACAACCAGCCTCCAAGGTGGATTGAGGGATGGAAGGGTGGCCCACCTTCCATGCTTTCGCAATACAAGGACGACCAGCCTTGAGATTGCCATTTGCAAGTGTTTCCAATAAATTCATGATGTGATTTGCTACAAGGAATATACTATGATGTGTTGATTCAAATATCAATGATGCTATGAACTATTGATCTAAATATTATGATGTTTTAGCTATGATTTATTGATATCAATATTATAATGTTTTATGTATGGATTTGAATATTATCATAAAGTTGATACTTGTTACTACTAATATCAATTTTTAGTGATTAATATTGTTTTGCAGGCCTAAAATTAGGAATTTCCCAAGTAGAGACATTACAACAGCTGAGTGTGTACTTCCATGCCCAATTAATATCTAAATCATTGATGCTGGTTTTGGTGTAATTTTCAAAAGGGATATGCTGCTATTTTTGCACTATAAGTTATTTATCAAACATCTTAAAGAGATGGTTCTTCAATCTTGTTCTGAGGTTTGAGATACAAGAAGAAGGTTAAAGCCAAGAACAAAGTAGAGGCTCAAAATAAAAGAAGGATAAAATGCTAAATTTGGTGTTTTGTCCAAACCTTTTAGCAATCTAAAAATCAACTATCTGCAGTTTATGACTTTTTACCCTTTCCCTTTGTCATGTTTTCTTGTTGCTGAATTGTCTTTTCAGAAGTTTTTTTTCCTTCATAGGACTTAAAACATGCATACTTTTTTTCAATCATTCACTTGCCTATGTAGACTTTGACTTAATACTTTTATTACAAGTTTATTTTATCTTTGGGTAGGATGAGCACTTTGTCCACCTTATTTCCAGCAAAACCTAAAGATAGAATTTTCAATGTTCTCTTTTTGATGACCACTAATTTTCAAGATAAATGTAGAAGTGCATATTCCCATCATTGACTTGTGTTCCACATTAACTCTCTCTCTCTCTCTCTCTCTCTCTCTCTCCCCGTGTGTAAACATTTCTTGATAAATAAAGTAAATATTGTATTATTGAAAAAGGAACAAGTCTTACAATTGTATCAAGAGTCATGCAATAAAAGCACAATACTTATTAATTAAGCACATATATTTCACAACCAAAACTCTCCTAAAATTCAATTTAATTTAAAATTTTACTTGTAAGTTTTACTTGTCTTTTTGCATTGCATGCCATTTATAGAGATGTCTTTGAAGTTTTCCTAGATCTAAGATTTGTGTAATTTGGACCATTTTCAAACAACAAATTGCAATTATCTTGTAATAAGTGACTAGGAGAGCCAATATGAACTATACAACTTGATGCAGGAGCATCCAGGTTCATAGGCGATCTTGCATCGCCCAAAAAAAATTCATTTGATTTTCTCAATTTTGGTTTAAATTGGTGTTCTTAGCATTTCTCAACATTACAAAACATCTCATTTGTTCAAATTAGCAAAACTGGAGTTTCCACATGTAGTTTTGCCCACCGAGAAAATTTTACAAAAGAAAATATTTTTCAAAATTGGTGAAGGCTGAAGAAAAATCCTTTGAGGGGTATAATATTAAAGGTGTTTTACTCACATTCATGAAGGTTTTGTGGAAAAGTTCCTCACAGTTTGAGAGATATTAATATGTTGGTGATTTTACGATATTTTTAATTTCTGAAGATTCGTAAATGCTGTGGCAAATTCCTTTTAGGGGAAGCTTAAGGAGGTCATTATACACATCTTGGAAAGTTTTCACACAAAACAAAGCTTTTGGAAAATAGTTATGGAAAAAGTCATTTTTCAGCCTTCCTGGTGCGCTTTGCTGCAATTACATAAAGTATTTTTAAATTTTTTTTTATGTATGCATACACAAAGGTATTATTGGAGGGATTTTAATTGTTTTAATAATATTAATATTTTGACATATCAATATGGTTGGAGGCCTTTACATTCTAAGCGCCACATACAACAAGAGAAATGAAAGGTTTTCGAAGACCCTTCAATGCCTCATATGGGAATTTGAAAAGAAATTGCAGATTGGAGAAGCAAATAAAAATAAAATGTTGCTGCAGATTTGAGGCAGATTTCTCCCAAGGAAATTGAGAGATCTCAGCCCACGAGAGGGGCTTGTGAAGGAAAGTTGTTGAGAGAGTGTGAGGAAAGAGATGAGTTTTTTGTAGAGTTTGAGAGGCCATGAGAGGCCAAGTTTGTTGCAGATTTTTATGATGTGATATTGTATGCAATTTGTTGCTGATTTCAATAAAAGGAAGCATGTGTGTTATTTGCAATGTGTTTGAAATCTATTTTTGTGAGTTGTGAGTGTGTGTTTAGTGGAGGGAGTCCCTCTGCATCAATTGGTATCAAAGCTTGGGGTTTTGAGTGCATAAGTAGGTCGCTGAACATGAGGCAGCTTATGCCAGGACAGGTGGGTAGAGTGGAAGAAAGAAGACGGTAGAGAAGAAGCTCGTGAGGGCTGTTGCAGGTGTGTGAGGAGTCTTGAGTAGCAAGAGAGCTTGAAGTAGCGAATAATGTGAGTTGTGGAAGATTGCAATAGACAAGATGGGATGGGTTGTGAGGACACCCATGCAGATATTGTTTTGGGAGTAGTATTGGGAGAAAGTGGAGAATGAGAAGTTTGAGAAGATGGGATAGATGGTTTGTGAAGAAGTGGGAAAGATCGAGGCGAGAATTGAGAAATTGGAAAAGAAAGTGGTAAATAAGAATAAGGACAACAACCTGAGATGGAAGAATGTTGGAAAAGATGTGAGAGCAGCCCTTACCGAAGAAGTTGCAGCGAAGACATGCCGTGAGGAAGGCATGGAGAAAAAGGAAGAAGAAAAGGAAGTGAGTAGCGAAGAGGTTGCAATAGTAGAGCATGGAGGAGAAGACTTGTTGGAACAAATGTTGGCAATTGAAGAAGAGTGGATGTTGAAGCTTGTTGTTCTAGTGAAAAAGGAAGCAAAAGATGTTGGGATAGCGAAGAATCATGAGGTACATTTTGATTATAAATTTAGTTATGATGATTGTTTTCCTTCATTAGAGGAGGAGGTAGAGCAAGATAAGGACCTGTAGATGGAAAATTTTAGTTTCCATGAAGTTGTAAAGGGAGATAGGTATGAGGATGCATATGTAGTTGCAGATGGGTGGATGGGTAATTCATTTTTGGAAGTAGAAATTGTAGAGGATATTGTAGGTGATGTTTGGTGGAGGTGGTTGGTTGGAGGTGGGTTTGATCCCATGAAGGAGGAGAGGAGAGTGAAGAGCATTTGGCGAAGGAGGTTGGGCTTTGGTCAACATGAGTCCATAAGGGGAAGAAGGAAGAGAATGCAGTGTTGTTAGAGGAAGATGGTGCGTGTTTCAGAGAGGTGTTGGAAGAAGAGGAAGAAATAGTTTTGGTGCACTTGATATAGTGATGGAGATTGCTACAGATTGTTCGCAATCTCGAAGAGTGATTCTATCACTCAACTCCACCATTGCGAGTCTATGCTCACAATCTTTCCATCTGGTGTGTCTGATGCAAATCTGGGTTCATAGGCGATCTTGCATCGCCCAAAAAAATTCATTTGATTTTCTCAAATTTGGTGTGAATTTTGGTTTAAATTGGTGTTCTTAGCATTTCTTAGCATTACAAAACGTCTCATTTGTTCAAATTTGCAAAATTGGAGTTTCTACATGCAAATTTGCCCATTGGAAGGCTAAAGAAAAATCCTTTGAGGGGTATAATATTAAAGGTTTTTCGCTCACATCCATGAAGGTTTTGTGGAAAATTCCTCATGGTTTGAGAGATATTAATATGTCGGTGATTTTACGACATTTTTAATTTTTGAAGATTTGTAAATGCTGGGGCAAATTCCTTTTAGGGAAAGCTTAAGGAGGTCATTATAGACATCTTGGAAAGTTTTTACACAAAACAAAGCTTTTGGAAAATAGTTATGGAAAAGTCATTTTTCAGCCTTCTCGGTGCACTTTGCCGCAGTTACATAAAGAAAATTTTTCTTCAATTTTATGTATGTAGACTCAAAGGTATTATTGGAGGGATTTTAATTGTTGTAATATTAATATTTTGACATATCAATTTGGTTGGAGGCGTTTGCATTCTAAGTGCCACATACAACAAGAGAAATGAAAGGTTTTCAAAGACCCTTCAACATCTCATATGGGAATTTGAAAAGAAATTGCACATTGGAGAAGCGAATAAAAAATAAAATGTTGCTGCAGATTTGAGGCAGATTTCTCCCAAGGAAATTGAGAGATCTCAACCCATGAGAGGGGCTTGTGAAGGAAAGTTGCTGAGAGAGTGTGAGAGGAAAGAGAGGAGTTTTTTGTAGAGTTTAAGAGGCCATGAGAGGCGAAGTTTGTTGCAGATTTTTATGATGTGATATTGTATGTAATTTGTTGCTGATTTCAATAAAAGGAAGCATGTGTGTTATTTGCAATCTGTTTGAAATCTATTTTTGTGAGTTGTGAGTGTGTGTCTAGCGAAGGGAGTCCCTTTGCGTCACAATTAGAAAACAACTTATCATTAGAAATAATGTAATGGCAATTTATGAGTAGAAGTTTGTAACTAATGGAAATTCAAATAAATCAATCAAGGTTGAAAATCACGATAAACTACTAAAAACTAGAATAAATGGCCAAAAGTTGGGATTGACTACCACTTGAACTCTTTGATCTTGTTCTTGATGTGGAAAAAGAAAATTTATATTGTTTTCTCCATGCCTCTTCATATTCAGAGTTAAGAGTGCTCTTCATTTTGTGTGACATGTATCATGTTGTTTGTTTATTTTTATGATATGGTATTTTGAGTGGGCTTTTGAGATTCCATGATGGTAGTATTACATGAAAGTAGTTAGGCTTGACTATTTGATCTTGTATGCTTTACTTGTTTGTTGATATTTTTCTATGTTTAGCCTTAATATAATGTTTTTCTAGTGAAATTGACATTTTATTTTTGGAGGAGCTTACTCTAGATAGATACTGCACTTGTAGAAAAGTGCATCGTTATACTAAGTGCAAATGGGAACACTATACCTTTGATTTCTGAAATAATTCCTAGCTGCCATTTTAGAGTCTTGTTCTCGACTTCAAGGTGCCAATCAACGTTGGATCCACACCCTCTAGAAGGTGAGAGGCATCTAGATGAATTTCACAAATTGAAATGGCCAAATGAGTGAGGGTAGGTGAAAATTGATCGGGTGTTAACATTTTTTATTTTTACCTTGTTTTTTAATTAGTTTTTTTTTTTTGGTTATCACATTTGCTGGTTCGGATAGCATGGGGGTTCATGCTTTGATTTCAAAAGCTTTATACAGTAACATAGCAGGATAAATTATGATATAAGTATTATATTTGTTATATTTTCTATTCTATAGAATTTCATGTTGTTATATGGCTAAGTTACCAATCTTGGTGCTGGTTCGGTCTTGGGTTCGTCAGTTCGATCTGTGGATTAACCATGCATAAAATTCATAATATTAAAGCTTAGGAAAATTTGGGAAATAAAGATTTAAGTAATGGTGAAGAGTAGGGAAATAAAGTCCTTTGCTGAAGCTTCATTATTTGTTGCTTAACCACATTATTCTTACCACATCTCACCCACCACACCGGTTTGAGGCTGATGTTGATAACTTGGAACCTATCTCTAACCCAATCAGAATCTGCTCCTCAGTGCCCCAGTTTCCTACGCATCTCACAAATGGAGTAATAGTATTAAATTTTGGTGTAGGTCCTTGACTCTAACAAGGAAATTCCCCATGTTAACAGATTAACATTGTTAGGGCATCCATCAAATGCTTGAAACAATTAAAAAAGGCAAAAAAACATTTTTAAAAAAATGTCAAAAGCCATCAAGTTGGCCATGGGTTTTGTCAAATTCCATTGTGTTCGACATGTGTTTGTTCCACAGGCAGAAATCAGGCTTCTTAACGTCTCCTTGCCCACTCTGCACCAGAATCTAACCCGAAGTGAATTGTTCCTAGATCCAGAGGGTCTATGCCAAAAACTAGTAACATAGTTATATAGAATGTTGTTACATTAGGGGGGCATTTTTTGTCTCATATTAGTCAAACGAAAGTGAATGTTTCATAATTTTAATGAATATATTCCTCTCTTCAAATATTGATTAGAATGCATGATTTTTTTTTTTTTCATTTTGCCTATTCAGTATGGCAAATTTCTTATTTTACATCACTATTGTATGTAAAATTGAAATGCAAATATTATGAACTTTTTATTTGGTTGGAGCTCATTCTAATTTGACTTCCAACGAGAGAGCTTATTTGTTGACTTATGATTTTTTTATTTAGTTGAAGCTCATTCTAATTTGACCTCCTATGAGAGCTTATTTGTTGATTTCAAATTTTCAAGTCTCATATTGTAGATAAGTATGCTTCTATCTTGGACATTAGGTTTGTGTGGTTAGCTTCAACTCCTAGGGTTAACTAGTTAATGCCAATAGGCATATTCTACAGTGGCATCAAGGAGTCTCATGTCCTTGTACATAAAAACTAAAACAAAGCCAACATATTTTAAAAAACTAAAACTATAAAATAACTCTAAGTAAAAATAATAATTATAAATTAACTCTTAAGTAAATACAATAAAATGACTTCTAAATAAAATAACTCCTACTCTTCAAATAAAAATAAACTAAACAATGTAAATAAAATAAAATACTCTTAATTAGCTAGCGCATCGAAAAAAAAAGATGGCGCAAATGAGCAAATGCGAAAAAACAACAAAGGTTGGTAGTTCGCAAAAGCACAAACGAGAATTCTTGTGAAGGCAGTTGCTCTACACTGGAGAAGCCTGATTCGATTGCCATCTCCAAACATTGGTGAGGAAGAGGATGCCGTTGACTTTGAAGTTCGCATTGAAGTGACCAATGAAACTGCGGTATATGAAGAAATGTTGAAGGAGACAACCTTAATTGTGCGGGTGATTGGCCCTAAACAACCTAGGGAAGCAATCAAACAATGGGTGATAAAAAGCTGGGATTGCCAATTCGTCTTAAAATTTATACCATTTTCTTTTTTTCATTACAGTTTTCCAATCCAAGAAAGAATTGGAAGTGATCCTCTCCAAAGGTATTTGGTGGATGGACAACATGCAGATCTATATGCAAAGATGGGTTCCTAGCTTCAACCGACTCTTCTACAAACAATACAACAAACCAACTTGGATACATATGTATAATTTGCCATTGGAATTTTGGTTTGAAGAGTGTTTGGTCAAAATTGGTAGAAGCCTTGGGATACTAATTGACATAGATGAGGAGATTATGGAGAAAGACTTAAATTTACGTGAGATAGAGAATTGCCGCGGTCAATAGGATACCAAAATAAATCACCCAGGTCTCTAACTATCGGGAATGGCTTCAACCAATGGAGATTGAGGAGGTACACTTCTGCCTAAACTCTCGAAGGAGGAACCATCCTCCCATCCAATGTTGAAGTCAATTACGGGAAGATGCGGGCTTAAAACAAGGTGCCTCCGGTGGGCAAGCGAGTGAACCCACTGACAAGGGTTCCAAATCTTCATTGAAGGCACCTGAGCAAGAAAAAACTATGGATTCCTTGGCCAACTTAAAGAAGGTAGAATTGAGCACAAGCAAGAATGCGATGATGGGGGTGTTGGAAGTGGTGGAAAACAAGTCCATTGAAGACACTACTATTAATTGCCCAAATAAAGTGGATGTTTGGCCATCAGACGATTTGGGAGCAGAGGAGGAGGTTAGAATTTTGGACCCTCAAAACGTTGGACCAATTGGCTTCCAAGATTCTGAGATCAAATCTAAAAGTCGCGCAAAGCAAAGGTGAAGGAAACTAAATGTCATGTGAAGGGCAGAAGACGTTGTTGTGGGCAAAACATCCATAAACAAATTTTTGACTACTAAGGGGGGAAACCCCTCCCTTAGGGCACAATGAAGATGATAACTTGGAATGTTAGGGGCCTCAATGCCCCTTACAAATGACGTTTGGTAGATTTGTGTTTGTTAAAGGTGCATTGGGTGGCCTAGGATCTATTTGGTGCTCGTAGAAGTTCATAGTTGAGGATCTTCATGAAACAAAATCTTGGCTTGCCTTCCTCTTCATGCACTCCGCATCGATGCTCTCATTTGTGCTTATCAATGTCTATGGACCAACAAAAGTGGATGATAAGAGAAAGTTATGTCTAGATATCTTTGATTTAATTTCCAATCTCAACAATAATGAAATTATAATAGTAGGGGTCAATTTCAATTCAATCTTATTGTCGAATGAAAAGAAGGGAGCTATTGTCCATATGGACTAGAGGCAAGAGGACTTTAGACAGTTTTTGTGCAACAACAACTTAAGCAACATTCAACCTAAAAATGGTGATGAGCACAAAGATATACTGAGAGGGGGGGGGGGTGGTGAATCAGTATATCAACAAACTTTTACCCTCTCGACTTTTATCAACTTTAAACTCCACACAATATCAACCATGCAAGAATATAACAATATGAACAAGTTGACACCAAGATTTTACGTGGAAACCCTTACGGGAGAAAACCACGATACAAATAATGTACTTTATGAATTATATAAGTATTACAATGAATGTAGGCACCAACCTACTTGAATCACCAACTTTCACAATTTAGTAGGCACCAACCCACAAGGAGCATCAACTCCTATCTCTGATTTAGTAGGCACCAACCTACAAGGAGCACCAAACTCCTATTGTTCGTAGGCACCAATCTACTGGAGGCACCTACCCCCACTTGCCAAGCACCAACTTAGCAAAGATAATAATATCAAGAATAGTGTTCCACCTTCAATGTTGCTTCTTCAACGAATGATGGACATTGTGATTCCTTCACCAAATCTGTATAAACTCCTCTTCATAATGCTTCACAAATCTGCATAAACTCCTCTTCATTAATGCTTCACACATTTGCATAAACTTCTCTTCATTAATGCTTCACAAATCTGCATAAACTCTTCTTTATAAATCTGCCATAAATACTTCACAAATTTGCATTATATTTGTTCATAATAGATCTGCACATAAGCTCTCATAAGTCTTCTCATCATTATACCATAGATTCTTCATATAAATCTAACTTTTCACTTTTCATAAATCCATCTTAAAATCTGAGTGTCTTCATACTCCTGGGCTGCTGGTGTATTTATGATATCACTTGTTCAACCCTTCACACCACACACTTCGCTACTTGAATGATCTGCCTTTATATTTGCAGTGTTTCTATGAAAGGATGCAACTCTTTGGAATGGATACAACCATGTGAATAGTAATAACCCAGATATTGCAGCTGGATTGAGACCCTCAGCTTTGAGATGCATTTCTCTGACCCCTGCCCCTATAATTCCCGGGCAGGAGGGAACTATATGCAGCTGGATTGAGACCCTCAGCTTTGAGATGCATTTCTCTGACCCCCGCCCCTATAATTCCCGGGCGGGAGGGAACTATATATAGGGTTGGGTGGGAACTAACAAATCTGACTTGACTCAATCTCTTAATCTGCTGTGTATATGAACTTGTTTATTTCCACTCTTACTCATTGAATTGTTGCTCCACTATTCCATGTTTCATCTTCTCATACTTTATTCATATCTTTATATTCCACACTCTTCTCTACACACACCCTGCTGTTCTGATTTTACACAGCCATACTCACTCTCTTTTATTCTCACACAGTCTCACATATTCACAATCATTTTCTCACATCTCAAAACTCAGAAATATATGTCATTGTGTTGCCTCTTCCTCTTCCTTTCCTTATACTCAGAAAAATATTTCATTCAATTCATTTCATCAAATGAACTCCTATCTTCTTATTTTTATATGTCTTCAAATGAGGGTAAAGGACATACCCTTTTGCAAAAATCACCACTTTTTAGAGTAGATACATCTCTTCAAAAGAAATTGCTGCTCTCTAAGAAAATCACGTATTTTTGCAAATAACAATTGCTGCCTTAACAAATGACTTTGTCTTCTAGCAATTTGTCTCATATAATTTTGTCTTATTCGCTTTGTCTTTTAGTGATTTTGTCTTTATCCACTAATCACTTTATACTAAATGCCAATCGCTGCCTTTTACTCATACACATCCGTATCACCTTAGTAAATCGCAGCACTCCCTTTTTGTCCTATTCACAAGTCACACATTTTTTGTCTTATTCATGGAATTGTCCTATTCACAAGTCACACATTTTTTGTCTTATTCATGGAATTCGTCTTTTCTTTATTTGTCTTATTTGATTCTGTTGCCTTCAAACTTGTTTTTTTCTTAATTTATTTCTGCTAGTCTGCCTTTAATCATTACAAACAGAGCCTGTGAAGCAAATAACTCAATGAATCTTCTCTCAAATATTCATCTGTGTATTATCACTGATGTTGCTTCAATCTTCTCTTAACTTCCTTAGTTGTTTTATCACTGTGAATCTGATCCAGTATAAAATCTGCATATATTCTTTTATGTCTGAAACTTCACCTTACTATGATGTTGCTTTCTTTAAATCTGTACAAGTCTGTTCACAAAAAGCTGCTTATAGATTCTTTATTGAGTGTTCTCATAAGTGATACCTTCTTGTTTATGACTATCTTCTTCGTCTTGTTTACAACATGTGTATGCATCTTTGACATCAATGACCACTTCCAAATAATTTGGACTAATCGCCTTTGACATCAATGACAATATTTCCAACAAATGGGGTATTCACTTGGACTAATAGATGTAAAGGCTTCACTTGTATTGCTGAACACCTTGACAGATTCCTGATTTTGACAAATTGGGACAAGATCCCTGTTATGTTTGACTCCATGATCTTGTCAATCTTTGGATTGGACCACTTCTTGGTCACTCTCAACATTGAAAATGACCAGGCCTCAGATTGCTAGCCATTCAAATTTGGAAAAATGTGGCTGCGAGATGAATCTCTAAAAGGCTTAATGGTCGATGGGTGGGCTATGACGATGGTCCCCAATGGATCCAAAATGTTTTCGAAAAAACTGATAATCATCAAACAAAAGCTCAGGGAATGGAATAAGAGTTGTTTTAGAAACATATTCAGTGAAAAAGAAATAATTGAAACATAATTGCAAGATTTGAATAAAAAAAAAATTACTCATTGGATGACAACGGTAGAATATGAAAAGGAAAAGGAGCTAACAATAGCACATTCCTAGTGAGAGAGGAGATATTTTGGAGATCAAAATCAAGGGAAACATGGCTTAAAAAAGGGGATCTCAACACCAGCTTTTTCCACAAGTCCGCAAAGATGAGAAGAGCCTTGAACAAGACCATACTAATCCAAATGGAAGATGGCCAAACTGTTAGACAAGTTGAAGGATATCCAATCTGAATTAATTAAACACTTTCGTAACATCCTTGCAAATGTGGATTCTTCCAAACTAAGGTGCTGAAGAATTTTTAAATGCT
Source organism: Sequoia sempervirens (assembly GCA_007258455.2). NCBI lineage: Eukaryota > Viridiplantae > Streptophyta > Pinopsida > Cupressales > Cupressaceae > Sequoia > Sequoia sempervirens. The sequence continues at coordinate 1,107,196,158 of VDFB02271358.1, read as the reverse complement.
ATCCCAACTTTGGTCATTGAGGAGGACAACTGACGGTTGATGACACCAATAACAAAGGATGAAGTGGAAGAGGCAATTTTTTCCATGGCGCTAGACAAAGCTCCTGGCCTCAATGGCTTTCCACTGGCCTTCTATCAAGCTTTCTGGGATTATAATTGGTGCTGATCTATGGAAGGCCATTGCTAATGCATAGAAGTTTGGGAAGGTATTCAAAGATATAAATACTATGTTGATTACCTTGATCCCGAAGAAAACTGCTCCAGTTTCATTCAAGCATTTTTGACCAATATCGCTATGTAACACTACGTATAAGGCCATCTCCAAGGTATTAGCAAATAGGCTAAAATCAATCCTTCCAAAAATTATTTTAGAAGAGCAGAGCGGGTTCACACCTGGTCGGAATATAATTGATAACATTATTACCGCACAATAGTTCGTCCACTCCATCACCACGATGAACCAAAGCTGTATGGTAGTGAAACTGGACATCAACAAAGCATATGATAGAGTCAATTGGAGATTCCTCATGAAAATTTTAGAAAAAATCGGGTTCAAGGAAGAATGGCTATCATGGATATTTAACTGCATTTCAATTGTGAGATATTCTATTCTTGATAACAGCTTGTCGTGTGGTTTCTTTGAATCCACGGGTGGGCTCAGACAGAGGGACCCAATTTACCCCTTCCTCTTTGTTATCATGGCAGAATCTTTAGGGAGGGCTATCAAAAATTGTGCCAACCTGGGCAATTGGTTGGGTGTGAAGGTGGCAGATATGCTCCCAAACATCACTTATCGACAATTCACTGACAACACAATACTCTATGGTCAATCTAAGGTTCGAGAGGCTTCCACTATACAAATCCTTTTGGCAAATTATGCAATTGCTTTTGGACAGATAATCAATAAGGATAAGTCAAGTATTTTCTTCTTCAGTACCAAGAGGTCAACACAAAGGCATATCAAAGCAATCCTGAATTTCGATATTGAAGAATTACCAATATCTTGGGGTACCTCTGTTTAAAGGAGCAATCAAGTCCATCATATGGGATGAGACAATCGATAAAAGTAGAAATAAAGCTACATCCTGATTGGGGAAGTGGCTCACATTGGTAGGGAAAATTCAAATGATCAAGGCGTTCTTATCCGCCATACCCACTTATCAACTTTCAGGCACACAAATTCTAAAGAAAGTTAAGGACTAGTTGGAGAGCATAATGAAGAATTTTTTATGGGAAGGTTTGAATGAGGAAAAGTGTATCCTCCTAATTGGTTGGCAGATTGTGTGCAAGGGAAAGGAACATGGAGGGGTGGGAATTAGAGAAATTGAAAAACAAAATATTGCTCTAGGAGCAAAGTTGGTCTAGAGGATGTATAAAGACCAGTCTGCAAAATGGTGCTAGATTGTAAGGAAAAAATGTATGGACAATGCTGCCCAGGAAAGAATCCTTACTAACACCAACTCCTTGTGTGGTTCCAATGTATGAAATTTCATGTTAAGATGCAAATCCCTCATTATCAATCACATATCTTGGGTGATCAACAATGGGGCTAAGGCAAAATTTTGGGTGGACTTGTGGAATTCTCATCCACTGCTGTCTGAGCTATAATTTATAAATATGTTAAAGAATCAAATACTAAATTTCTTAGATTCATGGGTTAAAGACTTCTTGCACCATTGTACAGATTGAGGACCGTGGAACATATAGAAACTTGAAGGACTAAGTATCTCAGGTGACAACAAAAAAAGACTGTTGGAAGAATTGGGCAAGCGAAGTGTGGGTCCAAACATGGAGGATTTTGTCATATGGATTGGTGCAAAGAGTAGGAGTTATTCTGTGAAGATGGGTTATAAAATTCAGATTGCATTGGAATAGATTGTGGATTGGCTGGTTGAGCTGTGTTGGAGTAAATGGACACTCCCCAAGGTTGGGGTGTTTTTGTTGTTTGCAATCCATAAATGTATACATGTTGCTGATTGCCTTAAAACATTGGGAATTGTTGGACCTTCTAGGTGCGTCATGTGTAAAGAAAGTGAAGAATCTATAGATCACCTACTTGTGAATTGTCCCTTTGCTAGCATTTGCTGGCATTGGCTCCAAAATTGCCTTAATTGGTTTGGCCCTATACAAAATGACATCCAAGAATTTTTTGTGGGTTGGCCAAAAATGAGACAATTTGTTTGGGAAGGCATTTGGGTGACGAGTCTCTCATTGCTGATTTGGGAGATCTGGAAGGACAGAAACAATAGAATATTCAATGAGAAAGAATCATCAACGACAACAGTATTAAAAAATTGGAGGTAAGTATATGTGTGGTAGTCAATTCCAAAATATTGTCCTTGGGGCCTAGGTCGTTCATCACATGGGATAAGTAGATAATGAAGTGTTGGAAGTCCCTTTGAATACCACAGCGCTTCAAAACCAAAACTCCAAACGAGGCCAAATGAGCTATGACCAAGTGGTTCCCTCCGCCTAGGGGACATTTAAAGATGAATTTTGATGGGGCTGCAAAGGGCAATCTCGACATTTCTGGTGCTAGAATTGCAATTTGGAACGATAGTGGTGAATTGCTTTGGTCAATTGCGAAGAAACTTCCATCGAGGTCCAATATTGAGGCTGAATTTGGAGCACTCCTAAGGGGGTTGGAATTTTGTCAAGAAAAACAACTGACAGATGTAGACATAGAAGGTGATTCACAAATATGTATAAATGCCATTAGGAGTAGAAACATTTTAAATTGGAAGTTGCAAAATATCGCAGAGTCAATTTTGAGGTTGTTGGACACATTGGGAAACTTCACTTTATCCCATTGCTACTAAGAAGGTAACAAGATGGCAAACTTCCTTGCCAATAAGGCATGTGAGTTGGATGTTGGGGAGATTGTTCATGACGACTCTCATAATTGGGATGGCATCTTGACATGATGTGGATGTTGGTTTTCTTGAAGCTTGACTCATGGGTGCTGGCCTCTCAGAAAGGTTGTGTTGGTCGTTTAGATTGCTTGTGTTGTCCTTCACTTGTTACGCTTCAGTCAGGTTATACTCTTTGTTGGTCTATGCCACGGTTTCAATGGTCACCACAATGTCTGGTTCTCAATGGAAGAGTAATTTAGCAAGTAGCTTGGGGATTTAGCAAGATCTCTAGATAAAAAGAAATCCCAATGCAAAATCTCGAATGACCTTGAAATGCCTCTTGGGGTCTTTAAATGCCCTCACCTTGGTAGGAATGGCATCTCAAAATGCAGGTCCTAGGCATCTCGTGCCCGTGTGTGGAGGATGGCCACTTGGGGCAGCTCCGCCACATGTTCAATATAAATTCTTCTATCAACGAGGTGGCTGTAAAAAAGGTTATCGACACTAGTATGTTAATAGACACCTACATTGACGACAACGTATTGTTGAACACATTCTTGGAGAATTTCGTAATGGTGTTTTGGGCTTCGAAGTGGAATCTACGAGTTGTAAACTTGTTAAAGCCCCACTTGAGGACAAATGCTATGGCTGTGGTTGGGGCCTTCAACATGGATCCGAAGGTTGGCTGTTTGGTTGGCATTTTTGACCTTTGTTTGTAGGAACAAGAAAATCAAGCAGGCTATCACACTGTTCCGAGAAGGTGTGGAAAGAGGCAATATGCACACCTGTAACTGCTACATAGGGGTAGAAACTGAAGTCTTGTCCCCTAGGCAAATCTCGAGAGCATTTGAAGTGTTGCAGAAGGCCTTTGCTTTCTTATTCATTGCAAGCCATAGTTGGCTGGCTGATGGCTTGTATGTCTGCATGCCTGTATGCACTTATGTAATCACTTTTCTAAGTTAATATAATGGGTGCTACCCCCTTGGCAGCAACTTACCTATCAAAAAAAATAAAATCTCAAAGTAAAAAATAACTATAAATTAATTAAGTAAATGAAAATAGCTCTTCAAGTACAATGTAAATAAAATAAAATAATTTTTAAATAGTTCTTAACTAAAATAAAATAATTCTTAATTAAATAAATTAAATTCAAAACTGATATGTCTTGGAGTTTTTTAGATAGAGAATTTAGGATATCTATACTAGTTCTTGGTAAGTATTATATTTATTACTTTATGCATTTTCTACGCTTGAAATTAAAGAGGAATAATTCCGTCTGTCCTGGATGTCAGATTTGTGTGGTTAGCTCCAACTCTTAGAATTATCTTGTTCTAGATATATTGTATTTGTTTCTTTCTTATACTTGAAATTTAAGATGAATAGTTCCCTGTGGCATCTATTGATCTATTACTCTCACCTTTTGATTTCCTCTATCTGGAAGAGCTTTGAATACTTGCTAAGCAGTACCAAGTTTAGAACCTAGTATGTATGATCATTGCTCCACAAGGGATATACCTTTTTTATTTCTCCTATCTAGAAGAGCTATGAATACTTGCTTAGCAGCTAAGTTTATAATTTGGTGTGTATGATCATTGCTCTACAAGGGATATATGGGCATTATCAATGACTTAAATTTGCTATGAGATGTTTCAGTCATTTCACTATAGTTGGGTATGAGGGTGCTCAAAGGAAAGCTCAAACTTGTGTGAATTTTTGACCACTGTTATAGTTTTTCTGTCAAGCTGTATCAAGGTTTTTGGCATGTAACTTGGTTGTTGAACAATTGCTTTTAACTTAAGGTTGTAACCAAGGTCAGTAAGTTTCTTACCTGTTCAAAATGCTTATTACCATTTGGAACATATTTCAAATTTCATCTTCATGCCTGCTACGTCTTGGTTATGCTTGGCATTGGTATAGATTTGTAATACAATAGGATCAAACACAGCTTCGTGAAGTATTAAGTTAAAACAATAAATATTGTTTTGCATAATGTGTGTTAACTCTTACTACTGAAGAGAATCTTTTTACTAGTAATTGTTGATATTTTCTATTTTTTTTTTCAACCTTGTAGATTCTGCTGACTATGGCTTTTGCATTGACTATTTGCAGTACCCATATGCCTTTTCTTGGAGGGAGGCTTTGTCAACTGCCTCTAAAATTTCAAAGCATCAACTTTCTGGCTCAGGAAAGAACTCCCCAGGTTCTGCTCAACCAGTTGGGTCCCAGGATTCTGCTCAGTCAGTTGGGTCTCAGGGTTCTGCTCCATCTGGTACTCCCCCAGGTTCAAGAAGTCAGGCATTAAAGCTACTCTTTGGAAGTGCAGCAGTTGTTGCTGCCATTACTACAGCTTTTTATGTCGGATGGCCGGGAAGGATTTTTACTGATGAAAGCAAAAGAGAACACACAGATTTACTTAATAATGAAACTAAGCAGAGTGATGCGAAAACTTTGGATGTTGATTATAATGACCACCAAAATGATGAGGATTCCACTCATAGCAAGGAAGACCTTGCTAGTTCCAGTTTCAGTCAGGAAAAAGAGCAGGTTGCAGAGAAGGAAATGAAACAAAGTGATGAATCTGATGAAGCTCTTACCAATTCCACTAGCCAGGAAAAAGCGCAGGTTATCAAAGAGGAAACAAAACAAAATGAAAAATCTCCGGAAGTAAATCCAATACAAAATGAATCAGAGGATATGAAACAGGAAAGAACAACTCAAGGTTCTGGATTTCGCAAAGATAACAAAGTTAATGGCAGTGTTGAAAATTGGTCGAATTTCTTGAATGATGACATGCAAGAAGTCAAAGGCATTGACTCATCAAATACTACTAAAGGTGATACAGCTTCAGATGATTCAAAGTCCCGGTACAAATCTCCCCCAGAAGATGTGTTTCAGACAAAACCTTTGGAAATTACTGAAGTTACAAAGGTGACTGAAAGTAAAGATGGAAAGCAGGAAGTTGTAGCTGGTGACACTTTGAACTCTGGGAAGGATAGCGACACCTTAGCAGAACCCCATGATCATATTGCTGCATCCAAGGCATTGGAAAAGGTATGCACTAAAAGTTTTCTTTGTTCTTATGTAGAGTCAGGAAATGAGTCAGTTAAAGTCTTGATCTAATACTTCTTTTTGAATCACTGAGAATTCAGGGATCTGCTATGTTTTAATCTTTATTAATGAAAAAGTTTATGAATGTAAAATTTCTTAGTCAAGTAATTAATTGATCATAAGAATTGGGTAGAGAAATAAAGTAAAATGATGAATATTTTTTTAAGTTGCATGGATATGGATATGATAGGGAGACCTCAAAATTATAGGAAACTCAGGACATGGTACGAATGGAATACAGCATATATGGCTTTTTTATATTTCTAAAATGAATATAACATAGTGGAGAAAAAATGTAAACATTTGGTAAAAAACTATGTTCCATGGCCTTTTGGGGATGGGGATGGGGATGGGGATGGGGGGACGGTTGGGGACGCGTTTCCGGGACGTTTCCTAGGGGCAAATTTTTAGGGGACGATAGGGGACGGTGACATACAAATTACATATATATATATGATTTTTTCAAAAATTATTAATATATTATAGACAGAGAGAGGGAAAGAGAGAGATATATGTCAATAAATTAATAATTGATAACAACAATATCAATATATAAATAAATCGCGAGAGTAGTAGCATAACAACATATGAACATGATAAATGTCATTAAACTTTAAATTTTAAAGCAGTATAAAATTTATCACAGCAATATCAAACATAAATAAAACCATGGTCTATCAATATCCAAATGTTTCAAACATGCATCCAAAAGTCTCAAAGTTCAAACATGAAAATCAAAATACTAAATACATTGTCCAACAGTCTATGAAATTAAGCCTCATTCGGGCTATGAATATCAAAAGACTCAGAACTATCTGAGTCACTATCATCTTCTGGCAAGAGTGGATCATCCAATGGTAGTCCGACCAATCCTGGTTGCACCTCATCCTCATCAATTTGCCTAACGTCCTCAGGATCTACATCCCATCGTGCTGCTGGAGTTTGCCGATACTCAGTAGTCTGACGGTCTTGAAGTCTCAAGGCACTATGAACTGCAACTAATTTCTCAGCTCGTTTTGAAGTAAGCCTGTTCCTCTTAATGGAGTGGATGAAGCCATAGGTGGACCAATTCCTCTCTGCAGCAGAGGAACTAGCAATCTGTGAGAGCAAACGAATGGCAAGTTGTTTCAAATCCGGTGTGTCCTTCCCATGAAATTTCCACCATCCAATGGGGTTGTTTTGTGCAATGGTGGCCCTATCTGTCCTAGCCTCTGGTTTGCTGAATGTAGGACCCTGAAGATCAGCAAACATAAGCCACTGCTCTCTAATAATGGTTGCTAGCTCATTGGTATATATTTTACGAAGGGCTGTTGTAAGCCCCTCTATCACCTCGTCATCCTCAGAAGGAAGCATTCGGCTAGGTCTAGGTACATACCACTTCGGATTAAGAGAATAGGCAAGCATATGAAGAGGGGTATTCATTGTGTTCCACCTCTTTGTCACAATATGCCTAATATGGTCCTCATAAAATCTCAACTCAGGTTCCTTTTGACGAATTGCTTGCTTCATTTGGTCAAGCGTGCTATCAAAAGTCTCATATATCTCTCCCAAGCTAGGAGAGTCTGTATCTGCATACCGGATTACCCTCACAGCTGGTGATATGAAAGAGCAAATATACCTACAAGCAACAAATTAAATTTAAATATTAGAACTTTTAAAATACAAACTACAAAGTAAAACAAAGTGTAACAAATTCAAAATTTCAAAAACAATTTAAATTTTCAGATTTCTTACTTGATAGTGGCCCACCAAGTTTCATTAAGTACTCTATCTCTCACTTCCTTGCCTTCATTTGTCTTCGACAGATTCCACTTTTTCCAATCTGCACAAACAACCATGGCTTGTAGAGCATCTTGGACCTCCAACATCCTCTCCAACAAAATATAGTAGCTAGCATAGCTAGTCTCAACTGGTTTGAGGAATTCTTTCTTTGAATAAGACCGAAATAGTGTGTGTGAAGTGTGATGGTTGCATACAAACATTTGTATGCCTCTAGTCTACAACTGTTGCCCTCACCCAATCTATTTTTCCAATGTCTTTCAAAGCATTATTCAAAGCATGTACACAACATGGAGTCCAGAAAATATGTTTGTAAGCATTCTCAACCATCAAACCTGCTAGCTTACAAACACGAGCTGAATCTGTCACAACCTGCACAACATTAGAAGGCCCAACCTCCTCTATGGCCTCCCTCAAAATGCCAAACTGAAAATCAGCATCCTTACGCTTCCCAGAACAATCAACAGCTTGAAGAAAGTATGAACCAGCAGGGCATGTAACAATAACATTAATGAGTGGCCTATGTCGAATATCAGTCCACCCATCCATAACAATGGAACAACCAGTCCTAAGCCATGTTTGCCTCATCTCCTCCATCAACAAGGTAGCTTTTGAATATTGTTTGTCAAGGAGGGAGGTACGCAATCTATGTTCTCCAGGGGGGGCATAAGAGGGTCCAACTAACAATATTTCTTTCACCATAGTTTTGAAATAAGGTGACCTTGCCAAATGAAATGGAAGAGCATGAGCATAAAAGAATTTGGCCACTGCATCATCAACTTGCTCTCGTTTTTGTGAATTCATCAACCCCATGATTGAAGTTTTCTCACTTGCTTTCTTCTTCCCTCTATCACAACTCTCTGAAACTGATACATTGGAAGAGCCTTGCAAATCAGCTAATGGTCGTTTTTTATTTTGAATGGTAATGATTTGGTCATCACTGCATCCAGCCAACTTTGCAAATTGAAGCTGCTGCTCCAATGTTATTAATGTACATACTCTATCACCCTTTCCACAGTCACCCACTAGATGGCCTCTAATCCTAGTATAGCTCCCATGGTAATGAGTTTTACAAACATGACAAAGCCATTTCTTGCTGCCCCCTGAATTTTTTTTCTTGTTGATAGTCACATCTGTGGCAAACTGACGCAATGGTTTGTTGCGGTTGAAAGGGCCTTTTGCAAACCTTTGAAGAGAGGGTATAGGGCATGCAAAATGGTCTGAAGAAGCAGGGGTTGGATTTTCAGAGGTAGAATAAGGGTCTATTGACATTCTTTGAATTTCATTTTCACTCTCACTACCCTCACCCTCATGACTGTCACTGCCATTGCTGTTGCTGCTCATTTTGAAATTTGTATGGCTTTTTTGAAATTTTCTTTATTTTTTTAAAATATGAAGTTTGTATGCTAGTTGAAAATCTGTAATTTTGTAAAAATGATACAAAATCATTTAAATGAAAATAAAACTAAAAGCATTAAGCAAAAATTAAAAAATAAAAATTAAAAAACTGATAAAGATAATACAGAAGCAAAAAAATTATTTAAATTTAATCTCAAACTTGAAAGTGGTAGGAAATGGAACTAAGTGCAGCTCCCAGCTCCTCAAGGCGTCTAAAATACAAACAAAATGCAGCTTGAGTGGAGAAAATGCAGTCAAATAGAGGTGCCCAGCCGCGACTTTACCCTAGGCATGTAAAACAAAAACTTGAGAAATTTGTTTCATGCGTCCTTAAAATGCAAAAACGCCTCTGTCAAATGCCCAAATGCAGGAGTAAAATGGTAAAAAAATGATGCTGAGAGTCTGAGACAGATTTTTGTTTGTTGTGTGAGCTGGGAGTCGTCGTCGTCGCCGTCGCCTGCTCTTGCCGTGAGAGCCAAAACAATATATTTTCAATGTTATGAAACTTTAAAGTTTCATTTAAATTTTTGTTTATGGACTTTATTCATTCACCTTTACTTGCTGTGGGCCCACGTCAGAATTAGAAGCAATATAAAATGTTTAAAAAACCATGATTTTATGTTATTTTATTTTCTAAGCAGTCCATATATGCGGGGGACGGCTAGCCGTCCCCGGGGACAGTGAGGGACATTCCCAACGTCCCCCGTCGTCCCCGGGGACGGTGGGTCGTTCCTAGACAAGAGGAAACGCTCCCCCCCGTTTCCTGTGAATTTTCTTCATTCGGGGACGGCAGGGGACTGTCCCCGATGCGTCCCCCTGTCCCCGGGACGGATGGGGACGGGTACAGGGGGTTTTGGGGCAGGGGACGCGTCCCCGTGTAACACAGGTAAAAAATGCTCAATTATGAGCAAAAAATGAGTGTATGTGTGCTTAGAGTTGTGGTTTTCCTATGTGTCTTTTTCCATCCTTGTTTGTTCAATGCATAGTTGAAAAACTCGCCAATTGCAAAAACTCGGCAAGCCCGAAAAACTCGACTTGGAAAAAACTTGGCAAAAAACTCGGCATCTTAAAAAACTGTGTAAACTTCATTAAAAACGCTTTTTTTTTGCAAAATTCAATGATAAGATGCATCCAATGAGTCAATAAATGAGTACATAGAAGAGACAAAACGAGTCTGATTCGCCATTTGATTATTCGCTGGTTGAAAGAAATTAGATGAAATGTCATCCTCATGTGGAATGCTCAGTATTGCAGCTTATCTTGATAGTTTGGAAACAAAGGAATAGAAATAGCAAATTGTTTTTTGTAAATTGAAAGTAAATAGTGGAGTGCCTAGAAAATCAAATGAGATTCAATGGGAGTTTGAGGGCAATGATACTACGAGATAGGATCTGGGCGTACTTCGAGAACAGGCGGCACAAAGGATCGGGTAAGCGCCCCGATTAAGAATCAGGAGCAGCGCTTTTAAATTGAAATGCGTCCTATAACGGTTGGCACAAACCTTCAAAACCACACAAACCTTCATGGTGTACATCATTTTGCATTAACAATAAAACCCAAATTAAGACCATCAAAGCCACACAAACCTTCATGGAACACATCATTTTAGTGTTTTCTTCTGAAGCAGAGCACGCAAATGAATGAAAAAAATAACTCAAAATGCCTTTTTGTTTGATTGCCTGGGCGTTTTCTTGATCGTGCGGGTTTTTTCAAAAAACTCGCCGTACTTTTGAAAAAACTCACCAAAAGTACTGCATGTTTTTTCAAAAAACTCGGTGCGAGTTTTTGGCATACAAGTGCATGAAAAACTCGTTTTGAAAAAAAACTCGCGAGTTCTGTTTTACTCGCCAGGTTTTTCGCGAGTCTTGCAACTATGGTTCAATGTTTTCTTTTTTCTTTTGTTGTGTCCCTTGTTTGTAGTGAAGCTACATCAAAAGACAAATGGCTATATCATGAGACAAATAATTATCTAGGACTTATTCATGGCTTACCTTAAACTGAGCACAAATCCAATTCATTCTATGTTTCTTTCTTTTGAAGCATTCCTACTTCACATTTCTGAGCAGGATACTTACAAATTCATCATCAAAGCTTTTTTATCCAATAGCTAATTCTTGTATATATTTCATAAACTTCTTCATATGATTGATGGTTGTATCTTTGTGAAAATGTCTGTGTTGTTGATGGTTGATCTCTCATCATTTTAATCCTAGTTCCATGGTGATACACCCTCCCTCCAAAATCAAAGTGTCAAGAACTATATCATCAAGGCATGCTAAATCAAGTGCAAGCTTGTCTCGTGACAAGTGCCAAACAAAGAGAGACTCATTCAAGCAAATAAGAAATTTTGAGTACTTGTTTTGAAAGATAAATAAGAGGATTATGAGCAATTTTAAGCCCAAAAGATTACTTTGGTATTGCATTATGAGGGATATTTATACATGAATTTGATTGCAACCGTGTGCTTTATCTAGCACCTACGAGTTTAACAAATTTCTTCTTTACCGGGTGCAATGTATCCCTCTAGTTAGGTCATATAGACCTCCTCCTTAAGGTCTCCATTTAGAAATGCGCTCTTTACATCCATTTGATACAACTTCCATCCACATTGTGCAGCTAAAGCAAAAATCATTTTGATGGTTTTAATCTTTGTTGTGGGAGCAAATGTTTCTTCATAATCAATCCCTTCTTTCTGGGCATAACCCTTGGCTACAAGTCTAGCCTTATATTTATCTATACTACCATCTGCTTTATACTTAGTTTTGAATATCCATTTACATCCACTTGCTTTCTTACCAAGTGGTAGGTCAACAAGCTCCCAAGTTTTGTTTTTCATTAGAGATTGATACTCTACTTCCATATTCTCCTTCGAAGGTGTTGACTCTAATGCTTCTTGAACATTAGATGGTTCAAAATTATGAACAACTGAACTCATTAGTGCTAGATTTACCTCATTGCGAGCCATGCTGCGAGTCCTTGATCTTGAAGTGGAAGTGTCTAGGACTCCATCTAGCTTTGCATTGTGAATGGTACTAGTACACCACTTAGGCAAAGGCCTTGTAACATTTGTGGGTGTTGAATTAGATTGATTAACATCCCCATTATTTTTCCCATCCATGTTGAATATTGGAGCACTATTTGGAGCAGGTGATGATGTGGAAGGTGAACTTGAATCACTCTTCTCATCAAAAATTACATCTTTGCTGATATATATCTTATTAGTGATAGGCTCCATAAGATGATACGCCTTAGACTCATTACTATAGCTAAGAAGAATACATTTCATAGACTTTTTATCAAGCTTCTTTCTTTGTTGCTTATGAATGTGCATGTATGTTGTGCAACCAAACACACGAAGATGTGAGATAGATGGCTTTACTCCTGTCTAATATTCTTCTGGTGTGATGCCATCAAGTGCTTTGGTTGGTGTGCGATTCAGAAGATAAACTGCTGTATGCACAACTTCAACCAATAAGCATGTCCTAAGCGAGAATCCTTCAACATGCTATGGACCATCTCCATGATTATGCAATTACGTCGTTTAGCAACTCCATTTTGCTGAGGTGTGTAAGTTGTAGTCAATTGACGCCGAATCCCAGTTTCCTTTGAGTAGGTGGAGAATTCAATGCTGGTGTATTGCCCCCCTCAATTTGAGCGGAGGACGCAATACGATGATTCGTATCTTTCTCCACAAGAGTACAAAAACTCTTTGAAGTAGGAAAAGGCTTCATCTTTGCCCTGCAAGCGACATACCCATATTTTTCTTGTGTGATCATCAACAAAAAGCTGAAAGTACTTGAATCCATTGTGACTAGGTGCCATGGGCCTGCACAGATTAGTATGCACTAGCTGCAAAGGTTGGCTTGCACGATGCTCACTAGGATAGAATGGTGCTCTATGTTGTTTCCCAACAATACAACTAGAACAAATAACACTTGACTTCTCAAGGGAGGGAAGCCCTTTGACCACACTTTTCTTACTAAGTGTTAGCAAGTAACTAGTGCTTAAATGACCAAATCTACGATGCCATAGCATAGCAAGATCTTATCCTTAGTCACTAAGGCTTGATTATCGGCAATTGAATCAAGCCTAAACATTTTACCAATTTCAGTAGCACTAGCAACAATCTTTGCACTTTTAGACTCATCTTTGATGAGACATACCTTTTTATCTTGGTTTTTATCAAATTCAATCCTTAGGTTGTGATCAAGAAATTGATTAACATATAGGAGATTTTTGGTTAGTCTTGGCACATACAAAACTTCAATGATCTTGCAATGATGAATGCCAAACTGCAAGGAGATATCACCGATACCTTGAATGTCATATGTGGTATCATCTCCAAGAGAGAGTTTACCATGATGGGGTTTCAATGTGAGAAACCACTCCTTCTGTCTAGTCATGTGCTTTGTAGCACTTGAGTCCACATACCAAATTGAGGTTGATTGTGAACTATCTTTGGAAGTGTGGGCTGAAAACACGTATTCCTCTTCTGGTGAGTCTTCTTCTTCAACAACATTGCCATGTTTTTGTTTATTCTTTTTCTCCCATCGTTTGCTACTTTGAAACGACTTTTGTGGATGTGATTTATTGTTGGATGATCCTTTGTTCAAGGAGTTGTACCAACAATTTTTCACATCATGTCCAATCCTTTCACATATTGGACACTTCGTTTGAGATCTGGATGAATTACTAGAGTTGGGAGGTCCACCAAATTGATTCATAGGCTTCTTGCC